>CM046959.1:39827902-40387902 GCA_025698475.1 Gossypium anomalum | reverse complement strand
AATTGTCAAATTGCTATTTAAGACCTCCTCATTAATATTCCAAAACAATTTCATACTAAAAACTTCTAGAATGCAAGTTTTACAAATTATTCGATTTAGTCCCTAATTTCAATCTAAGCACTTTAGGCATAGGATTTCATCACGAAATTTTCACACAATCATGCAATCATATCATAAACATCAAAATAATTATAAAATAATTATCTCTATCTCGGATTTGTGGTCACGAAACCACTATTTTGATTAGGCCCTAATTCGGGATATTACAATTTTAGACCCATGAATGTGATGGGCTCACACTACCTCAAAGCCCAACAACAATATCAATGTTCAAGCAAAGCAAATCAGGATTTGATCAAAGAAAATATTCGTTTGAGGAAAGGGGGAATGATACATGTACAGATGGGGTGAAATTTATTAAATTCCAATCACCAGAGCTGCCAATTTTCAAGTTTGAGAAATTAGTAGACTTGTGACAACTTTGAATAGGATTCTGGAATTTTTGGGTTGCGTTGTCTTATGGAATTTGAAGATCTATCTCTTATCTTCAAAACACATTTTGAATCACTCAATTTTGAGTTTTGGAGCTCAAGTTATAACCATTTTAGTGAAGACAGCGCGAGTAGAATTTCTAAACGGGATTGTGACAGGAATTACGAATTTTGGGCTTTTAATTCGAGTTTAAATCATATTGGGTTTGGGTTTTTGGGCTTAAATTTGTCATGTATAAGCCCAATGTTGTATTTATTAGCTCTAATTATTTTATTATTTTATTATTCCGAATTTTTAATAATTATTAAGTAGTTTAAGTTATTTAGGAGTTTTATGTTAAAAAGAAAGTTTAGTTTAAAACTACTTCTTATTTAGATTAATTAGAATTCTAGTATACTTAAGAGTTTTATTTTGATTTATTTAGCTAGCCTATATATAGGTCTTTGCATTGTACACAAATCATTCAATTCATTATTATTCAACTTCTCTTTTGAGTTTATAAATTCTCTTTGAGTTTTCTTTTTCTTTTAAGAATTTCTCTTGAGTTTCTTTTAGAAGAATTTTAACAATCTTATTAGATTGTGGGGATCATCTTCAAACTTTTTCTTGCCAAGTTTTCTTTCCTAGAGGGGAAATTAGAGCCGCTTGAAGGGGTTTGTGGATCCTTTGTGTTTCCAAGGCTTTTTAGGACTTCTACATACCACGTTCTATCTTTCCTTCTATCTTCTTTATTTTCTTCCTTATTGTAACACCCCTAACCCGTATATGTCGTCGGAATAGGGTTACAGAGCATCACTAGAATTTTCAAAACATTTTCAGATAATTCAAACATTTACTATTCATTCTTCGAGATTTATTCATAACGTCCCTTAAATGGACCTTCGAAGACCTAAAACGAGCATTAGAATCGAGTCAAGACTTAATCGAAAACTTTAAGAATTTTTCGCAAAATTTCAAAACTTTTCCAAGGTGGAAGGCTCACACGCCCGTGTGGTCCAAGGGATACGCCTGTGTGATCCTAGGACATTCTCGAGCTACAAGCCATGTTCAACCCCATGTAACTCTTTGACTTGTGCACAAGGTCATGCCACATGTCTGTGTGCTAGGCTGTGTAGCACTCACGGTTGAGGCACACACCCGTGTCTCTACCCATGTGCTCAATTCTGAGCATTCTGTTTTCTTGAATTTAAAGTGCAGGGGACACACAACCTAACCACATGCCCATGTACCAGGCAGTGTGTGACACATGGCCTAGACACACACCCGTGTGTCTGCCTGTGTGGACAAAATAAAGTCATTCCTAGCTTCATTTTTCACCCAAAATCATACCAAATTCCTGCACCAAACTTACATTCAAACAGCAACAAATCCAAGCATTGAATTCAATCAATTTATAACATCTGATATGATATATTGTTACATCACTCATGCTTTTAATCTTTCCTTTTATAAGCATACTCATTTTAACCTTTCTCAATCAATCAATAATAAACACTTATGTTATCTCCATAAAATAAACTTAAATACATATATATACATGTACCAAAACATAATCATCACTAGCCATTCCAACGACTAGATTACAATAATCATTTACACTTGCATGCCAATATGACCAATATAACCTATACATGCCATTGTAACCATAATTGCTTTACCATGTTGTACCGACATGGGCCGATGGATAGTGTGAGTGATCTCCGCTAAGCTTCCAATCCAACGAGCTTCCAATTTACTCTAAAATAGGGAAATAAAACTAAGTAAGCATAAAATGCTTAGTAAGTTCGTATAACATGTTACTTAACTTACCATTCATTCTATTTTGAGGTAACTATGTAAGACATATTCAATCAATTTGACCTCAAGCCCTACACACATCCTCATTACCCTTGTTAGTCATATATTCCATAATAACATCAAAACATATATGGGCTCAACAATAATCAAGTTTCCATGCACATATGCTTTCCACAACATGTATTCGTTTAACATGTATAAATCATCTCTTTATATTACAAGTATAATTTCATAATAGTTCATCTCGAGTTCAGATTATTTCATGTCAGAACTTTACTCGTATCATTCGAAATATCAAGGTCACACGAGTAGTAGTACACTCAAGGTGTACGAGTCTATAATCAAGGATGAACATTCTCATCAAATAATTTCTATATACAAATATCATCATCTCATGCTTTCATATATCACTTGTCATGTATCATCATTTTCTTGTATTTCAGACGGATACGTGTAATAACTCATTTTATTATTCATATCTTCTCACGCCTGGACTGTTACCCATTGAATTTATTTGAAATATCAATGGATACACAGGTAGTACACTCAAGGTGTACAAGTCAGGATCCGTCAATTCATATTCAATAGTAACCATAAGGTACTATTTCAGAGAGTACACTCTCGAGCCACACATGTATACAACAGGATTACCAGTCTAGGCTAAATCCTTTTTATGACATATGCTCTAAGGAATGTGATCTGGATTACTCATCCACACTAAATCCAATCCATAACATATGCTCAAGAGGACTTATATTAGGATTACCTATCTAGGATAAATCCTTTCTGTAATGAGGTCAATAGGATTACTAGTCCGAGCTAAATCTCGTCGCAACAAATACAGGACCTCATTCATTTCAGGAAATCACATATCCATCGATTTTCCATTTATTCAATCAGAATTTAAACATTTTTCAAGCATTATCAGGCATGTGATTATTTCATACATCAATAACATTCATATAATTCAAATAAACACATTCCACATTCATTTCAAGCATTAAAGTAACATTTTTATCATTTACCATTTTTCGGGCATTATCGTTGATCGGGCTTTTTTAGATACAATTTCAATGTCGCATATATATATATATATATATGATATTTATACAATTCAAAAGCATCATTTAATTCAAACATATAAACACACACAAATTAGTTACACAAACTTACCTCGACAAATGTTCGTGTACATAAAATCTACTGATCCAACATTTTCCTCTTTTCCTTGTTCTAGCTCTGATTTTGGTCTAACCGGATCTATACAAGTGAACATTACATCAATTTATCACATTTCATATTCAAGTGAACTCAATTTACATCCTTGGATAAATTACCATTTTGCCCCTAACTTTTCCATAAATTCTTATTTCGTCCCTAGGCTCGAAAAATGAAATTTATGCAATTTACTCCTTATTCCAAGCCTAACCAAAATTTCACCTTAAAATTTACAGCACATATATTCTATAAAATTCATAATTTTTCTTTAATTTTAAAAAATTTACATTTTAGTCCCTAAATCATGTTTTTATCAAAAATCACTTTGTAGAAGTTATTTATCTATCAACAACCTTTCATTTTCTACCATAAATTTCAAATTTTTAGTATATACATCCATGACCTAATTTCCATACTTTGATAACTCGTCAAATTGATCCCCCAAATAGATAGATTAAGTTATCCTGGTTTCAAAAATATTAAAACTACTAAAAACGGGATAAGAAAACTTACCCAATTTGGCCAAGAAAGTTTCTTCTCTCTCTCCTAGGGTTTCCATGGAATATTTTGGGGAAGAAGATGATAAAAATCATTTTTATTTCTATTTAATTAATTTATCATCTTTAATAATTTTGATTTCTAATTTAGTCCTTAGCCTTTTTCTAATTTTCCAAGGATGAATCATCCAAAAATATCTATTAACTTTTTATTAATGGTCTAATTACCATATAAGGACCTTAATTTTTGAATTTCATAGCTATTTGATCCTTCTAGCTACTAGAATTTAACTTTTGCATTTTATGCGATTTGGTCCTTCCCGGAATTAAACACATAATCGGTAAAATTTTCTTATCAAAATTTTCACATGACATTTCTATCATATTATGAACCATAAAATAAAAATAAAAAAATATTATTTTTCGGCTCAGATTTGTGGTCCCGAAACCACTGCTCTGATTTTACCGAAATTGGGTTGTTACACTTATTGTTCTAATCGTAGATTTATTATTCTATTTTAATTATCTTAGTTGTTTAGTTTAAATTTTTTTTATTTAACTTGGATTTGATTGGATTTCAGGTTGTGTCAAAAATCCAAGTTTCTTTGCGAACGTTTAGAGCCCTAAGTTAAATCCGCGACTTTGACAAACTTTACGATCCACTTCTGTATTCATCTGCGTACATTCTTTATCACTACAATAAGCGGGTAACCATTATGAAGGGAGAAAAGAAAGAAACAAGGAAAATGAAAAAAGGAAACTTGTAACACCCTAAACCCGGCCCGGACGTTATGGCCGAGTCTGGCACGTCACATTGAAATGTTTTATCGAAAACCTTGTTTTCATTGAAAACCCTTCCTTAAAGTGAGAAACCTTCATTAACTTATAGAAACTCCTTTCAATCGTGAGAGCTTGTTTAAAACATATGATTTATGAAATCCTGTCATTTTAAAAAAATTTAGTTGCGGAAACGTAGAAAAACAAACAATGATTTAGGAATCCCATGTTCAACTTCTCATAACTACAATGCATAAAAATAATAATCCAAATAATAACAAAAGGGAAGGCCTTATTACATTCCAGTCTGAAATTACTTAAAAAAACTAGAAACTATATGCTTTTAAAAAAAAATAAGTCCAAGTCGTCTTGCTAGCTGGCCACCTCCGAGTCCCTCCAAACATCGAACCTTCTACTGAGCATCACCCGAGAAAAATAAAAAAGGGGGTGAGTTTTCGAAAACTCAGTGTGTACAACCCTCGATGAGTAGCTAGCATTCATGAGTCACCATAAAATTATACATGTAATGCAATGTTGTGCAACCCACCCCAATAATCCATCCGCCATACACCAACTCCATCACCCAGTACACATCATGTGGGGTATAAATATCGACCCACCCAACTGATACATATCAATGGTAGCCCGGTTGCGGAACTACCTTCATTGCAACAAGCTGCCAATCACATATTGGGCTTAAAAGCCGTCGGTGGATCCATGGTTGTCAACCAACCATGCGGTCCTCATATACTTCCTCCGTTCCATAATTCCCAACCCAGATGCAACCTAAACAGAATATCGTATGTATGCAGTAGATATACATGTAACATCCATAAATCTTATATTCAAGACATAGGGGTATTTTGGTCATTTTTGCCCTTAGGGGAATTTCTGTAATTTTCCTTTATTACGAGTTTTTACTTACCTTGGCCCATTAACAAATCCCATAAGCTAAGATGAATGAATACTATGCACCAGGTAGGATTCCAGAGAAAAGGAGGTGAGTCATTAAGACCGCTTAAGTACCAAGCTCTCCCTAGATCCAATCCTAGACATGCATATACCTGTTGCCACACCTTAACCCTATGACTTGTCCATGGTCTCAATAAATTAATTAAGCTTTATGTCTGTTTAAGCAGATATCGGATACTAGGCCCAAAGCCTCTTACCAAGCCCTAACAAGTCCACATACACGCATATGGCCCATTAAGCCCAATCTCATTCATATGGCCCATTAAGCCCAAATCACATTCGTATGGCCCAATAGGTGCAAATCACATTCATATGGCCCACTAGGCCCAATCACTTTCACAGTATCGCTCTCATACGATTTTTCATCACATAGCATCAATTACCAATTTTGCCTATTATGGGCCCTACAGCCTATCGAGCCCATTTAGCCCAAGCTAGCCTGGTTGGCCAACTCACAGCCCAAGACCACGGAATCGCCCATGGGGCCTCAGATAACCTACCGGTTTGGCCCTTATGAGTGTTCGCGCACTCGCAAGACTATCGTAGCCAAACTTTCGGCTTTTTGACATTTCAGCTTTTCAGTATTTTGGGATTTGCTGATCTACTTGTGTATGTGCAGTGTATGTACACAGCTGGTAATAAAGCATGCTGCGATCCCCTTAGCCACGAACCTAGAATCGATACCACTCAAGGATTAATCTCACATAGTTATCGAATACTTTACCCAAAAGTCGAAGTCTCACATTAACCTTACCTAAAACACCAAGCCTTGATAACTTTTCCTTGATCACTAATCACGAGTACTTCCCAGACCTGCATTAACCTTTATCATTAAAAACATAATGGGTAACTTGTATCCAACATATGTCACCCTTTTCTACTAAAGCCTATTCGGCCCACCCTTACCGAAGTGAAGAACACTTACCAAAATCGAACACCTAAGGGGCAAATCGATAGGGATCCAAAAGACTGGGATTTGATACTAATCCTACCAAAAACGATTAGAAGAAATGAGGGACAGAGTAATCGATACTAGCAAAACTGATTGAGAGAACAAAACACTTACACTAGATTTGGCCGGGTGGAAAGTGTAGTGGCGGCACAAAGGATATTTGGCTCTTGAGACTTGTATGGTAAAAGAGGTTATTCGTCACAAAGAGAAGTAGAAATAGTTAAAAACTAGAGGTGAATCAAAAAGAGAACTTGAGTAGGGAAGAATGGAAAATTGGTGCAAAGAAAAAGAAAGAAGAACAAGGGATTTCGGCTTTTAGATCTTTGGAGAACAAAGTGTTTTCTGGCAACAAGGTGAGGGAGAATTCGACATTAGCCTGGAAACCTCACATTCGCCACCTATATATAGCCTCTAGCCGAATTTCCTATCCCCTAATTCTGAATTTGGCTCCACCTCTTTACACTCCTTATCCCTTAATTTTTCTCCCTGATAACTCCTTAATCCCCTCAAATTTCTCCTCTTATCACTTCCTATAGATTTCATATGCAACGCCACCACTATCCATCTCTTAAGTAAAAAAATAAATCCTTCTTTTGGACAAGTAGGGATTCGAACCCCAAACCTCCTTGCCTTGCATGTGACGCCGCTTGCCACTCCACCACTGGCTTTCTTGTGTCCAATTCTTCCTTCATTTATTCAAAAACCTACCTACTTGCCATCAAGGTTCTTTTATTTATTAACCTATAATTTCCTTCATCCCTAAGTTTGAACTCAACCATTAACCAAGACCTACTATCACATAACTAACACTTGATTAGGAATGTTAAGCACAATTTTTATTGAAACTGAAAAAAAAAGTTCGGGACTTTGGAATTTTTGGGGCGTTACAATACTTAAGGCCCAAAAAGGAACTCAAACGATAGAAGGGTTGAGGGGAAAAGGTAATCCCTTATCCTAATGCCTTGGGCTAAGTAATCGAGCATTCTAGGGAAGTTTGAATTCTGAGGGTAACCAACCATTCAGGTCCCTAAATGTGATCTTGACAATTGTCAACTAGGAGAAGAGTTTTTAATAAACCCCTCATAGATCAAATAATAGGAAATCCTACCAGAGAAAGAGGACCATCACGTGTCTGCCAATTAGAGTGTGTTCGTGTAGGAAACGTCTGGTACCAAGAATAAACTAAAAGCCCGTTAGAAAAACATTAGAGCCGTCTCTGGACTTAATATCCTCTACGAATGGTGGATGAGCAGACCCACTACTCCGGTGGAACTAATTTTAAGAACTATGCTGGGATAATAGTTAGCACCAAGGTAACGTGGATATGTAATAATGAATATCTTGATGGTATGAAATAAGTGCAATCGAAGTCCTCTTCTAAAGCTAGGCACAAAAGGAAATTTTGAGGATGAAATTTTCTTTAAGGGTGGGGGAGTTATAACACCCTGACATCGATATTTAAACCAAAACTAAAGGAATTATGACTAAATTGAGAGGTTTAGCAAACTGTCAGGCTCCATGGGGTAAATAAAAAATTTTAGTAGCCGACATTGAATAGTTGTATTTCAACCCTGGTTCGATTAAGATATAACTGGCTGGTTCCAAAGTGGGAGACATAATAATTAGGATTGAGTGGCGGTAAAAGTTCTGTGTAGACCGTGCCAAGAGAGTATATATAGGTGTGTGTGGGAACAAAATTTCTTTCAATTATGCTTCCCAAACCTTTTTCTCTAAGCATCGTCTTCTTCAATTGCCTTGAGGAAGAAGAGGATGTAGTTGAAGGAAGTTCTATATGTGGCAGTCATTGTGTGAATTTGAGTCTAGAAGTAGAAAGATTGGGAACCGGGAAGTTTCCTTATCTCTTTAAACTTGTAGATTAACAAAAAGAAATAGAGTAAGAAAACTTAAAGTTTCTGGATAGTTGTGGGAATTGGGCCTTAAGGGTCGAACACCTTTAGTTTAACCGATACATGGTTGTCACGCTTAGCTACCAGAATGAAGGAGGCTCTAGCATTAGGAGAAGCTAGGCTAAGGAGACAAGAAAATAAGTTGAGTATCTGCACCATGTTTTCTAGTTGCTAAATGTTGTTGTGTGAAATTGCCATGCTAACTACTGATTGTAATAGTTATGATTGTTGAATGGTTATCTGGTGCAATAAATTACATAAAGATGTTCTATGTGGTATGCATGATTATTGTGTGCATGGTTTAGAAGAGAAATTACCCATGGGTTAGACGAAATTAGGAATAAGAAAAATAGGTTGATTTTGTTAGATACCATCATACGATATTGATTAATGCACTTGTGATGTGAGAAGCTCCAAGCCTTATGAAGGGGACACTGCGATGTTCGAGTATCAAATGTTAAGAATAGTGAAGTGGAGGAATTGATGGAACACAAATGAAGAGAGTAAATAAGAAAGATCATGGCTAGGCCAAGGATCCGATTCGAGGCTATACATCAAAGATGAGTAAGATCGTAGTTGAAAGATGCTATGGCATCATGGTAAAGATAAGTAAGACCATAACTGAAAGATGTTATGGCATCATGATAGAAATGAATAAGACCATAGCTAAAAGATGATATGGAATCATGTGAAAGCACACCATATGACTAAATGGGATTATGGCCATGGTTAAAAGACACTATGGCATCTTTTGGTAGTCGTCGAGATAGTAAACACGGGGTAGTCCGCCGGGACACTAAAAACAAGTAGTCTACCAAAAGACTAAAAATGAGGTACTGGTTGGGACCGCAACATGGGGAGTCTACCAAGGTGTAAAAGCACGAGAATTGTAATTGGAAAGCCCATGGTTCATGAAGAATGTCAAGGGTGAAAGTGAAGTTCGCGAGTGACTGGAGTGATTAGTCATATAAAGAAATGAGTTGGTGTGACCAAGGAATATAGACCATTGGAATAAGAAGTGACATCAAGGTTATGTCTCAACTCAGATAGGGTAGAAAGAAAATAGGCTCCTTAGATAAAGAGGTATCTATAGTATACACATATACTAGTCCACTAGAGAAGCTGCAGATCCCATTCAAAGTAAACAGGCATGGATAAGTACGTACTAGTACACAGTCGTGTACAAATTATAGGAAAAGGTTAGTTGAAGGGTTTAATAAGTGAATACCAAGGTCAGATGGCCAGCAAAGTCTGCCTAAAGATAGGAGAAAGCAAATGCCAAACCTAGCTAAAGAAGGGGCAAAGATTATGTTGAGCTCCCAAGGCAGGAATTGTAATTGTTAAGAAGCCCTCTTTGGGGATATTTTGACAAGAGTAAGGGTCTCCGTATTACTAGTGAGCCCTAGTACTTGAGGTAGTGAAGACATTGAATTTCTAAGAGAGACCACAGACGTAGAAATCACTTTGGTAGTCGTCAAGTGTCAACCGCCAAAAATAATGAATACGGTTATCAGGGGGTTAAGATTTGAGTTGAATGCCTCACAGTTTTCCTTAAATTCTATATGCGGGTCTTACTGAATTCACCCAAACTTATAAGTTTTCTGCTCAAATGCAGGTTAGTCAAAGATTAAAAAAATTGGGAGGGACCAAGCCAGACTGTAGCACCCCTAACCCTTTTTCGTCAACGGATTAGGGTCACGAGCATTACTAACAAATCAATCCATTAATCATTCATAATTAAAATGCAGGCTATTTCATTCAAATCACAGTAAAAATTACCCATACAGTCCTAAATACAAGTTTACAGGTCTCTAAAAATGATTTAAGAATTAACAGGGGCTAATTTCAAACAATTCTAAAAGTTTAGGGTGAAATATCAAAATGCCTAAAAAGAGGGGACACACGGTCGTGTGGTCAAGCCATGTGACTTTCGAAGTTGGGACACACGACTGTATCACAGTCCGTGTCTTTACCCATGTAACCCATTGACTTGAGACACATGGCCATGTCTCTGCCCATGTAACTCACTGACTTGGGTCACACGACCGTGTGTCAGCCCGTTTGAAAGTTACACCTATACTAGTTTTCAACATGCTTAGGGCACACACCCATGTGGTTGCTCGTGTGTGTCACACGGTCGTGTGACAAACCGTGTCTCAAGCCGTGTGCACCTAAATGTACCTTAAAACTCAAGTTTACCAAATTTTGATTACTTGGGCACTAAGTAACCATTTCACTAGTCATTTAACCTATTCAAAACACAATTAAATGTGCTCAATTCATACCAAAACAACCAACTTAAGTGCCTAAACAATGTACCCTTATTGGTACCACAATTTATATCTTCAAACATATCAACAATACATCAACCGTTCAAGACTTCATTCATACCCAAATTTGCCAATATTGAACTAACATATAGCTACTTAAGATATCAAGTTTTAAGCTACAAACACATACCAAAACCTTATGTCAAATTAACATATCAAATATATAGCTTCAACCACAAACATATATATACAAATGACCATCATTATACTTGAAACCCAAAATAACATCACATTAACTAACCAACTATCAACCAAAGACTTCCTAGGTACATGTCATTACAAAAATAAACATCACCACACTTGAGCTCAGGATCGTTGTTGGATGTTGAGTCGATGGTAAGTTGAAAAGTACCTAACCTACGTACGAAAAATAAAATTGCATGCTGAGTGTAACTCAATGGTATTTCTATAATCTGAACATTTAAAGACAGAATATAGTACATGAAATGCTCAAATTAAATTATACAATCATACTACTATCTAATTATGCAATTACATGATATCATCATTTCTATTTCATGTTATGCTCATCTTTTACAAGTATTCATATTAGTTGGTTTTTAACATATATTTCAATTCACATCACTTACTATATAAATAGCTTTTCATAGATCATTTAACAATTCACTTATATAATGACACAATCCAACCCCATTTTCAATCCATGAGTACATTATTCATATATTTCATTTATGTTCACAATATAATTCACATTTCATATTCCATATTTCATCATTTTCCATTCAAAATCAATTTCATTGATTTTTCTCATTTAATCTTCCCTATTAACACAACTTAGACTCGAACGAATACATAGATCCAACCAACACACCAGTTTGGCACCCAGTGCCTTATCGGATAAACCAAAGCAAATAATTGCACCCAACGTTATAATAAATTAACACCCAGTGTCTTATCGGATAAACCAAAGCAAATTTGTCACCTAGTGCCTCATTAACTCGAGGTCAAAGTAATCCCTGAAATCTTCGTATCCTATGTGGCATGCCATCTAT
Organism: Gossypium anomalum; assembly: GCA_025698475.1. Taxonomy (NCBI): domain Eukaryota; kingdom Viridiplantae; phylum Streptophyta; class Magnoliopsida; order Malvales; family Malvaceae; genus Gossypium; species Gossypium anomalum. Next base: position 40,375,947 of record CM046959.1, on the reverse strand, counting down.
ATCTAACTTAGCCCAAATAGTTAATAGGGTTTCATTTCACATTTCAATATAACCAATGTCACATTTCCATATACATATAGCATATAGGCATTTGATTCAATTCATTAACAATCACAATTCTCAAAATATATATTCAATTCAATATTCGTATAATCAACATATTTTATAATATACAAAATCAATCCATTTCAAATAAACTATGAACTCAATTTAATCCAAAAATACCAAAGTACTCACCTCAAATGCTTACCATATGCAAACAATTAAATATGCAACAATCTACTATTTAATTCGGATTATAGAATACAAACCATAAATTCTGAGCTATTCAACTTGTCTTTCCCCTTCTTACTCGAGGATTCCGAAACGACATTTGCTACGGAGTAAAATAATTACAATTAATTAATAACATACCACTCAAATCACAAGAATTTCATTTTTTTTTTACTATATCTTACTTAATCCTCGATTTAGTCAGTAAATCGAGACAAATTTTAATATCCATATTTAACCTTAAATTTTATACTAATTTCACTCTAAACTAAATTTTAGCCCTCTATTTTCAATATTACCCCTTAATTTTAAAATTTTCACAATTTAATTCCTATTGCTCAAAATTAACAATTTATTCTATAATTTAGTCATTTTTCACTTCTAACTTAAAAATCTATCTATTTAATTCCTAATACTTAAACTGTTCAACAATGACAACTTCTAAAATTATGAGCAATACTAAAAATATCAACATGGGTTGAGTAGTTTTAAGTACCAGGATTCCAAAAACGTAACTTTACAAGAAAAGAAAACTAAATTAACTAACCAATTGAAATTTCAAGGTTTGAAACCCTTGGTGTCTTGACCTCTCTCCTATTCTTTCTTTTTTTTTAACTTGCATGCATTTATTTCATCAATTCCCATTTTCTTTCTTTTAATTTGTTTTTATTTTATTCATTATTATTATATAATATATATACACATTTCATATTATTTATTTATTATAACACATATATATATGTATTAAGTTAACATATATATATATATATACAACATACATATTAATGTCGTCCACTATACATATTTAAATGTATATTTATTACTTTAGTCACTTAATTAATTTTAATTTATAATTCAACTTTTAATACCTATACGATTTGATCCCTACACCTTAACAACTTCTAATTTCACGAAAATTACCTATCCAAAATTTAATTCGCTACTAGAATCACTTCACAGATATTTCATAAAAATATCTACAAGTTTGTTTTACGGAAGTGGAGTCCTGAATTTCACTTTCTATCACTCCTGAGTATCGAGTTGTTACACAGACTTTGCTGGGAGCTAAGCGAAGAGTTGCCGTTGTGCATATGTATAGAGGGGCACCCGTAGAGGCCTTACCTCAGGGTTTAAGTTGCCTATATATGTTATCGAACCACTGTCCAAGTTTGTAAACGTCCGTTAGACTCAAAGTCTTAGAGACTCATTGCCAGTTAATAAGAGTTGAAATTTCAATTAGATTTTCAAATTTAAGTCATTAAAGTATGTAACTAAATTAGAATTAGAAAAAAATTGTTAGGTAAATCTAGTTATTGCAGCATCCGATACCTATACTTGGCAGTTTGGTTAGGTAAAGGGTGTTACAACTTAGTAGTAAAATTTACCATTAACTTTGTAAAATACAGAAATCATAAATTTCATAAAAAAATTATAAAATGCATAAAAAAATTACCTTTAACCATTAACTTTCAACGTTGGCCATTAAAGTTAATGACCCCCAATTTTTTTAGTTAAAGCAATCATGTGTCGTAACACAACGTGACATGTGACAAAAAATGATAAAAATAAAAATCAATAAAAATTATAGAAAATTATAAAATGCTTCTTTTAGTACGATAATTTTTATAAATTCTTTTTACGAATTTTATATTTCTTTATATTTTTTATAATTTTATTACAACTTTATAATATTTTATAATATTTTCTTTTTTTATAATTTTTAATATTTTTTACATTTTCTATTAAAATTTAATAACTTTTATAAATTTTATTGATTTATAATTTTTTGTCACATGTCACGCCGTAGTTGTGACACGTGGTGGCTTTAACTAAAAAAAAATTAAGGGCGGTTAACTTTAACAATCAACTGTAAAGTTAACAGTTAAAGGACCTTTTTGATGCATTTTAACAGATCAAGTACCCAATTGAGTGCAAAAAAAAAAGGAAGAAGAAGAAAGTAGGGGCTTAATTGCTTTTCTTTTAAAAAGTTTGAGGATATTTTTTATGCATTTTAAAAGTTTAAGTACCTAATTGAGAAAAAAAAAAAGGCCTTAATTACATTTTTTGAAAAAAAAAATTGAGATCTTTTTACACTTTTAAACATTTTTTAATTAAATAAAAAATTTATTTTTTTAATTAATAAAATCTTTCTTCTTGATTTTAGTTTCTCCAATCCCATATTTTCTTGCCGGCGCCAAACGTCATCATCGTCGGTTTTTTCTTGGGCCAGTTTGACGGTGGTACTGGCTATCACGCTTAAATGGTAGAATACAAGTGGCCCATCCGAAGCCTATCATGTTTGAAGGCCATTCTTTCAGCATCAAAAAGTCACCAAAATGGGCATTTTCTTTTGGGGATCCCTTTGAGTTCTCTTCCAACTTGTATCTACATTTCCCTTAACCCTCTTTTAAAACTCAGCCTCTCCAAGTTGCTCTCTATTGCCTCTCTTGGTTTCAAAATTTAAGCCCATTTTCCTCATCAGTGGTTTCCTTTATTTTTATTCCATTTCTCTATTATTTGTTTGTTTAGTAGTTAAATCTCGTTTGGTTAAAGAAAATTTACACCATTTCGTAGCTTCCTTGCTTCAAAAAAACAAATTTTGGCTACGAAAAGACAAGTGGTATGATATAGGTTGAAATTGTAAAAGTTAATAGAGCTAGTCAAGTACTTCAAATAGATATAATTTTGATTTACAATTTTCAATATCCAGTACCAATTAGACCTAAAAGAGATTGGATATAAAGTAAATATAATTTTTCAAGTTTAAGTTGTTACGTATTATAAAAATATAATATTACATTTTGAGAAGTAGTCCATTAACATTATGGATATTATTTATTAAATCTAAAAATAATGAATTAATAATTATTTGAGATAAACCAATAATAAAATATATATTTACCTAATATATTATTTTTAATATATTAGTTAGAAAAGTTAAAAGAAGAACTAGATGCAAACCTACAGATTTATAAAAACAAAAAAGAGTGCAAAATTTTGCAAAGGAAAAAAAATTAATATTAGTCAAACCATGAAAAAAATATATATTACACTAGTAAAATGTAATATGTAACATTCTTGTTCAATTTCGATAATATGGAAATAAAATTGTACGGGTCTTATTTTAACAATTTTGCATTAATAAAATGTAATATATGTAACAATTTTACAACTTCCCAAATTGTATAAAACCATAAATGCACCTAGGGGCTCAATTGAACAAATTTAAGGATATAATTGCACAAATTAAAACATGCTTGAGGGATTAAAGCAATTAAATTGAAACCTAAAATTAGGTATTAAATTAGAAAACAATTAAAAATTGAGGGGCCTAAAACAAAACTATATCCTTTTGTTTTTTGGCTACCACATTCATTTCACGATGGAAGCCCTTTTAATTTTTTTTTTTTCCTTCAAAACAATAGCAAATAAATAATTAAAATACAATAATTAATCAAAATAAAGTTATCTAAAAGACATAGCCAATCGTCTAAATTAAAACTTTTTAAAAATAAACTTGGTGGGTGTCCTATACGAATATATCCAATTCAACATGTTTTGGTTGAGGATGGTGGGGAGGGCAATTTCAATATCAGTCCTGAAATAATTATATTTTAAAAAATGAAGTGGGGTGTATTTTTAAAGAGATATTTTGCCAGTGATACATATGAAAATAAAAGGGACATTAACAATTAAGTCTTTATTTTTTAAAAAATAAAAATAAAACTTATGACAAGATATGAAACAATAGACATCCCCTTATTGGATTTCTTATAATACGGAGTTCCATGGTACTGGTAATAAACAGAAATTGGATTTGAGGTTTTGAAATTTGGTGAATAATTTGCTGTGTATAATTTTTTTTTTTTTTGAACTTGGATGTTTATATTGTTTAGTTCAACATTTATAATTAAGCTAAGTGGCAAAAATTTACAATAAATGTTGAAAACATGGTTATGGGTAAGTAATGAAAATATAAAAAAGAAAAAAAAAATTCTTTATTAGAGATAGGAAGTAGAGGTGTGCATGGGCCTAGAATTTTGTCCAAGCTCGGCCCGAGAAAAAAAGATAGGCCCGAGCCCGGCCCGGCCCGGCCCGACCATATTAAAAAAAAATTTACTTTTTTTTATTAAATAAAAAACTTTGAAATATAATAAATCAAATGCATTTAAAACATAAAAACAAATATTAAAAAAGATGGGACTAAAATAATTCTTAAAATAATATATAAATTAAAAATATAATAAAAAATAATTATATTAAAATTAAAAAATTGAAACAAATTAGAACTAAATTAAGAACTAAATTATATTAATAACAAAAATTTTACAATATCAAAATAACATTAAAAACAATAAAAAAACTAAAGTTACTTAAAATTTAAAATAAAAAAAATTTAAAAATAATTTAATATTAAAATCGGGCCGGGCCGGGCCCGGGCCAAAAAAATCTTGCCCGAGGCCCGGCTCGTTTTCTAAACGGGCCTCTTTTTTTGCCCAAGCCCATTTTTCGGGCCTATATTTTTACCCAAACCCTCCCATTTTTCGGGCAGGCCTTCGGGCCGGGCAGGGCCACCTGGCCATGCACACCTCTAATAGGAAGTAAATAATATCTTATTTGAATTTAATTATGTTGAATAGTAGAAGGAAAGCTAATATATAGAGAAATTCATTTAAGGTATATAATGGAGATAAATATGAAAAAATTACGAAAATTTTTTTTATATTTTAAATAGGTTATATTATTTGAGGGTATTTTAGTCTTTTTATTTTAACAAAAACAAAAAAAAAAATGCTTATGATAAGATTTGAACTCACATTGGACTAATAAAATTCTAAATTTATCACCCAACTATAACTTCATTTTAATCATTTTTATAAATTTTTATTTTAATATGCACAATTTATTATCTCCATCAGTTGTATAGCTATACTATTTATTAAGTGTTTTATCAAGTTGGTGCTACCCTCAACCCAATTATCAATTCGGTTAGAAAAATTATAGAAATGGCATTTTGTAATTAAAATAAGTTATACAATTTGGGGGTATTTTAATCTTTTCATTTTAACAAAAATAATAAAAATGTGCATGTGGTGGAATTTGAACCTGCACCAATTTGATTAGTAAAACCTTAAATTTATCACTCAACCAAAGCTTCATCTTTTTAACATATGTTCTAATTTCGTGGTTTCCACACACAAATGCGTTTGATAGGATTTCTAGTATTAATAATATATATGATTGGCTTGGTGTCGTAAGTTAGCACTGACTCAAGCTTGATGATGAGAACATGATAAACAATTTAATCTATTTTTTTAATAATGTACATATTTAATGTGTTATTATTAATTAGTTTCAAATCATACATTTTATTATTTATTATATGTTATTTTTAAAGGCATATTTGTGTACTAACTTTATGGTTTTTATATGCATACGCGTGTAGTAAGATTTCTAATATTAATAATGTTGTTAATTGAGTTGGTATAACAAGTCAACTCTACACTAACTCACAATTGATGACAATGGCATGATAAATAATTGTAGTGCATTTGGTGTGGTTAATATGATGTATTTATGTTGTTAATTTCATGTATTATTGTGATTAGTTAGTTTCGAACCATAGTTTCATTGTTTACTATATGTTATTTTTAAACACATATATGTTTTAAATCCATGGTTTTCGCACGTATGTGTGTGATAGGATTTTCAGTATTAATAATGATGTTAATTGAGTTAGTGTCACAAGTCAACTCAACACTAACTCACAATTGATGACAAAACCATGATAAATAATTGTAGTGCATCCAGTCTTATTTATTTTATGTATTTATATGTTTAAATTTAGTTTGCCTCATAATTTAATTTGTTTTTTAAAATTAATATCATACATATTTAATGTGTTAATATAATTAATTAATTTCAAACCATACGTTTTACTTTTATTATATCTTAACACACATTTATATTCTAAATATGTGGTTTCTACATACATAATAGAATTTCTAGTATTATACTTGTGAGTGCATTAAATTATAATAGTCAAACTTTTAAAAATATATTTTAAACTTATTTAATTTAGTTATATCTTATTTTTGAGATAGATTAAACTATTTGATTTAAAATATATTAAATATCATTATTTAAAATATTTTAATAATAAATAAAATTGATGAAAATAGTTTTAACTACAAAATAACATATTTTTAGAGAGAAAGAAAAAGTACGATCCCCAAAAACGTCTCCTTTGTTTTAACTAATTTATTTATTTTATAAATTTATATAAAATTAAGGGTAAATTCACAAAAAAGTATAAAAGGTGAAGAGTAAAATTATTATTAAAAAAATGTCACTGTTATGATTGGGTGATTTTTATTTTTTTTAATATATTGGTAATCAAATTGTAATTTTTTAATTAATTAAAATGAAAATTTACTGAGTCACTAAAAGTTGAGTTTATACTTTATTCCACCTCCTGCAAGAGTTTTGGCCAAAATTCTAGGGTTAGTCTCTCTAGGCCTTTCTCTTTCTATAATATTTGATATTTTTTATTTTGATTTTGCATTTTATTTGAAGCTAGAAGTTGTTAAAACTTATGATGCTCGAAGTAATCGCCAATGGACGCTTTTGCCATTTATCTTTTCCCGTACCATCGAAGGTGAGTTGCTCTAATTTCATAGTAGGATTAGATTAGATCGCATATCGCAAAGCTTATATATCGCTTTCTTCTTTTTGTTTTGCTTTTCCCTAGAAGTGAATATGAATGTTCAAAGAAGATGAGCTTTTTTGTGATTGTTAATTAGTTCTTTCCCTTTTTCTATAATTTTTCATGAAATAATATGTTAGGTTCAATTTGGTGCTTTAAGATACTTATATGTTAGGTTTTACATTTTTAATACATGAACTAACTAAACTACAGTTCGAAACTGACATCACCATCGTAATTTAATATATATCTCCTCGAGTTTTTTTATTTTATATAATTTTCTTTTTAAATTTTAGGATAAATTCTACCATTAGTCATCCAACTATTACTGTGTTTTTGTTTTGGTTACTGAACTATAAAAAAATTCATTTTTGTCACTAATATTATCATTTGTTTCTGTTTTGATCACCCTTTGTTAAATCGTCAACACTCACACATTCTATCATTTTTAATCTTAATTCTAAATAATTCAACAAATTTAACCCTCAATACTAAGACAATACCCAAACATTCCTAGTTGAAAATCGTAAGAATATATTTTGAAATGAAATGTGAAAATTTTATATATACTCCATTGATGTATTTTACTTTCTTGTTTAGCTACCTAATCTGTTTTAGGAATTAAGTAATTAAAATATATCAATGGAGTACATATAAAAATTTCACATTTTATTTCAATATATAATTATAAATGCCAAGCATTTGTCATGCTTCATTACAAGGACATAATTATAAAATTTTCAAAATTTAGGGGCCATTCCACTAATTATACCCTTACTTTGCTTACATTGTTTGTAATCTTTTTCCTCTTATTCTGAATTAATGGTCGAGTTGCTATGTGGAATGTTAGAAGAATGCAAGATTTATAGAAACAACTCATAATTATGAATCTAGTATAATTTCATATGCCAGTTCCTCATACAGGAAGGTCACTGTACAATTATTTCCCCACCTTGTCTTTACATTGTTTTTAAACCACTAGCATTTATAAATTCAGTTAGCCTTACCTGTACAGTTGCTATAATATTAGTATAAGGTGGGTTCATTATACTGCAAGAGAGATCACTAGGCAACCCTGTTATGTCTAGCTGAAAGCTATTGAACTACCAATAATGTGCTTGCCATTGAACCATTCAAGACTGGTAAAGCCAGTTGAACCAGATGGCATAAAACTAGCTCTGAATGTCACCGTATAGCTCTTCTTCTCATATTGTGCACTGAAACTTAATGTTGCTAGCTCAACTGACATTTTTATTACTCGTGTCTGTGAATACAATAAAATCTTGAATGTTGCTGGTGTATCGACATTTGTAAAGGTCCTTTTGAATTTCATGGTGCTGCCCTCTTTGCCCAAGCCAGCTTCGAAGGGAACAGAGAATGATAGATAGTTAGAATATTCCTTGGTGTACTTTCTGCTGTTTTAACAAGTGAAATTTTTGTGCGTAGTGCCTTTACTTTGACTAGGTGTGTAGTTCATGGCATAAAGAAAATAAAGATAATCATTGAATGTGGCATCATAGACAAGGCCAGAGTCGAGGGCTGCGACTGGATCAACATGCTTGGCACCATAATTGAATGGAGTGTAAGTTAAGTATGCTGTGGTCATGAGGACAGATTTAATGACTACTCGACTCCATTCAAGAAGAGCAATGTTAAAAACTGAACATCGATAATGACAATGTAGAAAGATCGCAAAGAAAAAGAAAGAAAAATAGAACACACAAATTTTACATGGAAACTTTTTCGAGAAAAAAACCATGGGCAAAGGGAGAAGAAAAGTCACTAATGTCAAATTCAAATGATATAAGAGGAGTTTCGACTACATCTATTTATAGATTGAACAAACCTAATTCTAATCAATGTCAAATATATTATGCTAATAAATGTTAAATATTTTATACTAATAAATGTTAAATCTTCTAGAGAGAAAATATATTTTGTTTAACTTGACTTGCAAGCAATCTCTTAGAATTTGAGTTACACAACTCTAACAATCTCCACCTTGACACGAATTCTGAAGGAACAAGTTCTTCACCACGAACTCTCAACAAACGAGTTCTCCATTTCTTCCACAAAACCCCTTAAATGTATTCTTCAACAATGAACACCAACCAAGTCCAAGCAATACTCGAACTTGGTTATAGGAAGTGACTTAGTCATCATATCTGCAGGATTATCATGAGTACTAACTTTGCTCATAACAATATCACCACGAGTAATAATATCACGTACAAAATGATACCGAATGTCAATGTGCTTTGTTTTCTCAGGAAATATTTGATTTTTCATAAGGAAGATAGCACTCTGACTATCACAAAACGCTGTACTAATCTGAAGGTCTTTACTGAGTTCACCAAAGAGTCCCTTTAACCAAATAGCTTCTTTCTTCTTAAACACCCATTTACAATAAACAATCTTTTTACCCTTAAGAAGCTTCACTAGATCCCATGTTTTGTTCTTATGGAATTATTTCATCTCTTCTTGCATGGAAAACATCCACTTTCCTGAATCTTCACAGTTAACTACCTCAGAATAAGTAGATGACTCTTGATTTGCATCTATATCTTCAGCCACGTTTAAAGTATAAGTAATTAGATCAGCCTCGGTGTACCTCTTTGGAGGTTTAATTTCTCTTCTAGGTTTGTTCTTAGCAATAGAATATTATGGTAAAGAAGCAGCTCTACTCTAAGTTTTTGTACTAACATGAGGAATAGGCTCTGTTGTAGATTCTGGATCAATCTGTAGCTTCACCTGCTTCACATGTGTGCTTGGGCTTTGCTAGTCTTTATTGGAAGATTCTTTAAGAGATAAGTTAGGCAGCATAACAATTTCATCAAAAATAACATCTTTGCTAATCGAAACTTTTCTATTTTTAGGACACCATAACTTATATCCTTTAACACCAACCTTACAACCAAGAAAAATATCTTTAATGGATCTAGGTTCCAACTTCCCATTATTAACATGAGCATACGCATGACACCCAAAAATCTTCAAATCAAAATAATCAACAGGATTATCAAACCATACCTCTTGTAGAGTCTTTTTCTCAAGGGCAATGGACGGAGACTGGTTAATAAAAAAATTACAGTAGAGGCTGTTTCAGCCCAAAACGACTTCGGTAAACAAGTATTCAACAACATACATGGAACTTTTTCCAGGATTTTTCTATTCATCCGTTCAACAACGTCATTTTCCTGTGGAGTATGACAAACTATCAAGTGGCTCATAATCCCTTTTATTCTGTACAATTCATTAAACTTATCGGAACATAATTCCAAGCCATTTTCTATATGGAGATGTTTTATCTATTTTCTTGTCTACTTATCTATCATAGTTTTCCAAGCCTTAAACATGGAAAACACATCACTTTTCTATTTTAGGAAAAATGCCCAAACCTTTCTGGAAAAATCATCAATGATCGTCAGCATATAATTAGTGTCACCCCTTGAAGGCATTCTAGATAGTCCCCAAAAATCAAAATGAGTATAATCCAACATTCCCTTCGTGTTATGGATTCTTTTGATGAATCAAACTCTCTTTTGCTCCTAAAAAATGCAATGCTCATAGAACTTCAGTTTGCTAATGCCTTGTCCATCAATAAGTCATCTTTTGCTCAATTCTACCATGCTATTCTCACTCATATGCCCTAGGCGTATATGCCAAAGTCTAGTAACATCATCATCTCACAAGCAATAGGAATCAACGGTTACATCACTAGTATTAGTTGAACCTTGCAAAACATATAACTTGGCAATCTTTCCCTACCTTTTCATCACAACGAGGAAACCCTTACTGATCTTTATAACCCTCCTTTCAGTAGTGTACTTGTGCCCTTTTAAATCAATAGTACTCATGAAATCAAATTCCTCTACAATTCTAGTACATATCATACGCCACTAAGTGAACATATTAATTTTGATCATGCCAATACTTGCGATTTTACATGAAGCATTATTTTCCATCAAAACAACACCTTCAGATACTATTTCATATGTTGTAAATCAATTTCGATTGGGACTTATATGGAAGGTGCAACCAGAATCAAGGATCCACTTCCCGCTCACTTCAGGGTTGTTGGCAAAAGCAACTAGAAGTTCACCATCACTATAGTCTTCTACAACATCAACTTTATTGGGTTGTTCTGATTGTTTTCCTTTTTGATTTGTCACCTCTCTTTTGATCTTATTCTGCAACTTATAGCACTCAGACTTAATGTGCCCTTTCTTCTTGTAGAAGTTACAGGTTTTACCTCTGTTTGAATATCTTGATCTACCCTTAAATTTATCACGAGGATTTCGTTCCTATGTTCTCCCATGATTATTATCAATATTTCATTTTTTTCTACCTCGAACAATGAGACCCTCTCCCTGAGAGTCAGATCTAGACACAAGATACTTCATCTTATGATACGATGTTAAGGAAGCATAGACTTCATCAACTGTGAGAAATTTGCTGTTATAAAAAATTGTATCTTTAAAGGTTAAATAAAACGAGGGCAATGAATAAAGTAGAATTAAACCTAAATATTTTTATCGTATTGAACCTCCATGGTATCTAGGTTTGAGAGAATTTCTTTAAACAAAGTTAAGTATTTATGCACAAACTCACTTTCCTCCAAATGATGAGCATAAAGGCGTTACTTTATATGCAACTTGCTAGTTAGGGTTTTTGACATGCATAGCTATTGCAACTTTGCCCATAATGCAACGACAGTCTTCTCCTTCATCATGTCCTGTAGAATTTCATTTGATAGATGCAAATGTAATTGTATTAAAGCCTTTCGATCTTTACGTTTCTTCTCTTCCTCCATCAATGTCAAAGGCATCTTATCTAACCGTAGTAGGGCACCCTTCAAATCCATCTGCGCAAGAACTACCTACATCTTTATCAGCCACATCGAGAATCTAGTGTTGTGATCCAATAACGAAATATAATACTTCATTATCGCCATTATCATGATAAAAAACAAGCAACCTGAAAAAGCTCTGATGTAAATTTATTAAAAACTAAACGTCAATAATGGCAATGGAGAAAGATCGCAAAGAAAAAGAAAGAAAAATAGAACATATATTTTTCGTGAAAACCCTTTCGGGGAAAATCACGGGCAGAAGAGAAGAAAATTCACTAATGTCGAATTTGAATAATACAAGAGGAGTTTGACTACATTTATTTATAGGTTGAAAAAACCTAATTCTAATCAATGTCAAATAAATTATGCTAATAAATACTAAATATATTATACTAATAAATACTAAATCTTCTAGAAAAAAATATTTGTTTAACTTGACTTGCAAGCAATCTCTTAGAATTTGGGTCACACAACTCTAATAAGCAACTTTGAGAATTAATTTATATGTACTCCATTGATATATTCTACTTTCTTGTTTAGCTACCTAGTCTGTTTTAGGAATTAAAATATATCAATGGAGTATATATAATTTTTGCATATTTCATTTCAATATATATTTTTAGGATTTTTTAACTATTAATAGGAGTGTTTGGTTATGATCTTTGTAAATATAGTGGGATTAATTTGTTGAATTATTTAGAATTAAGACTAAATTGATAGAATGTGTAAGTGCTAAGGACTAAATATGTAATTATACCAACTAAAAAAAAGTCAGTCTTATCATTTCCATTTATGATTTAATGGAAAAAGGTGACCAAAAGTGAAATAAATGATAACGTTAGTGACGAGAATGAAATTTTTTATAGTTCAATGACCAAAATAGAAATACGCTAATAGTTGGGTGATTGCTTGTACAATTTACCCTTAATTTTAAATAATATGCTCTATTTTTCCTTTGTCCATTGCTTAGAATTGGGTATGTGAAGTATGATGTTGGTAGACTTTTGCAGGGTTTTAAGATGAAACCATTAATGTCTGGTAGAAGGAATTCATACTCGGTTAACGAGGGATCAAACCCTAGTCCTTGGATAAAGGTTTTACTGTTCATCTCTAAATAGTATTGCACCACTACTTCGTTGTGGAAGCGGTCGACATTAATTTCCATCGATCCTCATTGGTGTGCCGTGCTTTTCTCAGTGCCATTGAACGATTTTAATCAAAATAACTAAGCAGCCAATCACTCACACAAGTTTTATAATAGATGATTAAACTAGAATGTCTAACCTTAGTTCGTTGGTGATTTTACACGTGCTGTGTCATTCTCCAATCCAAATTTGATGCCTTATACTTGCAAAAAAGAAAGCAAAAACAAAAGACTACAAAAAAATTGAAGAAGTAGCAGAGAAAAGAGAAAACCGATAGGAGAATCGAAGTTAAAATCGTGAAAACTTGATGAAAGATAGAGGAAAGGGGTTGTGGCGACTATAGTGAGTTTTGGAGTTGCAAACGTATTCTTAAGGAAAGTGATTAGGGCTAACAAAAAGTGAGGTAATTAAATGAGATGTCGTGCTGTGGAGAGAATGAGCAAAAAAAACTTGTAGAACCCAATATCTTGTCGCGACATAGTCCCTGTTTGTCGCGACACATCTTGAAATTTTTAAATTCTTTTAGTTTCGAAGTTCTATATCAAGACACAAAGGAACCTATGTCGCGACACGTACTGGAAGTTTCAAAATTCGTCCTTTCGGGATATGTTAGACTCCTTGGTTTATGCCTAATCTCTTTAAATCACTCTTAAGGCTTTTCAAAATAACAACCTCTCTAAGCTCAGCAACTACTATAAATAAAATACATAACTATGGAATCAAAATCAAATAGAAAATGAACAAATGAAAAACAAAGAAAACTAAAATTAAAACGAATTGAAATAGAAGTGTAACACCAGGTTATCCTTATTGACCTAAAATTTAAGTATAGTTGGGATTAAATTGAAAGAATTAGAAAATATTCGGACTCCACCGGGGAATTTAGAAATCTTAATGGCCAAATTTTGATTTGGTTGGATCTTAATTTTGGTTTAGTTAGACTGCAACCGACTGGCTCCATAATGAGAGACAAAATGGTTAGGATTGAGTGGAAGAAGTTGCTTGTTGAGACCGTGCCAATGGAGTATATATATAGGTGTGGATAAAAACATAATTTTTCTCAATTTTATTCACCATTTTTTCCTCTCTCAAAGGCATCGTCTTCTTTAGACATACTGAAGAAGAAGAGGAAGCAGCTGAAGGAAACTTTGCATGTTTTAGGAAATGTGAGGATTTAAGTTTGACAGTAGAGAAGTTTGGAAACTGTTTAGCTTCGTTACCTCTCTGCACTTGTGGATTGAAGAATGGAGTGAAGTAGTAACTCCTAAAAGCTTCGACATAATTATGGATTTTAGGTTTCAAAAGGGTTGAACACCTTTAGTTTAACCAGCAAATGGTTGTCATCCTTAGCTATCAGGACAAAGAAGGCTCTAGTGTTTGGATAAGCTTAGCTAATAAGGATAAAGAAATCTATGTGAGTTTTTGCACCTTGCCTTCTGGATGATAGATGATGTTGTGTAACTTGCATGTATCACACTGATGATGTATTGAGATTGCCTAAGTTATGGTGTGTATACGCTTGAAGAAAAAGTAGGGGGTGTGTGAGCTTTTACTAGTTGTCTGCTATTTGTTTTATGATATTTAGTTGATGGTAGATAATTTGGCGTGATGTTTGATTAATGATGAATTGTATGTTATGCTTGAGTAATGTATGTGTAGTGTGGAAGAAAGCGTTGATAGGGTAGATGAAGTTAAGACTTAGTAATGGAGTTTTTTGTTAGATATCACCATACGATATTGCTAAGTGCAAACTGGGATATGCGAAGCTCCAGCTGAAGGAATAGGAAAAATAAAATTTTATTAAGATATCGTCATATGGTATACTGAGTGCAAACCATTATATGCGAAGCTCCGGGCCTTGCGGGGGGACACTTCTATGTTCAAGCATCAAGGTGAAATGTGAAACAGGTCCTTCAGGATGACATCGTGATGATGATTATTAGGCTCTACGGATCAACACCACGACAGTGGTTAGCAGGCTCTATGGGGTGACACCTCAAGAGAGGTCTAATATGTAAGACAATAGCTTAACTATGGAAGTATAGATAGTCCGCTAGGACAATAAACACGGGGAAGTCCGCCAGGATATTAAACATAGGGTATATTGTGTAAGACCATAACTCGACTATGGCAGCATAGAGAGTTCGTCGGGATAGTATGTAACACCCCTAACCTGTCTCTATCGTTGGATTAAGGTTACGAAGCATTACTATGTAAATCAAAACAATAAAGTAGTTTAATATTATTTACTTAAAACTCATTACAAACCTAGCAAACATATACATTTGGGCCTTAAACCAGGCCTTTGAGGCCCTAAAAATAGTTCGGGGTTAATCTGGGACTATTTTGAAACAATTTAGAAACTTTGGGAAAAATTTGAAAATTTTGAAAACAAGGTTCACATGGCCGTGTGGCCAGGCCATGTGACATATCCTAGACCGTGTAGTACTCAAACAATGGGACACACGACTATGTCCTAACCCGTGTCTTAAACCATGCAACTCATTGAGTTAGGTCACACGGTCGTGTCACAGGCCGTGAGCTAGACCATGTAGTTTTCTGACTTGTGACACATGGCCATGTCGCAGGCCGTGTGCTAGACTATGTAACTCACTGATTTGATACACACGGCCGTGTCCTAGGATGTGTGATACTCACACCTAAAATAATAAGTGACACACTAGTGTCACACTACCGTATGACAGCTGTGTCCCAGGTCGTGTGCTCCATAATTTGACTCTATAAACAAGACATTTCAAGACCAAAACATACCTAATCATCTACTCCATTTGTGCATACGTTCAATAGACCTAAACATCTTTCAAAAACATCTATACATACCAAATCAAACAATTTTTTTCATCTAACCAATATGTCATTCAAAGGTACCAGATTTATACCCAAACAAGGCTATAATGCCACATAACAAGCACAAAACACAGTCAATTTAGCTCCCTAATGACATTAATTATAACTATTAACTTTTCATAATAAACATACCAAAAAGACCATATATTTCAAGTACTTAAAAGTGACCAAAAGACTTAAACTTGCCAAAACATTATAAGTCTATCATACAAAATAAATACACTCCAAAGACATATTCAAGAACTACCATAATATAAAGTCGTATACATGTCATTTATAACCTTGGCCTAAATAACTCAAAAACTACCAAAATGTTTATTGGATAACGTGATAGAACTCCGACACGCTTCCAATCGATTGAGCTTTTGATAATCTACGAAACAAAGGAAAATAACTACGTAAGCAACTAGTGCTTAGTAAGCTCGTATAAACTCAAAAATAACTTTCCATTCTTAAGCTCAATTTATAAAATGTGCATAACATCTTTACCATACTCATAAGCTTAATACAATCCTATAAGCATCACCAAACTCACAAATTAGTAAGCTCATGTATAATGAATATACAAAATCAACCATTTCACAGAATGGATCTTCATGAACATAACATTCATCACATAATCATTTAGTTCCCTTCAATTCATTTGCATTTATCCAAATTTACCTTTCATAAGTTTATGAGGAATTATCCATTTGAACACATGCCTTGCCAATTACCTTTACTTACCCGTTGAACCATCTAGAATTATATTGGATACTCGGGAATGCTCACACATAGTTTGCATTTCCATATAACCACTGTAACGCCCTTAACTCGTATCTGTCGCCGGAACAGGGTTACGAAGCGTTACCAGATTTTGTAGAACATTTACCAATAATTCACGGCATATTCTATTCATTTATCAAAATTATTCATAATGTCCTTTAAATGGACCCTAAAGGCCCAATATGAGCTTTAGAATCGAATCGGGACTTAATTAGGAACTCTAAAAATTTTTCGTGACATTTCAAAAATTTTCCAAGTTACAAGGTTCACATGCCCGTTTGGTCCAAGGGACACGCCCGTGGTGCAGGTCGTGTTTGATCCCGTGTAACTCTCTGACTTGTGCCAGACAGCCAGCCACACGCCTGTGTGAGTAGGCCGTGTGATCAATTTAATTTTCAAAAATTAGGTGCAGGGTTCACACGGCCAAGACACACACCTGTGTTCCAGGCTGTGTCGCACACACGACTAAGACACATGCCGTGTCTCTGCTAGTGTACTTAATTCTAAGCATTCTATTTTCTCGAATTTATGATAAAAGTGACACACGGCCTAATCACACGCCCATGTACCAGGCCGTGTGTCACACACGGTCAAGACACACACCTGTGTGTCTACTCGTATGAACAAAATAAAGTCATTTCCTAGCTTTATTTTTCACCCCTTTAGCCTTGCACCTACCAACACTTATACACAATTTTTCACACTCACCAACCACATTTTCAAATCAAAGTTTAAGTCTTATACATGTCAATTTATACTCATATTTATCTAGATACCATGTTCACATTTGTGCATATTGTATCAAATATACTAATTAGTTCTTTCATACATACCTGATTGTGATTTCTATTAATCAATCATTTTCAAAAATATATCATGATATAGTCTTTTATACATAAACACCAAAACATGCTCATCACTAGCCATTCTCATAGCTAGTCCTTACCAAATATTTACATGCCATTCCTTGGCCAATTTAACCTATGTAACACCCCTTACCCGTGTTCGACGCCAAAACAGGGTACGAGGCATTACCGGAACATACACATGCAATCATACAAAACCGAGATATAATTTTTACATCCAAATTAAACATTTCAATTTTCATCACTAAGTCCCTGATATGGATCTAATAGGGCCAAAACATAATATGGAAGC
This sequence comes from Gossypium anomalum, assembly GCA_025698475.1. NCBI lineage: Eukaryota > Viridiplantae > Streptophyta > Magnoliopsida > Malvales > Malvaceae > Gossypium > Gossypium anomalum. The sequence goes on along the minus strand of CM046959.1, from coordinate 40,358,180 downwards.
AGTCCGGGATTAAATCGAGAACTTTAGAAAACATTGGAAAATTTCTTGAATATAGGGGCATACGCCCGTGTCCAAGGCCGTGTCCTTCACACAACCATTCACATGCCACATTTTCCATATTTAATCATTACACACTCATTCAACCAACTCATGCCTCTCACAAAATGCATGATCATAACATATAACTTAACTAATATTAGCCAATATCGATGGCCTTATACAAAATGAGTTATCAAATATTAAAGGCCAACATTTTAGGCCAAATCAATTATGAAATATAACAAAATAACCAAGTCCTCTACACATTCCATAATTCAAAATATGAATTTCAAAATACCAAAAGAATGATGATAGTGTGGATGGATCTCCGACGATCTCCGTCCCCCGAGCTAGCATGGTGACAGTATAAAACAAGGGAAAAGAGAGGGGAGTAAGCATATAGCTTAGTTAGTAGGTATGTAAATAATAAACAAATAATTAACATGCTTTTATAAATCCTTAAAATATGTTTTCAAAATAATACAATCATAACTACACATAGATCCACTATTTTCTCAAGTTCAAAACAAGCTTTCTATTCGAGTCACAGTCACTACATTATTTATATCTGAAGCTGTGGAAATCCAAATTAAGATTTGCTAATTTTTCCAGAAATTAAACTCACATATATTCTTACCATAAAATTTTCAGAATTTTTGGTTTAGCCAATAAGTACAGTTTATTCATTAAATTTACCCCTATTTCGCTGTCTGACAGTTTCGACCCCTCTTCACTAAAAATTAATTATCTCCTCATACAGAATTTGAATGATGTTCTTGTTTGTTTCTTTTGAAAATAAACTCATTAAGGATTTTAAGAATATAAATTGTAACCCATAATTATTTTTTTAAAATTTTTAATGATTTTCCCAAATCAGAATAGGGGATTCCGAAATCATTCTGACTCTGTCACACAAAAATTCAGATATCTCATAACATGAATATTTTTTTGCTTAAACCGTTTCCTTTATATGAAAATAGAATCAATAAGATTTAATTTCATATCTTATTAAACCTCTAATTCGATTTTCACCATTTTTGGTGATTTTTCAAAGTCGCACAACTGCTGTTGTCCAAAACTTTTTTTTTTTCTAAATTTCACTCTTTCATATTTTCTGTGTAGTAACTTTTATTGTAACACTTACTCCATATCAATCTTAAGTTCGATCACATATCGAGCACGTTGCTCATAAGTTTACACACACGTATCTGCACTTATTCATCACATAGTCATATTAAATTCCACCTAGTTATTTCCAGTTGAACACATCGAAATAATAACAGACACCCGGTGGCGTGCACATAGTACCACCCTTGTAGTCAAAGCTACCTTCTTCACGAAGTGGCCTTCACATAGTACCATACTTGTGACCAAAGCTATCTTTCTTCACAAAGTGGTCTTCACATAGTACCACACTTGTGACCAAGCTATCTCTTCTCAAAGTGGCCTTCACATAGTACCACACTTGAGTTACTAGTGACATGTCACTTGTATCCTATTTTGTTCCTAATATTCAACTGGGAAATTTTTCACTTTTCGATACTTGTCAGCTTCATTCAATATTCAGCCACATTTCATAAAACATAGTAAGATGTGATAACGTAAGTAAAAGCGATGCATTATTTACATACAAACTTACCTCGGTGCAAAATATGATGAATTTGCAATTTAGTCCACAACCTTTTCATTTCCTCGATCAAGGCCAATTCATTGTCTTTCCTGATCTATAATAACAAATTTAACACATTTAATACTCAAATTATTCAATTTATCCCAATAATCACACTATGGAAAAATTACATTTTTACCCTTAAAGTTCCATATATTTACAATTTTGCCCCTAGGCTCATAAGATGAAAAGCACTTATTTTTCTCAAATCCTAAGCCTAGCCGATTCATATTCCCTCTTATAGCAGCTCACATTTTTCACTAAATCACATTTTCTACATATAATTTTACAACTTTTACAAATAGGTTCTTTTATGCAATTTCATCAAAAATCACTTAGTAAAAGTTGTTTATCACACCCCAAACTTTCATATTCTTCCATAAAACATCAAAATACATGCATTTAATCCATGGGTAAATTTTTAAACACAAACCCTAGCTCAAAATAATGGTGGAAATAGCTAAATCGAGCTACGAGGATTTTAAAAATGTAAAGAACATTAAAAACAGGGCTAAAACAGACTTAGAATCAAGCTTGGATTCTTGAAAAACCCTAGCTATGTCTCCCTCATGTGAAATTTGGCCAAGGGGTTGAAGATGGACAAAAATCGGCTTTTAATTTTATTTTTAATTCATTTTAATAGCTAAATGACCAAAATGCCCTTAATGAAAAACTTTGGAAACATGCCTAACCATGTCCATTTTTATCCACCAACTTAATCAATAGTCTAATTACCATATAATGACCTCCAATTTAAAATTTCATAACAATTGGACACCTCTAGCATGTAGAACTTAACTTTTGCACTTTTTACAATTTAATCCTTTTGACTAAAGTGAGTGTTCAAAAGTCAAAATTTTTGAACGAAATTTTCACAAAACAATTTCATAAAATTGTAGACCATAAAAATATAATAAAAATAAACTTTACTATGTCAGATTTGTGGTCTTGAAACCACTGTTTTGACTAGACCCAAAATCAGGCTGTTACAACTCTCCTCCTCTTTAGAGATTTTCGTCCTCGAAAATCTTACTAGGAAAGAGATAAAGTATCACTCTCATAGTTTTCTCTACCACATTGAAGAATTTTATTCGAGGGCAATACTTCCAGAAATACTCTATCGTCGGATCTAATATACAAAATCTTAAACTTTCAAATCTCTATATCACTTATGTTAGTCTGAAGTCGCTTCCAACTTTCATGAATCACTTTCACTAATTTCCCAGAATCACAAATCAATTTAACTTTGTATATCTCTTTCCAATTAAACTTTAGCACACAGTGCTGGAACATATCGTCAAAGATCTAAATTACTCTCTCAAGAACACATATACTTAGTTGATTTGTCAAATAAGGACTCATTACATACTGGAACAATCATGAGGATTTTGTCAAACAATCAATCACAATTCAAACAACATCTTCCTTTTCGAAAATAAAGGAAATCCCGATACGAAATCTATAGTAACTCTATCTCATTATCACTCTCGTACAATCACTGACTGTATTAGTCCTGGATACACTTGATTTTTGACTTTTATCTATTAACATATCATCATCTAAATACGGATACAAAAATATCATGTAACATACGTAATCACTAGCACATCTACTTTATATAACTGCATATTTTATTACTCATGGATGAACAGACGTGTTACTACTGAGCCTCGTACAAAAACTTCTACATAAGTTGTAGATTCATCAATACGCAAATTCTATCTCAAAATAACAATAATAACAAGAATCATGTCTAACCTAAAATTCAACATCAGAAGTAAACTCACTCTGAACTTATTTAGATTACCATTCACTATCACATTTCTGAGCTTCTCAAACTCGCAAAGAAAACATCGATTTAGTTTTTAATTTAACTGAATCGAATCGTCACCAAATAAGATCAATCACATGACTAATATTCACAAAATAATCAAGATTTTCCAATCAAGCATCCGTAACTGTACTTGTTTTTCCAAAGGTAAATCGATTATTACTCACAATCTTTCAAAATTTCCCAAACAAGCTAGTCAAAGATCCTTATAACCGTATTAGCTCAAGAAAACAAATATCCTGATTGAACGCATTGACTCTAATCAAACTTACCTGTGAAAAGAGACCTATCATACAATTTGGGCTTGAGCTTCCATCATTTATACCTTTGCCGATGTTAATTCCTTACATGAAAATTAGAGAAATCCAGATACCAGAATCACCACGTTCCTAGAATCGAACCAGAAATATAACCATAATAGACATAATTATCACAAGCCGGAGAACACACTTTAAAGATAAACCATGGTTGATAGTGCACGAAATGAGAATAATAGAAAAAACCAAGATAAAGAAATCCAAGATACGATACCACATCAGAAGTCTGAGAACATAACTCATAAGAAATAATAAAGATTTGATGATTCTCAGAGAAAACCAGAAGAAAGCAATGCTTACTGTCTCTGGAATTCCATTGTAATAGAGATAATATATTTTTCGAATATATAAAACAAAACCATAATTAGTTGAAATAGAAGAATAGTCTCATATAAGTTTTTACCATCGACTTCATTCCAACGTATTAGAATAGAATCTCGAAGAGATAAAGAAATGCTGATCATAAACCAACCAAACCAACAGGGCTTTCGTCTAACATTTTAGTTAACTAGCATTCTCATACAATAAGAATTTCATCAGAAAACGAGCAATTACATATGCCTCTGAGAATGTATGAACACATAGAATGTCCAGAAGAGATAATCATAATTTCTCAACTGTAACTGTCACACACAGACATCTTTACAACTCAAATATCATTTCTCTGACTAATTTTGTCATCATGAACCCTGTATTATTCCGTTCACTAACGAAAATTGATCTGGGAGAATTTCTAGCAAACACATACTTTAGACATCATACTTGATTGAGTTGATTAACCAAGACTAACTTTTTCTTTAACCGTGACATCATGCAATTCTAATGATCTTTAGAACATTCTGATATCTCATTCAGAACTGTTTTTACTTACTGATCCATTCTCATCTTTGACCGCATTATCAATTATTCCATCACCGAACTCTTTCTTTTCACACTTATGAGCTCATTCAATATAAATCTCATAACTCTTATGGCATATAGCTCTATTGGTAAGGGGATGAGGTCGTAAAACCTCTAACTCGACTTACATGATTACACACATATGACTTAGCACCCATCATTGATTTATGAAGTTAAATTGATTTTTGATTCTGGGAAATTAGTGAAAGTGATTCATGAAAGCTGGAAGCGACTTCTAACTGACATAAGTGATATACAGATTTGAAAGTTTAAGATTTTGTATACTAGATCTGACGACAGAGTGTTTCTAAAAGTATTGCCCTCCAATAAGATTCTTCGATGTGGTAGAGAAAACTATGAGAATGATACTTTATCTCTTTTCTGGTAAGATTTCCAGGGACGAAAATCCCTAAAGGGCGAGAGAGTTGTAATAGCCCGATTATGGGTCTAGTCGCAACAGTGGTTTCGGGATCACAAATTCGACATAGTAAAGTTTATTTTTATTATATTTTTATAGTATACAATTTTATGGAATTGTTTTGTGAAAATTTAGTTCAAAAATTTTGACGTTTAGGCAATCAATTTAGTCAAAAGGACTAAATTGTAAAAAGTGCAAAAGTTGAGTTCTACATGCTAGAGGTGTTAAATTGTTATGAAATTTTAAATTGGAGGTCCTTATATGGTAGTTAGACCATTGGTCATGGTTAGGCATGTTTCCAAAGTTTTTCATTAAGGGCACTTTGGTCATTTAGTTATTAAAATGAATTGAAAACAAAATTTAAAGCCAATTTTTGTCCATCTTCAAACCCTTGGCTGAATTTCACATGAGGAAGACATAGCTAGGGTTTTTCAAGCTTTAAAGCTCAGTTGTAAGTCTGTTTTAGCCCCGTTTTTAATGTTTTTTACATTTTTGAGATCTTTGTAGCTCAGTTTAGCTATTTCCACCATTATTTTAAGCTAGGGTTTGTGCTTAAAAATTTACCCATAGATGACATGCATGTGTTTTGATGTTTTATGGAAGAATATGAAGTTTTGGGGTGTAATAAACAACTTTTACTAAGTGATTTTTGATGAAATTCCATAAAAGGACCTATTTGTAAAAGTTATAGAATTATGTGTAGAAAATGTGATTTAGTGAAAAATGTGAGCTGCTATAAGAGGGAATATGAATCGGCTAGGCTTAGGATTTGAGAAAAATAAGTGCTTTTCATCTTACGAGCCTAGCGGCAAAATTATAAATATGTGAAGCTTTAGGGGCAAAAATGTAATTTTTCATAGTGTGATTTTTGGACTAAATTGAATAATGTGAGTATTAAATGAGTTAAATGTGTTATTATAGATCAAGAAAAAAAAGAAATTAACCTTGATCGGGGAAACGAAAAGGTTGTGGACTAAATTACAAATTCGTCATATTTTGCACCGAGGTAAGTTTGTATGTAAATAATGCATCGTTTTTACTTACATTATTACATTTTATTATGTTTTATGAAATGTGGCTGAATATTGAATGAAATTGACAAGTATCGAAAAGTGAGAAATTCTCCGGTTGAACATTAGGAACATAATAGGATACAAGTGACATGTCACTAGTGACTCAAGTGTGGTATTACGTGAAGGCCACTTTGAGAAGAGATAGCTTGGCCACAAGTGTGGTACTATGTGAAGGCCACTTTGTGAAGAAAGATAACTTTGGTCACAAGTGTGGTACTATGTGAAGGCCACTTTGTAAAGAAGGTAGCTTTGACTACAAGGGTGGTACTATGTGCAGGCCACCGGGTATCCATTATTATTCCGATGTGTTCGATAGGAAATGACTAGGTGTAATTGAATATGACTATGTGATGAATAACTGCAGGTACGTATGTCTAAAATTATGAGCAACGTGCTCGATATGTGATCGAACTTTGGTAAGATTGATATGGAGTAAGTGTTATAATAAAAGTTACTACAAAGAAAACATGAAAGAGTGAAATTTAGTAATAAATCAGTTTTCGATAATAGCAGTCGTGTGACTTTGAAAAATCACCAAAAATGGTGGAAATCGAATTAGAGGTTGAATAAGGTATGAAATTAAATCTTATTGAGTCTATTTTCATATAAATGAAACGGTGTAAGCAAAAGAATTTCATATTATGAGATATTTTAATTTTTGTGAGACTAAGTCAGAATGATTTTGGAATCCCTTGTTCTGATTTTAGAAAATCATTAAAAATTGTACAAAAATAATTATAGGTTATAATTTATATGCTTAAAATAATTAATGAGTTTATTTTAAAAAGAAACAAACGGGAACATCAGGTGAATCTCGTATGAGGAGATAATTAATTTTTAGTTAAAAGGGTCGGAACTGTCGGACAACGAAACATGGGTGACTTTAAAGAATAAACTGTACTTATTGACTAAACAAAAATTCTGAAAATTTTATGGTAAGAATATATGCGAGTATAGTTTTTGGAAAAATTAGTGGATCTTAATTTGGAGTTCCACAGCTCCAGATATAAATAATTTAGTGACTGTGACTCGAATAGACAACTTGTTTTGAACTCGATTTAGTCTCGGACCTCTTCCATAGTATGTTTTGGCCCTGTTAGATCCATATCAAATACTTAGTGATGATAATTGAAAAGTTAAGTTTGGATGTAAAAATTATGTCTTGGTTTTGTATGATTGTATGTGTATGTTCCGGTAATACCTTGTACCCAGTTCCGGCGTCGAACACAGGTAAGGGGTGTAATATTTAGTGGCATTACCGGAACATACACATGCAATCATACAAAACTGGGACATAATTTTTACATCCAAATTAAACTTTTCAATTTTCATCACTAAGTCCCTGATATGGATCTAACAGGGCCAAAACATACTATGGAAGCGGTCCGGGACTAAATTGAGAACTTTAGAAAACATTGGAAAATTTCTTAAAAATAGGGGCATACGCCCGTGTCCAAGGCCATGTCCTTCGCACAACCATTCACATGCCATATTTTCCATACTTAGTCATTACACACTCACTCAACCAACTTATGCCTCTCACAAAATGCATCATCATAACATATAACTTAACTAATATTAGCCAGCATCGATGGCCTTATACAAAATGAGTTATTAAATATTAAAGGCCAAAAACTAGACTCACATATATCCTTACCATAAAATTTTCAGATTTTTGGTTTAGCCAATAAGTATAGTTTATTCCTTAAAGTCACCCCTATTTCTCTGTTTGACAGTTTCGACCCTTCTTCATTAAAAATTAATTATCTTCTTATACAGGATTTGGATGATGTTCCTATTTGTTTCTTTTGAAAATAGACTCATTAAGGATTTTAAGCATATCAATTATAACCCATAATTATTTTTTTTAAAATTTTTAATGATTTTCCCAAATCAGAACAGGGGATTCTGAAATCATTCTGACTCTGGCTCACAAAAATCCAGATATCTCATAAGATGAAATTATTTTGCTTACACCGTTTCCTTTATATGAAAATAGACTCAGTAAGCTTTAATTGAATATCTTATTCAACCTCTAATTTGTTTTCCACCATTTTTTTGTGATTTTTCAAAGTCACACAACTACTACTGTCCAAAACTGTTTTATTACTAAATTTCACTATTTCATGTTATCTTTGTACTAACTTTCATTGTAACACTTACTCCATATCAATCTTACCAAAGTTTGATCACATTTCGAGCACCTTGCTCATAAGTTTACACACAAGTACCTACACTTATTCATCACATAGTCATATTCAATTACACCTAGTCATTTCCTATTGAACATATCGGAATAACAACGATACCCGGTGGCCTGCACATAGTACCACCCTTGTAGTCAAAGCTACCTTTTTGACAAACTGGCCTTCACATAGTACCACACTTGTGATGAAAGCTATCTTTCTTCACAAAGTGGCCTTCACATAGTACCACACTTGAGTCACTTGTATCCTATTCTGTTCCTAATGTTCAACCGGGAAATTTCTCACTTTTCGATACTTGTCAATTTCATTCAATATTCAACCACATTTCATAAAAAATAATAAAATGTGATAAGGTAAGTAAAAATGATGTATTATTTACATACAAACTTACCTTGGTGCAGAATATGACGAATTTGGAACTTAGTCCACAACCTTTTCTTTTCCCTAATCAAGGTCAATTCCTCGTCTTTCTTGATCTATAATAACACACTTAACTCATTTGATACTCACATTATTCAATTTAGTCCAAAAATTATACTATGGAAAAATTACATTTTTGACCCTAAAGTTTCACATATTTACAATTTACCCCTACACTCATAAAATGAAAAGCACTTATTTTTCTCAAATCCTAAACCTAGCCAATTCATATTCCCTCTTATAGCAGCTCACATTTTTCACTAAATCGCATTTTCTACACATAATTTTACAACTTTTACAAATAAGTCCTTTTATGCAATTTCATCAAAAATCACTTAGTAAAAGTTGTTTATCATACCCCAAACTTTCATATTCTACCTTAAAACATTCAAACACATGTATTTTTATCCATGGGTAAAATTTAAAAAAAAAACCCTAGCTCAAAATAATGGTGGAAATAGCTAAATCAAGCTACGAGGATCTCAAAAATGTAAAGAACATTAAAAACGGGGCTAAAACGAACTTACAATCGAGCTTGGAAGCTTGAAAAACCCTAGCTATGTCTTCCTCATATGAAATTCAGCCAAGGGGTTGAAGATGGAAAAAAAATTGACTTTTAATTTTGTTTTTAATTCATTTTAATAACTAAATGACCAAAATGCCCTTAATGAAAAACTTTGGAAACATGCCTAACCATGTCCATTTTGTCCACCAAGTTAACCAATGATCTAATTACCATATAAGAACCTCGAATTTAAAATTTCATAACAATTGGACACCTCTAGCATGTAGAACTCAACTTTTGCACTTTTTACAATTTAGTCCTTTTGACTAAATTGAGTGCCCAATCGTCAAAATTTTTGAACGAAATTTTCACAAAACAATTCCATAAAATTGTAGACTATAAAAATATAACAAAAATAAACTTTACTACGTCGGATTTATGGTCCCGAAATTACTGTTCCGACTAGACCCAAAATCGTGTTGTTACAACTCTCCCCCCTTTAGGGATTTTTGTCCTCGAAAATCTTACCAGAAAAGAGATAAAGTATCATTCTCATAGTTTTCTCTACCATATCGAAGAATCTTATTCAAGGGCAATACTTCCAGAAACACTCTGTTGTCGGATCTAATATACAAAATCTTAAACTTTCAAATCTGTATATCACTTATGTCAATCTAACACTTCCAACTTTCATGAATCACTTTCACTAATTTCCCAGAATCACAAATCAATTTAACTTCGTAATCTCTTTCCAATATCTTTTGAACTTTAGCACACCGTGCCGGAACATATCGTCAAAGATCTAAATTAATCTCTCAAGAACACATATACTCAGCTAATTTGTCACATTAGGACTCAGTACATATTGGGACAATCATGCAGATTTTGTTTACTAAAAATCCTAAATTCACTAAACCCTAAATTTGCTAAAAATCACTTAACAAAACAAGTTTGTTTAACAACCAAGTTTAATAATCTATCAATTAACATCAAAACACGTTAAAAAACTATCATGACAAGTCCCTCAACCTTTAACAGTTTTGCAAATTAACCCCTAGGCTAAGTAGTTTAAGCTAAAACGAGCTCAAAAACATAAAAATCACTAAAAACGGAATCAAAATCACATACCATGCATCAAAAGAAGCTTAACCAAATATTTCTTAACTCAACAATGGGGTTTCGACAATAGCAAATTGAAAATGAGAACGATGATAGCTAATTCTTTCTTTTTTAAGCATTTGTTTATTAAATTACTAATTTATCCTTATAATATAAACTTATAATATAACTGAATCGTACCCATCATTGTCCACCATATTTATATATGGCATAATTACTAAATAAGTCCATTAACTCACCGTGTTAAAGCTATTTAATCCACTTAACTAATAGAACTTTTACACATTTTTAACCATTTAAACCTCAAAATTTCATAAAAAAATTTAATATAACCTTAAAATAACTCTATAGATATTAAATAAACATTAAAATAATAAATCACATGTCGGAGTCGTGGTCTTAAAACCACTATTTCTGACGCCACTGAAATTGGGCTTTTACACTGTAAACACGAGAAAGTCTTCTAGGACACTAAACATAGGTTCAGACTGGTAAAAGTATAGTTCTTGTAACACCCCTTATGTAACGCCCCGTACCCGAGACCGTCGCTGGAGTCGAATACGAGGTGTTAACAGACTTAATTCATTACTTAAACAGCTCAAACAATTTAATTTTAAAATTTTTAGACAAGCTAAAAATCTACGTCACAGTCGTTTAAAAATTCATATCTCGAGTTACAAAACTCGAAATTAAGATCCTTAAATTTTCTCTGAAACTAGACTCATATTTATATCTACTAATTGTTTTCTAGAATTTTTGGTTGAGCCAAATAGTACAGTTTATTAGTTAAAATCTCCCCTGTTTCAGGGTTTGACTACCCTGACCTCTGTGTATTACGAATCAGATATCTTTCTATACAAAATTTCAATGACTATGAGGTTTGTTTCTCTTAAAACTATACTCAATAAGTAATCTGTACATATAAAGAAAAACTTCTAATTATTTTTTTAAAATTTATTATGAATTTTTAAAGTCAGAACAGGGGATCCAGAAATCACTCTGGCCCTGTTTCACAAAAGTTTAAATATCTCATAAAATATAATTTATATGCCTATTTTGTTCATTCCATATGAAAATAGACTCATCAAGCTCCGATTCCATAACTTATTCATTATTTAATTCCATTTCTACTATTTTTAATGATTTTTCAAATTCACGTCACTACTGCTGTCTGAATCTATTTTATGGTAAAATTTACCTATTTCATGGTTTCCATGGATTAGCTAGCAATTTGACATACATAACACCAAATATGATCATGATTAGCCATTCCAATGGCTAATCATTACCAAGAATTTTCATACCACTCAATAACCATATCATAAGACCATATATACAAAATGATTATAGTGCTATACATGCCATACTCAAAATATACAAGCCATTATGCCAAGATGGTATACGGATAGTGTGAGCGAGCCTCCGACCGTCCCGATTTCTCGAGCTAACTTGTCAAAACTACAAGGAATGAAAAGGAGGAGTAAGCATAAATGCTTAGTAAGTTCACATGCAAATAGCAAGTAACATAACCATATAAGCAAACATAAAATATCATTTGCATAATCATCATCAAGACATTCATGTCATATTTTCATTTATCATCTTACCACATTGTTGATATATCGAGTTTTCAACCCGAGGGTTAAGTACATACCTGTTCAAAGTATCCATCTCACAACACTTACCAATATGTCCCTTTCATCTCTAGTATTCCTCCATTTGAGTAGAACTTTACCCGTTGAACCCATCGGAATATAATTCTGATACACGGATAATTTGCACATAAGTGCCATATATGTAATCAAGCAATCATGTAACCCGCCCATAAGTGAACTCGGACTCAACTCAACGAGCTCGGGCGTTCGCATCCATAAGTGAACTCGGACTCAACTCAACGTGCTCGGATGCCTAGTTACATCTCTCGAACTCGGACTCAACTCAACGAGTTCGAACATTCGCATCCATAAGTGAACTCAGACTCAACTCAACGAGTTCGGATGCTCAACCATCCTAGTGACATGTCACTTGTATCCTAATCTATTCCTAAGGTTCAAACGGGCATTTTCCCTCGATCTGACATTAGCCGTCTTCCATGGAATATCGGAACCGATACTCGGTAGCAATTCATATTTATCAAGTAGTAAACATAATTTACATATTACTCAACATTAACCACAAAGCATAATATTTCACGATAAAAAAATCAGCATATCATATAATTAACATCAATAACTTAAAAATAACAGTTATGCTACATTATTTACACATGAACTTACCTCGTATGCGAAAATGGCTACTTTTACCATTTCGTCCACAACTTGGTATTTTCCCCATTTTAGCCCGAATTTCAGTTTTCCTTGCTCTATCATTTAAAATATAGTCTAGTTAGGAATCACATTATTCAAATTGACCCAAAATCATATTTTGGCAAAATTACAATTTTGCCCCTAAACTTTTGCATATTTACACTTTTGCCCCAAAGCTCGTAAATTAAACTTCAGCCTATTTTCTTATGTTTTATGACATTCTAATCATTTTTCCCTTGTATAGCAACATCAAATTCTCACTCTAACATGTACTTATGAACATTAGGTATTTTTACCGATTATGTCGTTTTACTCGTTTTTACATAAAATCACTTAGCAAAAGTTGTTTAACACAATTTCAAGCTTCATATTCTACCATAAAACATCAAAATAAACACATTTCACCTATGGGTATTTTTCCAAATATGAACCCTAGCTTAAATTATTACTAGAATAAGCTTAATCGAGCTCAAGGATTCCAAAAACGTAAAGAACATTAAAAACGGGGCTTGGAATCACTTACTATTGAGCTTGGAAAGCTTGAAAACCCTAGCCATGGCTTCCCCCATGCTAATTTCGGCCTCCATGAAGAAGATGAGCAAAATTGGCTTTTAATTTTGTATTTTAATTCATTTTACCCCTAAATGACCAAAATGCCCTTACTACTAAACTTTCAAAAATTCCTTCCATGTCCTAATTTTGTCCATGAACTTAAAATTGGTCAAATTGCTATTTAAGATCTCCTAATTAATATTTCAGTGCAATTTCATACTAAAAACTTCTAGAATGCAAATTTTGCAACTTATTCGATTTAGTCCCTACTTTCAATTTAAACACTTTAGGCATAGAATTTCATCACGAAATTTTCACACAGTCATGCAATCATATCATAGTCATCAAAATAATCATAAAATAATTATTTCTATCTCAAATTTTGTGGTCACAAAACTACTATTCCGACTAAGCCCAAAATCAGGATATTACAACTCTCCCCCCCTTTTTAAGGATTTTCGTCCTCGAAAATCTTACTGGAAAAGTGGTCTTCACTTTTAATCTCATATTCGGTGCCGAAGAACTTTCACTTAGGCTGTACCTCTAATACATCTCTTTAATTTCTCATATGATCTGAAAGCTTACAGTCTCAACTCTCAACTGTTCTTAAATTTTCAACCCTTCTGAGTTTCCCATGATATCATAACATAAAACCCGGATCTCAACTTGATTAATGGAGACCGGAATTCCAAGAAATCCAACAATCAAAGAGATCTAAAATTCCATGAATCTGATGAGTAGTAATTCATTCAATATAGATATGATTTATAGATCTCGCCAAACATTTAACAATAGGATACATCACATTTTCCTCTTTCCGCCATAGAAATAATTCTGACATAATTGTCACATAAAATATTTCAAATAAATAATTCACCATACCGACTGAAACTCGCACTTTTATCACTTATGCCTTTACTCGATGTCAAATCCCTTACGTAAATTAGAAAAAACCCCAATACTAAAATCACCACATTACCAAGATCAAATTAGAAGTATAGTCATATTTGACATGATTATCACGAGTGAAGAACGACTTGAACATGAGTCATAATTGACAAATTATGGAACAAAGATAACAAGAAAATCGAATATAGAAATCCAAGATAGAGAAACCCGAATAAAGAAATCCGAATAAAGAGACCCAAGATACGATACTATAGGAGAATCGAAAACCAAACTCATACGTAAAATACGGAATACCCGATAATTCTTCAAAGAAAGAAAGTCCAAGAGAAAACATCATTTAATCCCATGAAATCAAATATAACAAGATCAATATATCTTCTCATACATATGTATCAGATGAAGCATCAAGTAGAAGAAACAGAATCATAATATACAGAATCATAATATCATATGTATTCTCTCATCAATTCTTATCAGACGAAATGAAATAGAATACCCGATGAAATAGAGCAATATAAATTATAAACCAGTCAGATTACCAATGCTTTCATCCAACACCAGAATTAGAAGACATTCCCATATAACAAAAATTTCTTTAGAAGATCAATAGCCATAGAAATATTTCTGAGAACGGGTAAACACATAGAACATCTCAAAAGAGATCACTAACTGCCCAAATCATAACTGTCACACTCAGATAGTTCACATTTCAAATATCATTTCCCCAACTAGTTCTGCCGTTACAAATTTCATATTAAACCATTCAATAAAGAAGGCCAATTCTGAATAAATTTCGATTTACACTTTTCTCAACCTTGCACCTGAGTAATTCGATTTACCAAAGAGAATTCCTTCTCTATTTGGGACAGTACATAACTCCAATAATCTTTACGTCAATCCGATACTTTACTGTCTCTGACTTTACTTATCAGCTCATTTTCAATCTCTAATCATACTTATAATTATTCTATCAGTGAACTCTTTGGGTTCTCAACCAGAGACTTATTCAATACAGATCTCATGAAATTCCATTATAAGTACCACTTCGGTAAGGGGGAGGGGTTGTAGGACCTCTCACTCGACTTTCTTATACATACACATATGACACAATTTCCATCATCATAGCAACATCATCAAAATCATGTCATTCATTCAGGCAATGCAACATTCATGTTGGCTTACACAAATTTTCCTATTGTCCCATTTAGACAATATACTTATGCATACATTCTATGTTTTCTAGATAGCTTTACTTATCGATTCATTTAATTAAATTAAGTCATGCTCATGACATCATATAAGGCCAAACAAACATAGATATTTGCACCACAATTACAACTTTCATTTCGTGCATCATCATGTACATATCATTACAATCATATAATTCGGTCCAACAATTTAACATAGATAAGTTTATTTCATTATAATCCTTTATCTCATATAAAATTATATATCATTAACATTTATCAACATTCGACGTCCAAATCAAGACAAGGACATTTTCATTCGTATCATGATATTATGACCTTTATTCATACCTCTACTACTTTCTATTTATTCCGTTCATCTTATCAAGTAAGCCACATACACTACATCATATGAACATTAAGCAAATATGGATATTTATGACAACATGAATTTTCATCTCACATATTATCACATATGTATCATAAACTTTTATTCACACTTTTCTGAACCGAGACTTATCATAATTATAACTTTACTCAAATACCTTCACATAACATTGAACATCGTCAGTAGCAGCTCGATTGGAGAGTACCTGCCTAAATAAGACAGACGCATATACGCGGCGTCGGAAGACATCACACTATCATAGATCAGTGGCATGTATAGCTAAACTTTTACACATGCTAGGTTAGTCCGAGAACCGACTAAACCTGCTCTGATACCACCAAATGTAATGTCCCATACCCGAGACCATCGCTGGAGTCGAATACGAGGTGTTAACAGACTTAATTCAATACTTAAACAGCTCAAACAATTTAATTTTAAAATTTTCAGACAAGCTGAAAATCTGCGTCACAGTCGCTTAAAAATTCATATCTCGAGTTACGAAACTCAAAATTAAGATCCGTAAATTTTATATGAAACTAGACTCATATTTATATCTACTAATTTTTTTCTAGAATTTTTGGTTGAGCCAAATATTACAGTTTATTATTTAAAATCTCCCCTGTTTTAGGATTTGACTACTCTGACCTCTGTGTATTACGAATCAGATATCTTTCTATACAAAATTTCAATGACTATGAGGTTTGTTTCTATTAAAACTAGACTCAATAATTAATCTGTAAATATAAAGAAAAACTTCTAATTATTTTTTTAAAATTTATTATGAATTTTTAAAGTCAGAATAGGGGATCCAGAAATCACTCTGGCCCTGTTTCACAAAAGTTTAAATATCTCATAAAATATAATTTATATGCCTATTTTGTTCATTCCATATGAAAATAGACTCATCAAGCTCCGATTCTATAACTTATTCATTATTTAATTCCATTTCTACTATTTTTAGTGATTTTTCAAATTCACGTCACTACTGCTGTCTGAATCTATTTTATGATAAATTTTACCTATTTCATGGTTTCCATGGATTAGCTAGCAATTTGACATACATAACACCAAATATGATCATGATTAGCCATTCCAATGGCTAATCATTACCAAGCATTTTCATACCACTTAATAACCATATCATAAGACCATATATACAAAATGATTATAGTGCTATACATGCCATACTCAAAATATACAAGCCATTATGCCAAGATGGTATACGGATAGTGTGAGCGAGACTCCGACCGTTCCCGATTTCCGAGCTAACTTGTCAAAACTACAAGGAATGAAAAGGAGGGAGTAAGCATAAATGCTTAGTAAGTTCACATGCAAATAGCAAGTAACATAACCATATAAGCAAACATAAAATATCATTTGCATAATCATCATCAAGACATTCATGTCATATTTTCATTTATCATCTTACCACATTGTTGATATATCGAGTTTTCAACCCGAGGGTTAAGTACATACTGTTCAAAGTATCCATCTCACAACACTTACCAATATGTCCCTTTCATCTCTAGTATTCCTCCATTTGAGTAGAACTTTACCCGTTGAACACATCGGAATATAATTCGGATACGGATAATTTGCACATAAGTGCCATATATGTAATCAAGCAATCATGTAACCCGCCCATAAGTGAACCGGACTCAACTCAATGAGCTCGGGCGTTCGCATCCATAAGTGAACTCGGACTCAACTCAACGAGCTCGGATGCCTAGTTACATCTCTCGAACTCGGACTCAACTCAACGAGTTCGAACATTCGCATCCATAAGTGAACTCGGACTCAACTCAACGAGTTCGGATGCTCAACCATCCTAGTGACATGTCACTTGTATCCTAATCTATTCCTAAGGTTCAACGGGCTTTTTCCTCGATCCGACATTAGCCGTCTTCCATGGAATATCGAACCGATACTCGTGAGCAATTCATATTTATCAAGTAGTAAACATAATTTACATATTACTCAACATTAACCACAAAGCATAATATTTCACGATAAAAAAATCAGCATATCATATAATTAACATCAATAACTTAAAAATAACAGTTATGCTACATTATTTACACATGAACTTACCTCGTATGCGAAAATGGCTACTTTTACCATTTCGTCCACAACTTGGTATTTTCCCCATTTTAGCCCGAATTTCAGTTTTCCTTGCTCTATCATTTAAAATATAGTCTAGTTAGGAATCACATTATTCAAATTGACCCAAAATCATATTTTGGCAAAATTACAATTTTGCCCCTAAACTTTTGCATATTTACACTTTTGCCCCAAAGCTCGTAAATTAAACTTCAGCCTATTTTCTTATGTTTTATGACATTCTAATCATTTTTCCCTTGTATAGCAACATCAAATTCTCACTCTAACATGTACTTATGAACATTAGGTATTTTTACCGATTATGTCGTTTTACTCGTTTTTACATAAAATCACTTAGCAAAAGTTGTTTAACACAATTTCAAGCTTCATATTCTACCATAAAACATCAAAATAAACACATTTCACCTATGGGTATTTTTCCAAATATGAACCCTAGCTTAAATTATTACTAGAATAAGCTTAATCGAGCTACCGGGATTCCAAAAACGTAAAGAACATTAAAAACGGGGCTTGGAATCACTTACTATTGAGCTTGGAAAGCTTGAAAACCCTAGCCATGGCTTCCCCCATGCTAATTTCGGCCTCCATGAAGAAGATGAGCAAAATTGGCTTTTAATTTTGTATTTTAATTCATTTTACCCCTAAATGACCAAAATGCCCTTACTACTAAACTTTCAAAAATTCCTTCCATGTCCTAATTTTGTCCATGAACTTAAAATTGGTCAAATTGCTATTTAAGATCTCCTAATTAATATTTCAGTGCAATTTCATACTAAAAACTTCTAGAATGCAAATTTTGCAACTTATTCGATTTAGTCCCTACTTTCAATTTAAACACTTTAGGCATAGAATTTCATCACGAAATTTTCACACAGTCATGCAATCATATCATAGTCATCAAAATAATCATAAAATAATTATTTCTATATCAAATTTTGTGGTCACAAAACTACTATTCCGACTAAGCCCAAAATCAGGATATTACACCTTACCCTAGATCGTCGCCAGAGTCGAGCACGAGGCATTACTGAACTTAGCTTACTAATTCGGCGCATAAAAATTTTCTTTTAAAATTAATTTAGTTTCATTCATTCAATATTTCCCTAAAAAGGGTCCTCGAGACCCTAAAACATGAAATTGAAATGGGTCGGGAACAAACCAGAATCAATAAAATTTTTTCGATCACTTAAACAAATCAAAACAATTTATTTCATCTTTCATAAATAAACTGTCTATCTGCGTCATAGTCACTAAATAAATCATAAATCAAGTTAAGAAACTCAAAATTCAAATCCGTAAATTTCATCTGAAACTAGACTCATATATCTTCTTACTAAATTTATTTCAGAATTTTCAGTCTAGCTAATTAGTACAGTTTATTAGTTAAAGTTTCCCCTATTTCAGTGTTTGGCTGCTCTGACCTCTGTTCACTACGAATTAATTTTCTCCATGTAAAAAATTAAAATAATCATGTCGTTTATTTCTATTAAAATTAGACACAATAAGGAATCTATACATATAAAGTATAACTCCTAATTATTTTTTTAAATTTGTTAGTTAATTTCTAATTTCAGAATAGGGGATTCAGAAATCACTCTGACCCTGTCTCACCAAAATTTAAATATCTCATAAAATACAACTCCTTTATTTACTCTGTTTCTTTCATATGAAAATAGACTCAATAAGATTTAATTCTATATCTCATTCACTATCTAAATCCATTTTTAATATTTTTAGTGATTTTTCAAGTTCACATCATTACTGCTGTCTGATACTGTTTTAAAGCTAATTTCACCTTTTTCATAATTTCCATGAAATAACTAGGATTTAGGCATACATAACACCAAACATATCCTTGATTTGCCATTCCAATAGCTAATCATTATCAAGCATTTACATACCATCCATTAGCCATATCATAAGATCATACACACAAAATGGCTACGATGCTATACATGCCATACTCAAAATGAACCGTCTAGCTATACCAAAATAATCCTTGTATAGTGTGCCCGGACCTCTGACGTACTTTACGATCCCTGAGTTAGCTTGACAAAACTATAAAAAAAGAAGGAAAATAAAGGGGGTAAGCATTAATCTTAGTAAGTTTGCATGCAAATAAATAACAACATTCATAAGAATTATCTTACTACTTGGCATGATACTACTTAATGCAACTTCATTAATTGTCATAGACATATTTTAAACTTCTTCACTTACTCACTTACTTAAATACTTACTTACTTAATCAAATTTATTAATAAATTTTACTTACATTTTTCCTTATCAACCATACATGAACATTATATACTTACCTTTGCTCTTCTAACATGAACTTGTCTTACCTTTCTAGTATAACTCGTCTTACCTTACCTTACCTTGATATTCTCTTTAAATTTTCCCGTTGAACCACTTGGAATACTAAGGATACACGGGTACCTTACCATTGCCATGACTTGTCATGGTCTTATGTGGTATCCTTTTGAAACTTACCATTGCCATGTCTTGACATGGTCTTACATGGTATCCTTGCCTTATGAACTCACCAATGCCATGCCTTGGCATGGTCTTACATGGGACCTTTGCCTTATAGTAACTTATCAATGCCATGTCTTGACATGGTTTTACATGATTTCCTTGCCTTAGAAACCTTACCAATTGCCATGCCTTGGCATGGTCTTACATGGTATCCTTAAACCCTAATGTCATGACATTTGTATCCTACACATTCCTAAGGTTCAACCGGGACTTTCTGAAATTACTTCTCCGTCAATTTATGCTTGAGTCTTCTTTGAATTATTTCATAAAATAAATATACACATGCTGGAAATTAACAACATTAACATAAAATAATAGAATATTGCATTTATTTACCGTAAATTTACCTCGAAACAAAATACGATAAACTATATCAATTTAGTCCACTATCTTTTTCTTTCCCCGGTCTAACTCCGAATTTCGTTCTTCTTGATCTATAATAACAAATTTAGCTTATTTAATACTCACATTTTTTAAAACAGTCGTTGACTCAAACTTTGGAAAAATTATACTTTTGCCCTTAAACTTTTACATATTTACACTTTTACCCCAAGACTCAGAAATTAAACTTCATCGTATTTTCTTATGTTTTATGACATGCTGATAAATTTTCCCTTCTATGGAAACATCGGATTCTCACTCTAACATGTACTTATGAACATTAGGTATTTTTATCGATTATGTCGTTTTACTCGTTTTCACGTAAAATTGCTTAGCAAAAGTTGTTTAACACAACTTCAAGCTTCATATTCTACCCTAAAACTTCAAAATAAACACATTTCACTTATGTGTATTTTTCCAAATATAAACCCTAGGTTAAATTATTGCTAGAATAAGCTTAATCAAGTTACCGGGACTCCAAAAACGTAAAGAACATTAGAAACAGGGCTTGGAATCACTTACTATGGAGCTTGGAAGCTTGGAAACAAACCCTAGCTATGGAGAACCCTTGACATTCGGCCTAAGGAAGAAGATGAGCACATTTTTGCCATCTTTTTCCCTTTTTTAATCTTTTAATTACTAAATGATTAAAATACCCCTCATTAAAACTTTAGTTATTTTTATCTATGTATGTCCATTTTTGTCCATGAAAACCTAATGGTCTAAGTACCATTTAAGGACCTCTACTTCAATTATACTCTTCAATTTAATCCTTTAGCATTTAGAACTCATATTTGTCAACTTTTGCAATTAAGCCCTAATATGCAAATCGAACATGCAATCACTAAAATTTCTTATCGGTATTCTAACACATGCATCTAATCACTCGGTAAACCATAAAATTAATCACAATAAACTTTTCTATCTCAGATTCGTGGTTTCACAACCACTGTTTCGTTTAGGCCCTATTTCAGGATGTTACAG
The DNA here is from genome assembly GCA_025698475.1 of Gossypium anomalum. Taxonomy (NCBI): domain Eukaryota; kingdom Viridiplantae; phylum Streptophyta; class Magnoliopsida; order Malvales; family Malvaceae; genus Gossypium; species Gossypium anomalum. The sequence continues at coordinate 40,336,316 of CM046959.1, read as the reverse complement.
TTCGACTATGGTAACAGACAAAGTCCGCCAAAAAGGATTGGGCTAGGAAGATGACAGTAAAAGGGAGGAGAGAAATCGAAGTATGATCTATTTGGAGAGTAACAGGAAAGGGTGAGTACGGCTTGTCCGAGGATGCAGATAAATGGGAAGGCGATAGGTCTAGGGTGAATAACCATGAAAGGGAGGTTATAATAGATGGTTTAGTGGATCTTGATACTAAGGGGTCCATAGAGAAAATATAGATAGAGGTAGATAAGTCCATTGAGGCCCACTCGAAAGTTCAATCGCTTAGGCTAATAGAAGAAGGAGTCTGCCAAGGGTTACATGAAATAGATCATCCACTGGAAAGTGACATATTACAGTTCATTAAGAGTTAAAAGTTAATTTCTATTATATAGAAGATGAAGTAGAGATTAACCAAAGCCTAGGGCCAAAATGTAAAGGTGAGGATCGAGATCTAAGAGGTTATTAATAGAAGTCAGCTAAGGGTAAGCAGATAAACTTGTAACCCATTTGTACGAGGCAAGTTGGTTAAGGTGTAAAAGAATTTGGGATACAACAGAATCAGTTATGTACCACCAAAAGGTCGCTTCCGTAAAATAACACGCGTATGTCTCATATAGAGAATAGTTCCACTAGCCGTGAAGCCTGTGGAAGGCCAAGGATAATCATGGAATTGAAATCCCCACTTAAAACTCTGTTCCTTAAAGTTTTTAAATTATTAGTATAGTGTTGCTGTAATAGCCCGTTTTCAGTGAAATCAGAACAATGGTTTCGGGACCACAAATCTAAGTCAGAAAGAAAATTTATTTTAATAATATTGCATGGTCTGCATTATGATAGGAAAGATGTATGAAAATTTCGATAAGAAAATTTTACTGATTACAAGTTTAATTATAGAAAGGACCAAATTACATAAAATGTAAAAGTTGAATTCTAGTAGCTATAAGTATCAAATAGTTATGGAATTAAAAATTTGAGGTCCTTATATGGTTATTAGACCATTAAGAAAAGTTAGTAGATATTTTTAATGATTCATCCATGGAAAATTAGAAAAAGAAAAGGACTAAATTAGAATTTGAAATAAATAAAGATGACAATAACCTAATATCATCTTATTTCATCATCTTCCCCAAATTTTCTATGCAAACCCTAGGAAAGAGAAAGAAAATCAAGCAAGCTTAATTAGATCCGGAAAGACCTAATACTGAGTTGGATCGAGAAAAATAAGAGGTATCAGATTAGTAGATCCTTGTATAGGAACGTTTATCGAGGTAAGTTCGTGTAACTAAATTGTGTATATTTATATATGAATCATGAATTTGTTATGTATATGAAATTGATTATATATCTGACATGCTCGAGAATTGTTAAGTCCCGTTTGAATAGATGAAATTCGATGGATACAAGTTTTTCCCGAATTGGTTGTGGTCTTGCATATGTTGCAGACACACCACAACTCAAAAGAGCATCCCGTTATTAGCCCTCTCGAGCTTCCTATTATACGGTTTAGTGAGCTTCTTGTTATAGCTCTTCGGTGGCTCTCAATAGGTTATGATCATACATGTGTTGTGGACACACCTTAGCTCTTATCAGCATCCCGAATATAAGCTCTTTGTGAGCTTCCTGTTAAATTGGCTCTTTGTGGGCTTCCCGAAAGTGCTTGCTTGAACTTCTCGATATATTATTATCCGGATCTTCCCGTTACATGGCTCTTATTGAGCTTCCTGATAGGCTCTTCGTCAGCTTCCCGATATTGTTCTTTGTGAACTTCCCGATCATGGCTCTTATAAGCTTCCCGTTATATAGCTCGGATAAGCTTCCCAATAGGCTCTTTGTGGGCTTCCCGAAATGGCTCTGTGTGAGCTTCCCATTACAAGGGTTGAGATTGTGCTTCCTGATTATGTGCTCTAAATAGCACCCTTGTATATGAATTGACGAATCAATAATAAGTACATCTTGTGCGTACTGTCCAAGTATCCATCGATATTTCAAAGATTAAACAGTCAAAACTTCTGATATGAGAAAATATGAGAATTAAATGAATTATATCTTGAATATCCCTGATATACTTGGAAATGGTTGCGTGATAATCTTATCTCTGTTTTCTTGATAATCATATAAAATTTTATGACTAACTTATTTGGTGAAAGCATGTGTCTAGGCAATTGGCCTCATAGTTTTGGATGCATGTTTGTATGTTTACTTTAAATGAATATGATTGGTAAGTTAATTTTCTATTATACGAACTTACTAAGTATTTGAAATGCTTACTCAGTTTTCTTTTCTTTGTTTTATAGTGCTCGAAAGCTCGTAAAGGTTGGAGCCGGTCGGAGCATCATCACACTATCTTTCAGCTTATTTTGGTATAATAGCAAACTTATTTTGGTATAATGGCATGTATACGATAACTTGGCCAATGTTGGCATGTAAATGGTTGTTTGTAATCTAGCCATTGGAATGGCAAGTGATGATATTTTTGGTGAACATATATATATGAGGTTATAGTGTGGTTAATACATGTGTGCTTGGTATGATTTGATTGAATTATGGAAAGCATATATGTATTACAAAAGGTAAGTTTGAATACATGTGATGATATATCTTAAATAATATTAATATTGGCTTGGTTTTAATGTCTTGAATTGGTTAGTATATGAATATATGTATTGGTGTAGGTTGAGCGTAATTTGGGTAAAGAAAAAGGTCATGAAAATGGCCTATTTTCATCCACACGGGCAGACACACGGACGTGTGTCTCAACCATGTGTGACACATGGCCATGCACACAGACGTGTGGTTTGGCCGTGTTCCCCTACTTCTTTAAAATATAGAAATAGAATGCTTAAAATTGGTTACACGGGTAGAGACACGGGCATGTGTCTCAACTGTGTGTGACACATGGCCTAGCACACGAGCGTGTGTCTTGGCTGTGTGAGTCCTGCACCTAATTTTTAAAAATTAAATTGTCCACACGGCCTGACACACGAGCGTATGGTTGGCCGTGTGACTCAAGTCAGAGAGTTACACGGGTATGGACACGGGGTGGGACACGGCTGTGTGCCTTAAATCGAATGCCCACACGGCCTGAGACACGGGCGTGTGTCCCTCGTATTTAAGAAAAACTTTAAAATTTCACGAAAAAATTTCTAAGATTTTGGTTTAGTCTTAATTTGATTCTGTTGTGTATTTTAGGCCTCGAGGACCCATATGAGGGACATTCTGATTGATTGTGATTGATTTTCGGAAAATAAATAGTAAATGACATGAATTAACTGTAATTGAACTGTTAACTCTAGTAATGCTCTATAACCCTGTTCTAGCAACGGATAAGTGTTACATTTATTAGTACCAAATCTACGGTTTAGCCGATTCTTGGACTAACGTAGCAAGTTCGAGTTTAGCTATACATACCATTATATAATTTTGTGATAGTGTGATATCTCTTGACCATTTTAAGTTTTTCATCTAGTAATGTCGTCCAAAGGAAGCTGAGAGCAATGCTCCAGCTTCAGTTCAAAGAGCTGCATCTAGTAGTAGTAAAATGCCCGAATCTGAGGACCGAGTTGAGGAGGCAAAAGAAGCCTCCTTTCAAATGATGAATGAGTGGTTCATAGAATTTTTAAGAACAAATCCTACTTTACAACAACCTCCCCCTCTTATTCCTCAACCGGTTCTAGAGATGCCACAGGGTGCCAAACCTATTAAAACTAGTAAGCCTTTGGTATGTAAAATTTGTAAATATGGGGCAAAAGAATTCAAGGCTACTGCTGATGATAATCCGGAAAGGGCTGAATTTTGGCTAGACAATACAATCAGGGTTTTGGATGAATTATCTTGTACACTTGAAGAATGTTTGAAATGTGTTGTATCTCTGTTAAAAGACTCAGCCTACCAGTGGTGGAATATCATAATTTATGTTGTACCGAGAGAAAATGTTACATGAGAATTTTTCCAAACAGAATTCAAAAAGAAGTACATTAGCCATATACTTTTTGATCAGAAAAAAAAAATTTTTAAAGCTCAAATAGGGCAATATGACTGTATTTGAATACGAGCGGGAATTTGTTCGGTTAAGCAAATATGCCAGAGAATGTATCCTGACCAAGTTGCTATGTGTGACCAAAGTTGCTATGTGTAAACGGTTTGAAGAGGGATTAAATGAAGACATCAAGTTATTAGTTAGAATTCTGGAATTAAAAGAACTTATTGTATTAGCCGACCAAGCACATAAAGCCGAAGAACTAAATAAAGAAAAGAGGCAGGCAGAGATGGAAGCTCGAACTTCAAGTAAAAGATTTATGGGAAAGTCACAATCATCGACTTCAAATAAATCAAAAAAATATCATGATCGACATCTGTGGGATATTCTGGGAGAGATCGAGGCTCTCAATGCTCTAATTCGAGATCTCCATCTCCATCCGTGACTAGTGTTGGAAGTCCTAAACCAAGATGCAAATATTACAATAAATTGCATTTTGATGAACGCCGTATAAGAAGCGGAGCTTGCTTTAGGTGTGGTTCTTTTGACCACTATCTCAAGGACTACCCGAAAAATCCTGAAAAGATACTGTTCAGACCTCTAAGCCGAGCAATTTTGCCTCAAGGGGCTGACCACCTCGTCATCCCGACAATGTCAGTGGTAGTCGAGGTGTGACAAAAGATTCAATAGTTAAATGTGAAACATGAGCACCGGCGAGAACATATTTTATACGTGCATAAGAGGATGCTTCTACACTTGGTGTTATTATTAGTACATTTTCTCTTCCTGGTACTGATATTACTACTTTAATTGATACTGGTTCAACAAATTCATATATATGCACGAATTTAGTGTCTGTTAAAAATCTTATTGAGTCCATTGAATTCGTGGTTAAAGTTTCGAACCCCCTGAGTCAGTATTTGATGGTGGATAAAGTTTGTAAAAATTCTCCGTTAATGGTATGGGGTTATTGTTTCTCTGCTGATTTAATGTTGTTTCCATTTGATAAATTTGATGTAATTCTGCGTATGGACTGGCTAACTCAGCATGATGTAGTGGTAAATTATAAATAGAAATATATTGTGTTAAAATGTTAGAATGATGAATTGCTTTGTATTGAATCTGATAAACTGGATGGGTTGTCCAATGTAATCTCAGCTATATTAGCACAGAAATATATCAGAAAAGGGTATGATGTTTATCTTGCATATGTGTTGGATACTAAAGTATCTGAGTTGAAGATTAAGTCAGTACCGGTTGTTTATGAGTTTCCTGATGTATTCCCGGAAGAATTACCTGGATTACCACCAATTAGAGAGGTGAAATTTTCTATAGATCTTGTTCCAGGGACAACTCCAATATCTATAGCTCCTTATAGAATGGCTCCTATAGAATTGAAAGAGTTGAAAGCACAGTTGCAAGAATTGACTGACAGAGGTTTTGCTCGACCTAGTTTTTCACCTTCGGGTGCACCGGTTTTGTTTGTTAAAAAGAAAGATGGATCATTGAGGTTATGTATTGATTACAGACAGCTCAACAAAGTTACAATAAAGAACAAGTATCCATTTCCTCGTATTGATGATTTGTTTGATCAGTTGAAAGGTGCCACTATATTTTCGAAGATTGGTTTTCGTTCCGGTTATATCAACTACAAGTGAAAGACTCAAATGTACCAAAGACAACCTTCAGAACCAGGTATGGGCGTTATAAGTATCTTGTGATGCCATTTGGTTTGACTAATGCACCTGCAGTATTTATGGATCTGATGAATAGAATTTTCAGACTGTATCTAGATAGATTTGTGGTGGTATTTATTGATGATATCCTAGTATATTCTCGAGATGAAAATAAGCATGCTGATCATTTAAGAATTGTATTACAAACTTTGCGTAAGAAACAACTGTATGCCAAATTCAATAAATGTGAATTTTGGCTTCGGGAAGTTGGTTTTCTTGGACATATAGTATCTGCTGAAGGCATCAAAGTTGACCCGAATAAAATATCAGCAATTGTTAATTGGAAACCACCAAAAATGTGTCTGAAGTCAAAAGCTTTCTGGGACTAGCTAGATGTTATCAAAGATTTGTAAAAGGTTTCTCAATGATAGCCTCTTTGATGACCTGTTTGTTGCAGAAGGATGTGAAATTTGAATGGACTGATAAATGTCAGCAGAGTTTTGACAGGTTGAAAGCTTTGTTGACTGAGGCACCCGTATTAGTTCAACCTGAATCAGGTAAGGAATTCGTAATTTACAGTAATATGTCATTGAATGGTTTAGGTTGTGTTTTGATGCAAGAAGGTAAAGTAATAGCCTATACTTCTAGATAGCTAAAATCACATGAAAAGAATTACCCTATACATGATTTGGAGTTAGCAGCTATTGTATTTGCATTGAAAATCTATTGGCATTACTTGTTTGGTGAAAAGTTTCACATATTCACTGATCATAAGAGTTTGAAGTATTTGATGTCACAGAAAGCCTTGAATTTGAAACAGCGCAGATGGCTTGAGTTATTAAAAGATTATGATCTGGTTATTGATTATCACCCGGGAAAAGCCAATGTGGTTGTAGATGCTCTGAGTAGAAAATCCCTGTTTGTTTTGTGAGCAATGAATATTCGGTTGTCTTTGTCTGATGATGGTTCAATCATAGCTGAGTTAAAAGCTAGACTGACGTTTCTACAGCAGATCTGTAAAGCTTAGAAGAGTGATGATGAATTACAAGCAAAACAGGTACAATGTGGTATAAATTCTTATTCAGAATTTCATATTGAGTCTGATGGTTGTCTGTTATTTAAAGGTAGAATATGTGTAGTGTACCAAAGAATTCAAAACTTATACAAAAGATATTATACAAAGCTCATAATGATATTATGTCTGTGCATCCGGGGAGTAATAAAATGTATAATAATTTGAAAAAGATGTATTGGTGGTTGGGAATGAAACGAGATATTTTTGAATTTGTATCTAAATGCTTGATATGTTAGCAAGTTAAAGCTGAACACTAGGTGCCTTCGGGACTATTACAACCAGTTACGATACCAGAATGGATATGGGAAAGAGTTACATGGATTTTGTACTGGGATTACCTTTATCTCTGAAAAAGAAAGATGTTATTTGGGTAACTGTCGACCGATTAACAAAATTTGCACACTTTATTCCGGTATGTATGGATTTCTCCATTGACAAATTGGCTGAATTATATATTTCTGAGATTGTCAAATTGTATGGAGTACCAGTCTCCATTATCTCCAATACAAATCCCCGGTTTACATCTCGATTCTGGAGCAAATTGTAAGAAGCTCTAGGTACGCAGTTACATTTTAGTACTGGATTTCATCCTCAGATTGATGGTCAATCTGAACGTGTAATCCAGATTTTAGAAGATATGCTCAGGTGTTGTGTTTTGGAATTCGAAGGTAACTGGGAAAAATACTATCTTTTGTTGAATTTGTATACAATAATAGTTATCAATCTCGCATTAAAATGGCACCGTACGAGGCTCTATATGGCTAAAAATGTAAAACTCCACTGTATTGGATGGAGCTTAGTGAGAAAAAGATACACGGAGTTGATTTAATCTGTAAAACTGAAGAAAAAGTAAAGGTGATTTGGGATAGTTTGAAAGCAGCCTCTGATCGTCAAAAGTCCTATGCCGATCTTAAATGGAAATAAATAGAATTTCAAGTTAGAGAAAAGGTATTCCTGAATGTATCACCTTGGAATAAAGTTCTCCGGTTTGGCCGTAAAGGAAAACTGAGTCCACAGTTCATCGGGCCATATGAGATTATTGAAAGAATCGGACCTGTTGCATATTAACTAGCATTACCACCAGAGCTTGACAGAATTCAAAATGTTTTTCACGTGTCCATGTTATGACGGTATCGGTCAGATCCTTCACATGTTATATCTCCGACAGAGGTAGAAATTCAGCCTAACTTCACTTACAGTGAAGAACTGACTAAAATCTTGGCACGAGAGACAAAAGAGTTAAGAAATAAAAAAAAAGTTTTAGTAAAAGTTCTTTGGCAACGACATGGAATTGAAGAAGCTACCTGGGACCGGAGAATACTATGAGAAAGCAATATCTGAATCGCTTTATTGGTAAGATTTTCAAGGACAAAAATTCTTAAGGGGGAAAGTTGTAACAGCCCATTTTCAGTGATATTGGAACAGTGGTTTTGGGACCACAAATTCGAGTTAGAAAGAAAATTTATTTTTATAATATTAATTGGTTTGCATTATGATAGGAAAGGCATATAAAAACTTCGATAAGAAAATTTTACCGATTACATGTTTAATTATAAAAAGGACCAAATTGCATAAAATGCAAAAGTTGGATTCTAGTAGCTATAAGTATCAAATAGCTATGGAATTCAAAATTTGAGGTCCTTATATGGTAATTAGACCATTAAGAAAAGTTAGTAGATATTTTTGATGATTCATCCATGGAAAATTAGAAAAAGAAAAGGACTAAATTGGAATTTGGAATAAATAAAGATGATAATAACCTAATATCATCTTATTTCATCATCTTATCTAAATTTTCTATGGAAACCCTAGGAAAGGGAAAGAAAATCAAGCAAGCTTAATTAGATCCAAAAAGACCTAATACTAAGTTGGATCGAGGAAAACAAAAAGTATCAGATTAGTATATCCTTGTTTACGAACGTTTATCGAGGTAAGTTTCTGTAACTAAATTGTGTATATTTATATGTGAATCATGAATTTGTTATGTATATGAAATTGATTATATATCTGACATGCTCGAGAATTGTTAAGTCTCGTTTGAATAGATGAAATTCAATGGATGCAAGTATTTTCCAAATTGGTTGTGGTCTTGCATATGTTGCAGACACATCACAGCTCAAAAGAGCATCTCGTTGTTAGCCCTCTCGAGCTTCCTATTATATGGTTCAGTGAGCTTCCCGTTATAGCTCTTCAGAGCATCCTGATAGGTTGTGATCCTATATGTGTTGTGGACACACCTTAGCTCTTATGAGCATCTTGATTATAGGTTCTTTATGAGCTTCCTATTAAATTGGCTTTTTGTGGGCTTCCCGACAGTGCTCGCTTGAACATCCCGATATATGGCTATCTGGAGCTTTCTGTTACATGGCTCTTATTGAGCTTCCTGATAGGCTATTCGTGAGCTTCCTGATATGGTTCTTTGTGAACTTCTCGATTATGGCTCTTATGAGTTTCCCGTTATATAGCCCGGATAAGCTTCCCAATAAGCTCTTTGTGGGCTTCCCGAAATGGCTATGTGTGAGCTTCCCGTTACAAGGCTCGAGAGTGTGCTTCTTGATTATGTTCTTTAAAGAGCACCCCTGTATATGAATTGATAGATCAATGATAAGTACATCTTGTGTGTACTACCCGAGTATCCATAGATATTTCAAATATTCAACAGTGAAATTTTCTGATATGAGAAAATATGAGAACTAAATTAATTATATCTTGAATATCCCTGATATACTTGGAAATGGTTGCGTGATGAGCTCATTTCTGTTTTTTTTATAATCATATAAAATTTTATGACTAACTTGTTTGGTGAAAGCATGTGTCTAGGCAATTGGCCTCATAGTTTTGGATGCATGTTTGTATGCTTACTTTTAATGAATATGATTGGTAAGTTAATTTTCTATTATGCGAACCTACTAAGCATTTGAAATGCCTACTCAGTTTTCTTTTCTTTGTTTTATAGTGCTCGGAAGCTCGTAAAGGTTGGAACTGGTCGGAGCATCATCACACTATCCTTCAGCTCATTTTGGTATAATAGCAAACTTATTTTGGTATAATGGCATGTATAGGATAACTTGGCCAATGTTGGTGAACATATATATATATATATATATATATATGAGGTTATAGTGTGGTTAATACATGTGTGCTTGGTATGATTTGATTGAATTATGGAAAGCATATATGTATTACAAAATGTAAGTTTGATTATATGTGATGATATATCTTAAATAATGTTAATATTGGCTTGGTTTTAATGTATTGAATTGGTTGGTATATGAATATATGTATTGATGTAGGTTGAGGATAATTTGGGTGAGAAAAATGGTCATGAAAATGGCTTATTTTCATCTACACAGGCAGACACACAGGCGTGTGTCTCAACCGTGTGTGACACACGGCCATGCACACGACCGTGTGGTTTGGTCATGTGACCTACATCTTTAAAATTTAGAAATAGAATGCTCAAAATTGGCTACACGGGCAGAGACATGGGTGTGTGTCTCAGCCGTGTGTAACATACGACCTAGCACACGGGCGTGTGTCTCAGCCGTGTGTGACACACGACCTAGCACACGGGCGTGTGTCTTGGCCGTGTGAATCTTGTACCTAATTTTTAAAAATTAAATTGTCCACACGGCCTAGCACACGGATGTGTGGCTAGCCGTGTGACTCAAGTCAGTGAGTTACATGGGTATGAACATGGGCTGGGACACGGCCGTGTGCCTTAAATCGAATGCCCACACGGCCTGAGACACGGGCATGTCATCTGGCCGCGTGGCTCACACGGCCTACACACACGGGCGTGTGTCCCCTATATTTAAGAAAAACTTTGAAATTTTGCGAAAAAATTTCTAAGATCCCGATTTAGTCCCTATTTGATTCTAACGTGTCTTTTAGGCCCCGAGGACCCATATGAGGGACATTATAATTGATTGTGATTTATTTTTGGAAAATAAACAGTAAATGACATGAATTAACTGTAATTGAACTGTAAACTCTGGTAATTCTTCATAACCCTGTTTCGATGACAGATACAAGTTAGGGGTGTTACAGTTGCCTTGCAGAGTCTCACTAGGTTCATTTGGAACTTATAAATTTTACTGCTTATTTGCAGGATAAGGTTTTGATACAAGAATCAAGTGGAGGGACCAAGCTAGACATTGCTAGTTTAGGGTAGGGGCATGATGGTTGTCCATGCGTATTGAGGGACACTTGTAGGGGTCATGCCTTGGGGTTAAAATTAGTTATATTTGTAGTAAAGACTAGATTCATATTTGTAAATAAATTCCAGGTTTAATAAGTCACCGACTTTGTAAGAATTTATTTTTTGCACATCATATGAGTTGCAATAGGAGTTACGTTCTAATCTCAATTTGGTACCCATATCTTGCGATCAAATCAGTAGAGAGTGTTACAAGAAACCCTTTTTTAGAATCGGGACGATCCATATCAGTACCGAAGAAGAACTTCCAACTAGTTCTCGACATTTTTTTTTCATCGAGATATGCAAATCAACACCATATGTTGATTCCTTTGATGTTGTTTTATCTTTGACTAGCACGACATCCACATTACGAGCCATTTGACACCAAATTCAAGCCAACCCCAAATTATTTTTTGAGGTATTATTATCTCAAGCATTTTCGCCTCAATCTCTCGTGAGGATTTCTTAGCCCAAGTTTTAAATTTATCGTTAAACGAGAGCAAGATGTATTCATCGACTTTTATAATTGGCATCTCCTCGGTTTTGGATAGAAAGTGTATTGGCTCTTCCACACTTTCATCCAGGACTAGTTTGAGCTTAACGTTAGTGGTTAGTTTTATAGTTTGAGCTTAACGTTAGTGAGTAGTTTTACCTCTATGTCTACTGCTACATCTATTTTTACATCTATATTAATTGGATTAGAGACATCTTTAGCTATACTCAATTTGTCCTCTTGGTTTCCAATTCCAAACCCTTGTTGACTTTTACAATTTAATTCTAGATGATTGACAACAATGTAGTGGTCTTTATAATCAGAGTTGGGCATGTCGTGTACATCCTCTTCCAATAGGGTCATTGCTTCATTTCTTTGTTGGAGTAGCTCTATCATGAATAATTTCTGGTTCTCTATAATCTCCCATTGTTCATATACCCCCTCTTCATATACTTCATCATCGTACCATGCAAACATCTCATGTTCTTCATCCCAATTGTTATCATCATCAAAGTCATTATCAACTACATCCATGATTTAATTAAATAGTCAACAAGGTATCTAAAAATATTTAAATAATTAAAAACCAACACATTATCTAACTCATTTATCTTTTGACTAGTATTATTTTACAAAGTAATTAAATTAATAACAATTTTCACAGTCGCAATCCTCGGTAATAGCACCAACAACTTGACTGCTTCCAAACATACGAACATTTAGAGTAACAATCATGCAAATAAAAGTACATAAAATCAGTGTGGTATCTGCAAGCTAACAAGTCAAATTGTAATATAACTTAGTGTTACAACGAAACACAGGAAAGTGTTTTGTGGATCTTACCCAAAAGATTGCAGATTGGAGAAATTTATTATTAAATTAATTACAGAAAATAATTACTAATCTATTCAATTTACAAGTTAGTAAATGTGAATCCAAAATCAAAGATTAATTAAACTAATTAAATTAATTACCCTAAATTAACTTAATGGAATTTTCTATTCCTAGTATCGACAATGCGAGCTCTTGGCCTATATTCGATTAATAGATAAAATATTAACTAATATTTATGGTTGCAATTAACTTCAAAACTCAAATTTTTATTAGAGAATTAGTTATCACCTAGACAATATTACCTCTCAGTCTCTACTACTTAACTAATCAACCAGTACACGCTTACCTCTCAACCTCATTTTCCTGACTAGGATAAATACACGGTTTACTTTGTAACCTCATCTCTCGATCTGTTTACCTATACTACTTCCTAGGGTCATCAAGACTAGGGTTTAAAAACACATGCATTCACACTAACTAATCTTATGGTTTTTCTGCTAGTTAGTCCCGAAGTAGTTAATCAGTTTCATAACTGAAGCATGCTAGATATAAATAAAACACAAGATTTTATCCCAATATTCATACAAACATTAGTTGATTAGGATAATGAAATATAAATAAAGGAATAAAAGGAAGAGATAAAAAAAAAATTCTCATTGATAAATCATTGAAGCGCAGCTCCGGAACAATCTCCACTTGCAAACATCTTCACATCGAAATAGAAAATTTCTGACTAAGCGAACATAAAACTAAAGCTAAAGTAAAATAAAATTGTCTGTCTAACTAGGTCTAACTCTAACCCCCTTTTTAGGATTATAATGGCCTCCTTATATAGGCTAAATTAGGGTTACTTGGTGCCCACACATCTCTAAGTGATTTTCGATGAAAATGCCTAAAAGGACCTATTTGTAAAAAGTTATGAAATGGGTGTTAAAATGTGAATAAAAGAAAAATGTGGGCTGCTATAAGCATGTATAAGGTTCAGCTAGGCATGCGTATTGAAGAAATTGAGTACATTTCATTTTACGAGCCTAGGGACTAAAATGTAAAAATGTGAAACTTTAGGGGCAAAAATGTAATTTTTGCCATAATGTGATTTTGGGCTAATTTGAATAGTATAATAATTAAATAATTTAAATGTGATATTATAGATCAAGAAAAATGAGGTTCAAAATTAGAACGGGGGAAAAACGAGTATTTGACGGTTAGGTCCTTTTCGCCATTTTTATGTTGAGGTAAGTTCGTATGTTTAATAAGCATTAAATTATATATGTATAAATGCTTAATTGATATAATTGTGGTAAATTCTATAATATTGAAATGAAATGTGAATGTTATTGAGTACGATACTACGGAAATGACCGACAGAGATTCGAGACAGAAAATGTGACAACCTGAATTAGGGCCTAATCAGAATAGTGATATTTTGACGACAAATCAGGGATAGAAATAATTGTTTTATAATTATTTTGAGGATTATGATATGATTACGTGATTGTGTGAAAATTTCGTGATAAAATTCTATGCCTAAAGTGCTTAAATTGAAAGTAGGGACTAAATTGAATAAGTTGCAAAATTTGCATTCTAGAAGTTTTTAGTATGAAATTGCTTTGGAATATTAATTAGGAGGTCTTAAATGGCAATTTGACCAATTTTAAGTTTACGGACAAAATTTAGGACATGGATGGAATTTTTAGGAAGTTTAGTAGTAAGGGCATTTTGGTCATTTGCATATTAAATGAAATAAAATGGGAAAAATAACACAAAATTGGTCATCTTCTTCATTAGTTGCTGCCAAATTTTCCTCTCCTCCATAGCTAGGGTTTCTTCAACTTTCAAGCTTCATAGTAAGTGAATTCGAGCCCCGTTTTTAATGTTCTTTACATTTTTGAAATCCTCGTAGCTTCGGTTTACCTATTTCCACCATTATTTCGAGTTAGGGTTTATGTTTAAAAATTTACCCATGGATGATATGCATGGATTTTGATGTTTTATGGTAGAATATGAAGTTTGAGATTGTGTTAAACATCTTTTGCTAAGTGATTTTTCATAAAAACGAGTAAAACGACATAATCGGTAAAAATACTTATTGTTCATAACTATATGTTAGAGTGAGAATTTGATGTTGTTGTAGAAGAGAAAAATGTTCAGTATGTCATAAAACATAGGAATAAGGGCTGAAATTAAATTTCCGAGCCTTGGGGCAAAAGTGCAAATATGCAAAAGTTTAGGGGTCAAAATGCAAATTCGTAAAAATATGATTTTTGGACTCATATGAATAGTGTGATTAATTATTGGGCTAAATGTGATATTATAGATCAAGAAAGGCGTGGAATCGATCTCGAACGGGGAAAGAAAAGGCTTTGGACTAAATTGCAAAAATTCCACATTTTGTACCGAGGTAAGTTTGTACGTAAATATTACATTAATTTCATGTATATTCTTACATTTCAGTTTATTATGTGAATATATTAGCGAATGTTAAAATATAAATAGATCATTGGAAGAATGGAAATAAGTAATAGAGGAGAGATCCCGATTGAACATTGGAAGAGTTCAATAATATTGATGGAATGTAGCTAGGTCACATGTATGATGCCGAGTGCACATCATGTGTACAAGAAAGCTACACGACGATGCTATGTAGTAGCTAGGTCACATGCGTGATACAGAAGTATCCCATGTAGACAAGAGAGCTACGGAAGAGATAAATGTAGCTAGGTCACATGTGTGATACAGAAGTATCCCATGTAGACAAGAGAGCTACGGAAGAGATAAATGTAGCTAGGTTGCATGTGTGGTTCCAAGTGAAGGACACCATGTAGACAAGAGAGCTACGGGACAAATCGGCTAGGTCACATGAGTGGTACTGAGTGTTCACTATGTGTACAAGAGAGCCGAATTAAATGAAGTATGATGGTGGAGCTGTGTGCTGAGACCATTAAAATCGAGGATTGATCCGAATTGTTCAACGGGATGACTTAGTGGTGAGATTGTAGTCATGGACCTACATTTGTGATGTATGAAATGTGATGAAATTGATTTGTAGCATATATATGTAAGTTAAAAATGAGGTTGGTGCAAAGAATGGGTGAAAGAATGAAAGTAGCATTAAATCTGTTTTGGACAGTAACAGTGACGTGATTTTGAAAAATCACCAAAAATAGAAGGAATTTAATTAGAGGTTGAATGAGATGTGGAATTAAATCTTAATGAGTCTATTTTTATATAAAAGAAACAGGGCAAGCAAAAGAATTCTCTATTTTGAGATATTTACAATTGTGTGTGACTGGCTCAGAATGACTACGTGGTCCCCTGTTCCAACTTTGAAAAATCATTAAAAATTGTACAAAACAAATTAAGAAATATAGTTTATATGACTAAACTCCTTATTGAATCTAGTTTTAAATGAAACAGATTTCATGGTTATTCTAATTGTGTACTGGGAGAAATTCAATTCGTAGTGAACTGAGGTCAGATCAGTTGAGCTGTGTAACAGGGGAAACTTTAACTAATAAACTGTACTAATTGGCTTGACCAAAAATTCTAGAAAAAAATTAGTGAATAGATATATGAGTCTATTTTCAAGTAAAATTTACGGAATTGGATTTTGAGTTTCGTAACTCGAGTTATGATTTATTTAGCGAACATGATGCACAGAGACAGCATTAATCAAATTGGAGTGAATATTGAAATTGAAGTAGATATTCTTGAATTGTTGTATAAACATATTTAGATT
The DNA here is from genome assembly GCA_025698475.1 of Gossypium anomalum. Lineage (NCBI taxonomy): Eukaryota > Viridiplantae > Streptophyta > Magnoliopsida > Malvales > Malvaceae > Gossypium > Gossypium anomalum. Next base: position 40,320,316 of record CM046959.1, on the reverse strand, counting down.
CTCTCATTAATATTTACTTACCTACTTACTAAGCTATAAGCTTACTTTGTTTTCTCTCTTCTGTTTTATAGTGTCATTCAGCTGCTCAGGAGTTAAGGATCGAGAAGATCTGCCGCACTATCAATACTTTAGGGTAATTGAACTAAATATTTTGAATTATGGCATGTATAGTAGACTTAATTATTTTGTTAGGTGTCATAATTGCCTAGGTTTAAAATATTGGCTCTGATATTCGATCAACTATGTTGTATAAGCCATTAAAGTTGGCTAATATTGTTCAAGACATATGTTATGACGATACACTATTAAATTAGATGACATATTTCTATTTCGTTTTTTTTTGTTTAATGGTATGTGCTATGTTTTAGTAATACCTTGTACCCTGTTCCGGCGACGATAACGGGTAAGGGGTGTTACAGAAAAAGTCTCGGTTGAACCTTAGGAATAGATGAGATACAAATGTCATGGCATTAGGGTTACTGAGATTATGTGTAACACCCCTTACCTGTATCCGACGTCGGGGCAGGGTTCGAAGCGTTACCGGATGAAAACATAAACATTCTTACAAAACCGGGCCATAAAATTTCATTCGATTCAAAACCATTTAGACACAAGCATATTACCCCTCATACGGGCCCAGGAGGCCCAAAACATACATTGGGAACGGATCGGGACTAAACCGAGAACTCTCAGAACTTTTGTAACACTTAGAAACTTTTTCATCAAACAGGGGTCACATGCCCGTGTGGGTAGGCTGTGTGGTCACACACGCCCATGTGGCTTGGGACACGCCCGTGTACTCAGCCCTTGTCCTCAGCTTGTGTAACTCTCTGTTTATGACGTCATCAACAAATTAGGGTCGTACGGCCAAGTCACACGTCTATGTGCTTAGGCCGTGTGGCGAATTAAATTCCAAAAATTAGGTGCAAACTTCACACTGCCTGGCCACATGCCCATGTCCTAGGGTCGTGTCCTTCATACGGCTGAGACACAGGCCATGTCTCTGCCCGTATGTTTACTACTAAGCATTCTATTTTGCATTAATTAGGGTGCAGGGGACACACGGTCGCCCATTGGGTAGACTGTGTGTCACACACGGCCTAGACATACGCCCGTGTGTCTACCCGTATGGACAGCTTTGAGGCTTTTTTCCAAGCCTTTTGTCACCCATAATAACACATACACACTGATACATATCAATTACAACTTACATGGCATAAATGAGAACTTACACATTCACAACCATGGTTCATGCATATCAACTTCTTATCAATTAGTACTTGTTAAAACTCCATATTTTATTTAAACTAAGCTTACCAAATCACATGCAATATACATAACATCAATTTACTTCCATTTTACATATTTTTGCCTTAGTTGTTATTATGCCATTTACTCACAATTCCATCATCAAACTTCCATGATCGTATCCACAATTCATCCATGCCAAATTAATTTATCCACACCATGGGTGACCTTAGCACATGCATGCATATATGAATAGGATTACATCCCCATAATTAATATGAGCCATATCTCATGGCCATATACAAAATGAATCATCAAATCATTAAAAGCAAACATGTTTGGCTAAACCAATATGACATATAACAAAAAGACCAAGTCCCTATACATGTCATACTCAAAATGTTGAGACTAACTATACCCAAATGTCCAATTGATAGTGTGATCGAGTCTCCGACGTCGTTCGATCCCCGAGCTAGCTTGGCGATACTATAAGAAAATGGAAAAGAGAGGGGAGTAAGCATAAAGCTTAGTAAGTTCACATGAAAATAGATAGCAACATAATCTTGAATATATATATACCATTGACATAACATAGTTTACATATATGTCATCATAAATTTATAGGCATAACTTACACATTTTTAATCTTACCAAAAGATCATCACATATCAAGTTCATTCATAATACATTCTCATATTTCCTCATCAATAACTTACTTGTTGAATAACTCACTGATTTACCCGTTGAACACTCGGAATGCTATCGGATACACAGAAAGCTTGCACATAGTGCTTCAAATGTAGCCACATGCTACCTCATATCACAAATCACACATTGCTCGCTCTCGAGCTAATCACGGGCCTACTCACACAAGCTAACAGTTAGGACATAACTACTCGGGCTGCTCAGACAAGCTAACAGGTACCCGCAACACATGCCGGGCTACCCAGCCACCGATAGAACGTACAAGACTAGCACCCGGATTCACAGAGACACATATCGCATATCTTATGAGCTCAACATATAGTTCCTAGTGACATGTCACATTGTATCCTAAATTATTCCTAAGGTTCAAACGGGATTTCCTCGAGGTCACATCATTATCGAGCTCGTTCACAATGTCATCCTCATAGACCATAACGTCGTTCATATACTCATCATAACAATTTAAACATAGAAACTCATACATTAATAAATCATTAAGAACATAATATTACATTGCATTATTACCTCGGTACAAAATATAGACAAATAATTCAATTTAGTCTAAAATCTTGTTCTTTCCCCGTTCTAGGTCCGGACTCCGTTTTTCTTGATCTATAATAGCAAATTCAGCTCATTTAATCATCATACTATTCACATCAGTCCAAAAACTATATTTTGACAAAATTACAATTTTGCCCCTAAACTTTAACATATTTACAAATTAGTCCCTAGGCTCGTAAAATGAAATGTGTCCATTTTCTTTGTTACCCAAGCCTAGCTGAACCCAACACATCCTCATAACAACCCACACTTTCCTTCAAATCAAATTTTTAGTTCTCATTTTTACAACTTTTACAAAAAGGTCCTTGTTAGGTGTTTTCATGAAAAACCACTTAGTAAAAGATGTTTATCATACATCAAACTTTCATATTCCTTCATTAAACATCAAAATAAATTCATGTCACACATGGGTAAGTTTTTGAACATGAACCCTAACTTAAAATAACAGTAGAAATAGCTAGATCATGCTTCAAGGATCTCCAAAGCATAAAGAACATAAAAAAATGGGGCTAGGATGTACTTACTATTGAGCTTGAAAGGATGAACAAAACCCTATCTACGGCTCCTTAGGATTTTTGGCACTGAGGGAGAAATATGGACACAATTTTGACTTATTTTTCCCTTTTTATTCTTTTATTAACCAAATGACAACAATGCCCTTAAGGCCTTTCTTTCAAAATTTTCCTATTCATGCCCCTTTTTGTCCATAAAAATAGAAATTGGGTAAATTACTATTTAAGGACCTCTAATTAATAATTCATGGCAATTTCATGCTTAAAGCTTCTAGAACTCACATTTTGCAACTTTTGCAATTTAGTCCTAAATGTCAAATTGGACACTTTATCAATAAAATTTCTTCACGAAATTTCCACACAAGCATGCAATCATATCATAGACCTCATAATAATCATACAATAATTATTTCTACTTTGAATTTGTGGTCTCAAAACCACTGTTCTGACTAGAACCTAATTCGGGATGTTACAACTCTTCCCCTTTAGGGACTTTTATCCCTGAATATCTTATCGGTGAAAAGGTTTGTGTATTGATTTCTCATGTTTTCCTCGGTCTCCCATGTATTCTCTTCAACCCCATGTCTTTTCCATAATACTTTCACCAAGGCAATACTTTTGTTCCTCAATTGTTTGACCTCCCGAGCCAAAACCTTATCCCGCTCTTAGCCATAAGTCATATTCAGTCGAATCTCAACCTCTATCGATAAAATCACATGCGAAGGGTCTGATCGGCACCGGCGCAACATAGACAGATGGAACACGTCATGAATCTTTTTCAACTCAGATGGCAAAGCCAACCGATAAGCTACTGGCCCTATTCTTTCAGTAATCTCATACGATCTAATGAAGCGCAGACTTAATTTGCCTTCTTGGCCAAACCTCAAAACTTTCCTCCACGGAGACACTTTCAGGAATACCTTATCACCGACTTGAAACTCGATCTCTTTCCATTTCAAATTTGAGTAGGATTTCTGTCTATCCGAAGCGGCTTTCAAACAATCACGTATTATCTTTACTTTTTCTTTGATTTCTCTAACTCAATTTCTTTAGTTTCTCTAACTAAATCAACTTCGTGAATCTAATTCTCTCTGAGTTCAGTCCAATACAAGGGCGTTCAGCACTTACGCACATATAATGCCTCATAAGGTGCCATTTTCAAACTTGATTGAAAACTGTTATTATAGGCAAATTCTACCAACGGTAAATACTTTTCCCAACTATCTTGAAACTCAAGAACACAACACTATAGCATATCTTCAAGAATTTGAATTACCCGCTCAGACTGACCGTCAGTTTACGGATGGAAAGCAGTACTAAAATTTAGCTTTGTACCCAAAGCTTCTTTTAACTTTTTCCAAAACCGTGATGTGAACCTTAGGTCTCTGATAAACCGTAATTTATACATATTTATAACCCATGCTTAACGAATTTTATGAATGATTTCTCATTAGATTTGGTGAATTCGATGATCTTAATGCCTTAATTTCATGTTTTATCCTTAGGTAAGCATAGGAGAACTGAAAGGAATGAGAATCGGGCCAAAAACGGAGAAAATGGGCCAAAGCACGAAATCAACACGGCCTGGACCTACTCACACGGGCAGATCACACGGCCGTGTCAATCTGGTAGAATTGAAGCACGATTCACACGGGCAACTCACACGCCCGTGCCAATCTAACAGGCTCAAACACGGCCTGAAGTAATCGCACAAGGCCGTGCCACACGGGCGTGTCCCTGCTGAACCCTAGTTAAGCTTCATTCGGAAAAGGCCAAATTTAAGGGCTTCTTAGGCATTCCAAAGCCTATAAATACACCCTAAAGGAGGAAGAAAAGGGAGACAGAGAATAGGGAGTAAGGAATTACTCCGAGGAAGCTGATTGATCCATCTCAGAAGCTGGAGTCACCATCAAGACTGAATGTGACAGCCCTAAAGTGACCCTAGTCGGAAAGCGGTTTCGGGACCGCTAAACCGAGTCACCGAATTATTTGAATATAATATTTACTATCTAAAATATGTGAATTTTGAATGTGTGAAAGTTTTAAGTTTCGATTTAGTCAATTGAATGTGAATTTAGTTAATAGGACTTATGAGTGACACTTTTGAAATATGATAGGTTAATCTAAAAGGACCTATTAGTTCAAGTTATAAAAAACCAAGGATTTGCATGTCAAATTTCCACTATTGAGAGTAGTGGTGCCATGATGGAATTATATACATATAATATGTGTTAATTAATAGTTAGCGGCTTAATATTTTATATCATAAAAAAAAAAAAGAAAAGTAATTAAAATAAGGAATTGGACGGTGAAGAAAACAAAGTAACATTTTGTTCTTCTTAGCCGAATTAGAAAGAAAGGAAGAAGAGAAGGTTTGGTCACTTTAAGCTTAAGGGAGGTTAGTAAATTGTGTTAGATTTTTAATTTCAAGCTTGTTTTTAATTAGTTAGCTAATTTCTTACATAACCCATGTTAAAATTTTGAAATCTTGGTGATGTTTGAGCATTCGGTTATAGTTATAAAATGATGAGATTAGGCTATGGTTTTATGTTTTATGATGAATTGTTGAAGAGAAGGGTTTAAGTTAGTCAAATTATAAATCTTAATGCTCATGAGTACAATGGCCAAACATAGATTTGTCTAATGAATGGAACAAAGGCCGTGTGAGTGATTGGAATGAATGAGTTGGAGGTTGGATCATTTTAAGATTCGCTATGTACATAAACCTTAAGAGTTGATATTTTTTTATGATTATTGGAAGTTAATTAAGGTTATGCACAAAATAAATATTAAGAATATGGTTGACTTGTGTTTAGTGAGGTTCGCCAAAGACTTTATGTACATGTTTATTCGGTTTAAGTAGAGTAAATGTGATGGGTAGATATGATTAAGTGTAGTTTATTATTGATTCGTTTGATTAAATGAATTAACTTGTAAATTGTTTTGGATATAGTATATAATAAGCATACTTGTTAACGGTAAGGTTAATTGATAATATGTCATGATTTTAACTTAACTAATTGAATGGATAAGGAATGAATTTGATATATATATATATATAGATGACAGTGATGAACCGCTTAGCTTATGAGTTTGTATGTTAGTTCGGCTTCTAAACTAGGAAATAGTTGTTGGTAACATAGTATCCATGCACTTATATAAATAAATATACATTTATATATGGTGTTTTAAGTATAAATGTTCATTTGATAAGGTTGACTAATAATTCAAGTAAGGAATTACTCTTTTCGATATGTACATGAATTGAGGACATAGGTTCTGGTAATTAACTTAAGTTATGCGGGTAATATCATATGTTTGATCATAGTTAAACATTCAATAATTGTGATTCTTTGGTTACAGTGTTTAAATATCGCTTTGAGGAAAATATATGATCGGTTGCCTATTATTAGTTTGAAATGAATCGTAATAAATAGATATTTGTACATAGTAAAGTTGGATAAGTAATTGAACAAATTTATTTATTTTATTAAGTTCAAGAGCATAGAGGGTCTAAATCAGATAAGGGAAAAGAGAAAGCAGCCGAGTAGCCTATCCGCAACCGTACAAAATATCCGAGGTAAGCCTTTGAGTAATGGAGCTTAGGTTACGATTCAATTAGATCATGTTTTAAGTAAATCAAAATCATGCTCTAGTATATAGTTATTGAGCCGAAATGGTATTACTTGATAAGCGATTTGTGTTGGAATTCTAATTATGAAATCGAAATATAGATATGTCATGATTTAGTTCTATGTGCACGGATACTATGATGATAACCGGGCTGAGCCCCGAAGGCAATTGTGCGAGATACCATATCCGGGTTGAGTCCCGAAGGCATTTATGCGAGCTACCACATCCGGGCTAAATCCCGAAGACATTTTGTACGAGTTACCATATCCGGGCTGAGTCCCGAAGGCATTTGTGCGAGTTACCATAACCGGGCTAAGTCCCGAAGGCATTTGAGCACGTAGCTATGTCCGGTCAAATCCCGAAGGTACTTGGTTGAAGAATGAATGGTTTTGCTGTAATAGTTCAATTAATACACTTGAAAAGTCCCAATGGATGAGGTATGTTTTGAATATGAATCGAAATAGTTGATTCCGTTAAAATATCAGTATTCGCTCTATCGATTAATCAGCTTCTGGTTTTTAGTTAATTTGATTTTCTTACGCATGAATATAAGGATTGGAAATATGAAGTAGGTATGATTTTGAGTATATGTGAGCATGAGATAAATTGTTTAGTCATATGAATGTTATATTTCGGTTGTGCACAATTTCACTACTCAATCTTACTAAGCATTAAACGCTTATTCCGTTTCTTTGATTTTTGTTTTATAGATTTTGGTTCGTCAGTTATCGGATTCGGGATTGTCGCAGTCGAAGTCACCCACACTATCAACGCTCCTTTTTGGTACATTTTTGGTTGAACTTTGAAATGGCATGTATAGGACTACCCCTTTTAGTTAATGGTCATGCACCTTTTGGAATTGTATAAATTTGGTTAGCCATGCGAAAATGGCTTGTGTTCATATTTGAATCATAATATTATAATCATCGTGTATGTATATGGTTATCGAGAAGTACGGATATGTTTGTCAATGATTGACCATTGGGATGGTTAATCACATTTATAAATTGTGCTATGTATGCTATCGGATTAGTTAAATTATGGAAACTAGGCAATAGGTAAAGTCTACCCTAAAGTCAGATGTTGACAGCATCAATGGGGTAAATTGGAAAAATCTCTAAAATTTGTAAGAATGGAGTTAATTAGTGAATAAATTATGTAATCGAACCTTGATGAATCTACTTTCATATGGAAGAAATGAAACGGCCAAATGAGTCATGTGTTAAGAGATATTTAGGTTTTCATGAAACAGGGCCAGAGCGATTTCTGGATCCCCTTTTCTGACTTTGAAAATTTACTATAAATTAACCAGAAATAATTAGAAGTCATGCCCTATATGTATAGATTCCTTGTTGAGTCTAGTTTCTTTAGAAACAAACGACATAAGATTTGAAGCCCTGTATAGGAAGATACTTAAGTTGCAATGCATGAAGGTCTGTGTAGTCAAACCCGGTAACAGGGGAGACTTAATCTAATAAACTGTACCGTTTGGCCTGATCAAAAATTCTAGAAAAAAATGTGTAGATAGATACATGAGTCTAGTTTCAGGGAAAATTTACGGATTAAGTTTTCAAGCTTCGGAACTCGAGATATGATTTTTAAAGTGGTCGTGATGCAGTTAGCCAGCATGTCTGGAATTATAAAATTGAACCGTGTAAGCCAATGAAGTAAGTCCGTTAATACCTCGTTTTCAACCCCGGTAACGGTCTCGGGCTTGGGGTGTTACACTGAAGATCTCTCCTCAACCTCCCCTTCAGGAGTTTGGGTTTTCTTTATGTTTTGTAATTTTTATTATTCTGAGATGTGTTCTTGTTTAGTTATGAACTAAACCCCTAAATACCTAAGGGGGATGAAACCTATGACTAAACCTTGTTATTATTTCTGAATCGTATGATAAATATTTATCTTGTTCTTAATTACGTGTTCTTAATTCTTGTTTTGGTATTTTAGGATATCACTTCAAGTTACTACTCTTAGTTGGAGGAGGAATAGACCCTGACTAAGAGTAACTTTGTCGTAATTAAGCGGAGTTGATTGCGTGCCTAGAGATAGGGTGACAAGATTTTGCCGGATTAGGGTGAAACCTAATAAGGGAATCCATAGATCGAGTTCATGCAACCTTAGGGTGTTAATTAGAGATAAATCTCGGTTATTAAACCTAGGTATTAAAAGGGATAATAATATACATTAGGGATTTCTACGGAACAAGCTGAAAGAATAAATCGTCCGGTTCGGAGCCAGAATAACAAGTAAGAGTCTAGGTGAATTTTTTGTTCGGTATTGTCTCAATCAATCGTTTTGCCAAACAGTAATTACCCAATTTCTATTTTCTGTAGGCTCTTAGTTTAATTAGTTAGTCAAAACAATCCTCTTTTATTCGGCTAGATAATAAAAAGATAGTCATTACTAGTACTCATAGTCCTTTGGGTTCAACAATCCGGTCTTGCTAAAGCTATACTACTGTTCGATAGGTGCACTTGCCTACATTGTGATCATAGTTAGTTTCAAGAACGAGTCATTATAAATTTATAAAACTTATCACACGAAAAATCGACAATCAGTCTCTATTCGATATAATCGACAAAGCTACTCCGTGCAATCTCACTATTTCAGAGATATATAATCCGACTAACTTACCAAGTGAATAGTCGGTATGTACCGGTATAAAATGAGCCGATTTCGTAAGCCTATCAACCACAACCCAAATGACATCTTTCTTTTTCAGTGTCAAGGGCAAACCCGTCACAAAGTCCATAGTGATTCTATCCCATTTCTACTCGGAACCATCACAGGCTGGAGTAAACCGGAAGGTACTTGGTGTTCGACTTTTACTTGCTGACAAATCAGGTATCTCGAAACGAACTCTGAAATATCTCTTTTCATACTTCGCCATCAATACATTTCCTTCAAGTCATTGTACATTCTCGTACTACCCGGATGTATAGACAAACAACCACTATATACCTCAAGCAAAATCTTCTAAATCAACTCGGTATTTTAGGAATGCAAATCTTATCTCGGAACATTAAGCAACCATCGAAACCAATCCAAAAATCTGATTCAATACCCGACTCACATTAGACTCTTTTGGCTCGCAAATCACTGTCATCTTTCTAAGCTTCGCAAATCTCTTAGAGAAATATTGGTCTAGCTCTCAACTTAGCTAGGATAGAGCCATCATCTTATAAAGCCAACCGTGTATTCATAGCCCTCAATGTAAATAAGGATTTCCTACTCAAGGCATCAGCGACCACGTTCACCTTTCCCGGGTGATAGTCAATCACTAGCTCATAATCTTTTATCAACTTTAAGCATCTTCGTTGTCGTAGGTTCAAATCCTTTTAAGTCACCAAGTACTTTAGACTTTTATAATTAGTATACACACAACATTTCTCACCATACAAATGATGTCTCCAAATCTTCAATGCAAACACAATGGCAACTAATTCTAAATCGTGTGTCTGGTAATTCTTCTCATGCGGTGTTAGCTGCCTCGAGACATAAGCTATCACCTTGCCTTTTTGCATAAGTACACAACTCAATCCATTCAAGGATGCATCACTATAAACCACAAATTCTTTTCCCATTTCAGGTGGTACTAAAATTGGAGCCTCAGTCAACAATGCCTTTAGTTTCACAAAACTCTGTTGGCATTTTTCCGTCCATTCAAACTTGACATCTTTCTGTAACAATCTTGTTATTGGAGTAGAAATTATGGAAAATCCTTTAACAAACCGTCTGTAATAACCGGCTAAGCCTAGAAAGCTTCTAACATCTAACACATTCCTCGGTGGTTTTCATTCAATAATAGCCGATATCTTACCCGGGTCTACTCTAATACCATCACCTGAAACAATGTGACCCAAAAATCCAACTTCTCTAAGCCAAAATTCGCTTTTACTAAACTTACCATACAATTGCTTGTCTCTCAAAGTTTGCAAAACCATTCTCAAGTGCTCGGCATGCTCGGTCTCATCACGAGAATAAATTAGTATATCGTCGATAAAAATAACCACAAATTTATCTAGGTATGGTTAAAAAATACTATTCATTAAATCAATAAATACTACGAGAGCATTCGTTAAACCAAATGGCATAACCAGAAATTCATAGTGACCATACCTCATCCGAAAAGTAGTTTTTAGCACATCCGAGTCTTTAACTCTCAACTAGTAGTAACCGAACCTCAAGTCTATCTTTAAAAATACTGTGGCTCCCTTCAATTGGTCAAACAAGTCATTGATTCTTGGTAAGGGGTACTTGTTCTTTATGGTTACCTTATTGAGCTGCCAGTAGTTTATACACAATCTCATTGAACCATCCTTCTTCTTTACAAATAGCACAGGTGCGCCCCACGGAGAATAACTAGGTCTCGCAAAACCTTTATCCGTTAACTCTTGTAACTGAAATTTCAACTCCTTTAATTCCATCGGAGCCATCCTATACGGAGCAATTGAAATAGGTGCAGTACCAGGAATTAACTCAATACCAAACTCAACTTTCCTAATTGGTGGCAATCCGGGCAACTCTTTCGGAAACACATTTGGATACTCACATACTACCGGCACTGACTCAATTTTCAACTCAGACTCTTTTGTATTTAGTACAAAAGCAAGATAAGCTTTGTGACCCTTTCTTACACATTTCTGAGCAGTCATAGAAGAAATTACTACAGGCAAGCTATCCGATTCATTTGGTTCAACCCGAAGAATATCACCATTTTCATATCTCAATTCGATGGTTTTCCTTCCATAATTTACTATTACATCATGCGTGATCAACCAATCCATACCAAGTATTATATCAAATTCATCAAACAAAAAAAGTATGAGATTAGCAGGAAAACAATGACCTCTAATCATTAAAGGGCAATTCTTACATACTTTGTCAACTATCAGATACTTCCCTAGAGGGTTTGACACTTTTATCACAAATTCTGTAGACTCAAAGGGCATATTCATGCTAGACACCAATTTCACACAAACATACGAATGGGTAGATCCCGGATCAATCAAAGCGACAACATAAGTATCATAGAGAGAAAAAGTACCTATAATCACATCAGGGGGTGAAGCCTCTTCGTGAGCACGAATGGCATAAGTCCTCGCAGGTGTTCTACCTTCGGGCCTCACAGCTGGATCTCTAGGTGCACTCTTGCTACTTGTTCCAATTCTCTGATTTTTCTATGGCCTTCCTCTAGAAGCAGTATTACCAGAACTCGCACTCTTAAATTTCTCCTTTTCAACCATCTCAGGACAATCCTTGATAAAATGATCATGTAAACCCTACTTGAAACATGCCCGGCTATTCATCTAGCATTCATCGGGGTAATGTCTGCCACAATGTTGACACTCAGGTCTATTCGTTCGAGCATTACCCACACTCACTATCAAAGTAGTCTGAGCCTTATGACCCAAATACTGTTTCCCATGGTTTCTATTTGAAAACCCAACTGAAACGCTCGATCGAGTATTAAACTTTCTTGATTTCTTAGATGAGGACTGAAATGATTTACCCATTTGTCTCTTCTTCGAATCTTGAGACTCTAACTCAACTTTTCTTTTCTCTTTAGTCAGTTCCTCAACCTTCCAAGCTCTCTCTATGAGCACAACAAATTCTCTCAGTTCAAAGACATCCACCAACAATCGGATGTCTTCGTTTAACCCATCTTCAAATCTTTTGCACATGATGGCCTCAGTCGATACACATTCTCGAGTGTATTTGCTCAGTCTCACAAACTCACGCTCATATTCCGTTACTGCCATTCGGCCTTGTTTTAACTCGAGGAATTCCTTTCTTTTCTAATCAATAAATCTCAGGCTAATATACTTCTTACGGAATTCTTCTTGGAAAAATTCCCAATTAAGTCTCTTCCTTGGTACCACCAACATAAAGGTGTTCCACCACTGATAAGCCGAGTCTCTCAAGAGTGACACAACACATTTCATGCAATCCTCAGGTGTGCATGACAACTCGTCAAATACCCTAATGGTATTCTCGAGCCAGAACTCTGCCCTCTCAGGGTCATCATCTATACTAGCTTGGAACTTTTCGACCCTTTGCTTTCAAATTTTATCCACTGGAGGTCTATTCAATCTCATAAAATCCATACCTTGTGGTGTTACAAGAACAGGTTGAGGAATAGGTGGGGGTGGAGGGGGTTGAGCGTTCGGGTTCGTTTGAACGAACTCTGTATACCAAGAATCCATCATATGGAGAAAGGCTTCCCTACCTCTTTTTCCTTGACTAACTGTAAGGGGTTTACTATCAGACGATGCTACCCCTTCAGCGGGCACAGGTGCGTTACATTCAACCTCATCCGCAGCTACTCTGTCGGGATCCATTTACTATACGAAAACACATGTCAAAATCATCAAGAGTTGTCACACTATCATAATATATGTATGGTATGTATAGCTAGAGTCGTACACATGCTTCATTAGCCCGAGAATTGACTAAATCATAGCTCTGATACCACTAAATGTAACACCCTTTACCCGTATCCAATGCCGGAGTAGGGTTTGAGGCATTATCAGACCAAAACATAAACATTCTCACAAAATCGATCCATAAAATTTCATTTGATTTAAAACCATTTATACACAAGCATATTGCCCCTCACACAGACCCATGAGGCCCAAAACATACATTAGGAATAGATAAGGACTAAACCAAGAACTCTTAGAACTTTCATAACACTTAGAAAATTTTTATCAAACAAGAGTCACACGCCCGTGTGGGTAGGCCGTGTGGTCAAACACGCCCGTTTGGATTGGGACACGCCCGTGTCCTCAGCCTGTGTAACTCTCTATTTATGACGCCATCAACAAATTAGGGTCACACAGCCAAGTCAAATGCCCGTGTGCTTAGGCCGTGTGGCGAATTAAATTCTAAAAATCAGGTGCAGACTTCACACGGCCTAGCAACACGCCCATGTCCTAGGGTCGTTTCCTTCACACGGCTAAGTTTTTGCCCGTATGTTTACTACTGGGCATTCTGTTTTGCATTAATTAGGGTACAGCGGACACATGGTCGCCCATGGGGTAGACCGTGTGTCACACACGGCCTAGACACACGCCCGTGTGTCTACCCGTGTAGACAACTTTGAGGCTATTTTCCAAGCTTTTTGTCACCCATAATAACACATAAACACTTATACATCTCAATGACAACTTACACATTCACAACCATGGCTCATGCATATCAACTTCTTATCAATTAGTACTTGTTAAGACTCCATATTTTATTTAAACTAAGCTTACCAAATCATATGCAATATACATAACATCAATTTACTTCCATTTTACATATTTTTGCCTTAGTTGTTATTATGCCATTTACTCACAATTCCATCATCAAACTTCCAAAATTGTATCCACACCATGGGTGACCTTAGTACATGCGTCCATATATGAATAGGATGACATCCCCATAATTAATATGAGCCATATTTCATGGCCATATACAAAATGAATCATCAAATCATTAAAAGCCAACACATTTGGCTAAACCAATATGACATATAACAAAACGACCAAGTCTCTATACATGTCATACTCAAAATGTTAATACTAACTATACCCAAATGTCCAATTGATAGCGTGATCGAGTCTCCGACGTCCTTCGATCCCCGAGCTAGCTTGGAGATACTATAAGAAAATGCAAAAGGGAGGGGAGTAAGCATAAAGTTTAGTAAGTTCACATGCAAATAGATAGCAACATAATCTTGAATATATATATACCATTGACATAATATAGTTTACATATATGTCATCATAAATTCATAGGCATAACTTACACATTTTCAATCTTACCAAAAGATCATCACATATCAAGTTCATTCATATGAGTTTTTTGTACATACCTGTACCAACTCGTAATACATTCTCATATTTCCTCATCAATGACTTACTTGTTGAATAACTCACTGATTTACCCATTGAACACTCGAAATACTATTGGATACACGGAAAGCTTGCACATAGTGCTTCAAATGTAGCCTCATGCTACCTCATATCACAAAATCACACATTGCTCACTCTCGAGCTAATCACAGGCCTACTCATACAAGCTGACAGTCAGGACGTAACTACTCGGATTGCTCACACAAGCTAACAGGTACGCGCAACACATGCCGGGCTACCCATCCACTGGTAGAATATACAAGACTAGCACCCGGATTCACATAGACACATATTGCATATCTTATGATCTTATCACATATAGTTCCTAGTGACATGTCACATTGTATCATAAATTATTCCTAAGGTTCAAATGAGATTTCCTCGAGGTCACATCTTTATCGAGCTCGTTCACAATGTCATCCTCACAGACCATAACGTCGTTCATACACTCATCATAACAATTTAACCGTAGAAATTCATACAATAATAAATCATTAAGAACATAATGTTACATTGCATTATTTACACATGAACTTACCTCGGTACAAAATATGGACAATGAATTCGATTTAGTTTAAAATCTTGTTCTTTCCCCTGTCTAGGTCCAGACTCTATTTTTCTTGATCTATAATAGAAATTTCAACTCATTTAATCATCAAACTATTCACATCAATCCAAAAACTATATTTTGACAAAATTACAATTTTGCCCCTAAACTTTAACATATTTACAAATTAGTCCTTAGGCTCGTAAAATAAAATGTGTCCATTTTCTTTGTTACCCAAGCCTAGCCAAACCCAACACATGCTCATAACAAGTCAAACTTTCCTTCAAATCAGATTTTTACTGCTCATTTTTACAACTTTTACATAAAGGCCCTTGTTAGGTGTTTTCATGAAAAACCACTTAGTAAAAGATGTTTATCATGCATCAAAATTTTATATTCCTCCATTAAACATCAAAATACATGCATGTCACACATTGGTAAGTTTTTGAACATGAACCCTAGCTTAAAATAATGGTAGAAATAGCTAGATCATGCTTCAAGGATCTCAAAAGCATAAAGAACATAAAAAACGAGGCTAGGATTTACTTACTATCCAGCTTGAAAGGATGAACAAAACCCTATCTATGGGTCCTTAGGATTTTCAACATTGAGGGAGGAAGATGGACACAATTTTGACTTATTTTTCCCTTTTTATTCTTTTATTAACCAAATAAAAATGCCCTTAAAGTATTTCTTTCAAATTTTTCCTATTCATGCCCCTTTTTGTCCATAAAAATAAAAATTGAGAAAATTGCTATTTAAGGACCTCTAATTAATAATTCATGGCAATTTCATGCTTAAAGCTTCTAGAACTCACATTTTGCAACTTTTGCAATTTAGTCCTAAATGTCAAATTAGACACTTTATCAATAAAATTTCTTCATGAAATTTCCACACAAGAATGCAATCATATCATAGACCTCATAATAATTATAGAATAATTATTTCTACTTTGAATTTATGGTCTCAAAACTACTATTCTGACTAGACCCTAATTCGGGATGTTACATTACGTGTAAGACCATATCTGGGATATGGTATCGATATGAGACTTCGTGTAAGACCATATCTGGGATATGGCATCGATATGAGACTTCGTGTAAGACCATAGCTATGTTGTTGGCACCGATATGGGATTACATGTAAGACTATATCTGGGATATGGCATTAGTATTGTACTGTGAGTTTGAGATTCCCGAGTATCCTTTAGTATTCCAAGTGGTTCAACGGGTAATTTAATGGGTATGCCAAAGAAGAGAAAGAGCATGTAATTATTACGAATTGGTACAGGCATGTACGTAAAGTTTATAAGCATTGACTTCATGAAATTGTGAGTTCATGATTTTTAAGAGAATGATTTTATGAAAACCTTGTGATTATTGGTTTATACTTGTGATGTATGAAATTCATGATAAATTCGGTTGAAAATCATGTGATTGGCTTTCGGACCAAATTGACTTATGATATAACATGTTTTATTCGCATGAATTGTGATTCATCGGATATGAGAAAGAGGGAAGATTGACATAATTTCCTATTAAAATGATTATGGGAAGATATAAGCTTTGAACAATTGAAAGATGTTGAAATATATGCTTCAAAAGTGTATACTTATAATTAATGTGAATGTTTATTAGAAGGTTTGAAATGATTGGTTGATTGTGGTAATCGATTATAATGGACAGATTACAGTTGTTAGGCTAAAATCAAGACATGTTAAATTATGCTTGCAAATTGATATAGCAAACAATGTGACTGAATAATTCATAACTATGAGGTTTATAGCAATTTATACTATTTTGTTTTGTGTTTATATTGTTAGACTTGGTAAACGATTAATAAGAGTTGCTTATTATTTTCATACGGACTTACTAAGCTATATAGCTTACCTTTCTTTCTTTCCAATGTTTTATAGTGCCGTGAAGCTAGCTCGAGTTGGAGATTGTTGGAGATCCTATCACACTACAAGCTATCATTTTGGGTATTGATAAATTCAAGTATTTTGAGTTATGGCATGTATAGGGACTTGGTCATTTTGTTATATGCGTCATATGATTTTAGCCAATGTAATGGCTTGTAATCGTCAAAGGCTTGTTTTGTTATTTAGCCATGTAAATTAGCTTATTTGGCTAACATGGCTGTAAGCCTAAGTACATTCATATATATATATATGGCAATATCTTTGGTGATATGATCATGGTATGCTTGGTGAATGTGAATTATTTGGAAATGTGATTTATGGCATGAATGTGAAATGTTTGGTAATATGGTCTATTGATGAGATGATAAAATTGTGTGTACAATAAGGTAACTAAAAGTAGTTAAATGAATCCTAATGAAGGTGAAATTGACATGAATAATTTATGAAGTGATAAATGTTGTGTGGATGATAGATGTTGATATGGTACTAGTATGCGATGGTCATAATTGTGAATGGTTTGGTTGCTCTTACATGCTTGAATTTGTGTCATAAGATGTTACGTAGATGTGTGTAAGTGAGGGTGGCAAAATGGCTTGGTAATTAGGCTTGCTCTTATCCACACGGTAGACACATGGGCGTGCGTCTAGGCCGTGTGAGATACACGGTCAACCCCATGGGCGTGTGATTCGGTCGTGTGTCCCCTGCACCTAAATTGTTGCAAAATAGAATGCTCAGTATCGAGCACACAGGAATGAGACACAGCCCTGTGTCTCAGCCGTGTGAAGGACATGGCCTCAGGACACGGGCGTGTGTCCTGGCCGTGTGACTTCAATTTTGTTCTTGCATGACAAACAAAGAGTTACATGGGTTGTAACGTCCCAGTTTTCAGGAATTCTAAAAATGTTGGTAAAATTTAATATTTTTATGTTCTGTCTGCTTGGCATAGGTTTAATTATGCTAGTGGCCTCTAGAAGAACCAAGCTTAAGTTAAAACCCGATAATTTAATTAATTTTAATTCCATAGGGAAAAGGGGTTCTGGTAAACTAGGCTTTTAAGTATTAGTTGTGTAAAATCAATCACAAGGAAGCCTGTGGTAAGGTGGCATGTAACACCACTGGGAAGGCTATAAAGGTGGCATGTGGATGCTAGGGAGAATTGGGGTTCAAGTCACAATGACAGCAAAATTAAGGAAATTAATTTTTATGTACAGAAAAGGGAAGTGATGGAACTCAAGTAAAAGTCTGTCAGGAGGAGTTTGAGTTGCTTAGGAGATTGAGCAAGGAGAGGATAAGGGAGAGAATTTAAGAACTGATTAGGGAGAGCAGTGTTGGCTGAATGGTGGACTCTTAAGGAGCAAGAGTTGGCCGGCCAAGGGGAGCTTTAGGGGGGTAAAATTCGGCTAGGTTAAGTGCCAGTTTAAATTCGACATTAAGGGGTAAGTTGTGCCGTTTCCTGACCATTCTCCTCTTCTTTTCTTTTCTCCTCTCTTCATTAACTTTTTCTTTTTCTTTTTCTCTCTATAGCAGAATCTTTCTATCCTCCTGTTCATCTCCATCTTGCTCTTCAGACGTTTTTGAGCCTATAGCCGATTGCCTCAAATCCCGAAATCCCGAAAGCTTGATTTCTTTTGTGCTGATTTCTTATAAAAAAAACCCTATTTCTTCTCTTCATCATTTTTGACCGATTCACTAGTTATCTAAACCCCAAGTTTGGTCGATAAGACCATAGCAAAACCCTCTTATTTCATCTTTCTATACACAATTGCAAAGAGCTAAAAACCCCACACTCATAGAGACTTAGTCGAATGTTGAGAACACTAAAGGCTTAACTTTTGTGATCATTTGAGGGCTTAGAGCGGCATCAGATTTGAGTAGAAATTAATTGGAATCATTGACCGAAGGAATCGGTGGTAAGTCTTTCCAACTTAGTCTTTCCTTCGTATTTTAGAAAAGCCGAAACCCCTAAAGGTTAGGGAGGCTGTCGATTTGGACTTGTGGCCATAAGGGGTTGTGGTAACTATTTTACTTTGATAATGGTGTGATTTAGAGGCTGCTGATCAAGGGCTTAGGCAAGTGGAATGATCGGACCTTGATCTAGTCACTACTTTCGACAAAGGTAGGATTGCTAGTGCTTAAGGTGTGGTTGGCCGAATATGGTAAGGGTTAATATGTAGTTCATTTCAGTAGTTAGAATTAATGTGGTAGTAATATAAATGCAGGCAGCTCGTGTGTGGATCAAGTCAATGAATCGTCATAAAACAGGTGTGTAACTGACACCCTCTTATAGACTAGATCGGCAAAAGCTGAAAAGCCAAAATGCCGAAAAGTAGGTACTTTGAGAACTTGCGAGTGTGCGAATGCTCGTAAGGGTAACAGTTTGATATGTATGATAAATTTGAGTGACAAGACTACAGAGTACACGATTCCATGTACTTCGATATTTTTGGGCTTGATGGGCCAAAATCGAAAAAATGGGCCAACGGGCCCAATTCAGTAAGAACACTCGGTAAGTGTTTCTATAGGTGCGTAAATAGTTAGGATATGCATGAAAACCCTAAAAGTAGTTAAACTACCTGAATACCCCTACGTATGGGAAATTACCATTATACCCCTAGGTGTAGAATTACCTTTATACCCTTAGGGTTAACTTTGTCTGAAAAGCATGACAATCTAATTTGTATGATGTATACCATGATTGTATATATGTTGCATGGGGACATGGGTTATATTATGGAGGAAGTTTCCTGGTAGCTATGCCACAAATTATCTGTTTTGGTGGCTCTGCCACATATATCTGTTCTGGTGGCTCTGCCACGATTATCTGTTTCTGGTGACTCTGTCACATTATCTGTTCTAGCAGCCTTGCTGCATGCTTCTGTGGCATGTAGCAGTTGGGTGGGTCGAGTAGTCTCCCCACATGGTGAAATGTTGGTATGGGGGTGTATGTGGTTGGATATGGGTTGGGTTTTGCATAAACATGTAATATCTGTTCTGATCTGTCGTGGGCCTATGGGCTTTATTCTGAAATCTGTTCTGGGCTAAGGCCAATTTATTCCGTTTCTGTGGTTTGAGCTGATATAGGCTATGGTTGGGTTAATTTACACACTGAGCTTCCCCAAACTCACCCTTTTATTTTCCATCCACGCAGGTGATCCCCAACCATAGTGGGTTTGGAGCTGTGAGGGATTTGGAGTGGCCACATGTTTCTGTAAATTTGGTTTCTTTCTGATGAACTAGACGTCCTTTTATTTTTGTTTATAGTTTTGGGTTTTTAAATGTAATAAGGTCGCTTAATTATTTTTTTATGGTTTTGATTTATATTATATATTGATTAGTTTTAGAGCGCGTTTTCCAAAACAATAATTGATTTCAAAATAACATGATTACGAATAAGGCTTCCGCTAAGCAAATGTTTCCAAAAATTAATCACTTTCCTAAAATGAATTTGATCAAACAGATTTCTTAATATACGTGATGTTAGAGTGTGGCAGTGGCGGTGTGCATGTCTAGGATTGGATCCGAAGGGAGCTTGGTACTTAAGCAGTCCGATGGACTCACCTCCTCTTTTTCGGTTTCCTACCTGGTGCACAGCTTCCATTCACTTTAGCTTATAATGGAAGTATCTTTTAAAAAACTAAGATAGTTTTCTAAACCAACAAACATTTTGAACGCTTCGATGTTGCACGTCGGATCCAGTCATACCGTCTAGGCCGGGTCTGGGGGGTTACATTTAGTGGTATCAGAGCCAAGTTGTAACAACTCGGCTGTGGAATGGGTTTACAAAAATAAAGATTTTCAGAAATAAAAATTTTATAAAGATTGCAAAACTCAGTTTTCAAAATTTAGATCTTTAGAAGGTGGCACCCGAATCTCCGGCTCAAGTCTGTAAGTGTTCTAAAATTTTCCTGAATATGTTCTGAACTATCTGTCTGTACTAAAATTCTACTGGAGTACTCTAGATAGGATGCTATTGAAACCATAGGAAAACTTGATAAGAGACTAAAACTGTAGCTAGATATCGATTCTGCGAAAACCAACTCTGAATTACTGAATCATAAAACATCTGTAATAATCACTGGAATGCTGAAATTAATGCATAAAATTCGTAAACAGATAATACGATATGAGTGCAGTGAGCAGCTCGAGGAAGAGGCCATGGGACGAGGTGAGGTAGTGCTCGAGTAGGAGCCGCGTCTTACGGGCATATCTTTGACAATGAGGCACCTGGTACCACCGTAATGAATAGAGTCTCATGATCGTGGTGCTGGGGATGACGCACTGTCGCAGGCTATGCTTCGTGTTCTGGAAAGGGTGGCCGGGGTAAGTACCGGTAAAGGAATTCAAGGATCAATTTCTAAATGACTTCGGGCTAACGGAGCGAAGATCTTTAGGGGCGTATCTAGTGTAGCCCCGAATGTGGTAGAATATTGGTTGGAGGCCACAGAGCGAATTATGGATGACTTGGACTGCTCTGTGGAGTAGAAGCTGAAGGGAACCGTATCGCTGCTGTGAGACGAGGCCTATCAGTGGTGGCTCACCATGAGATATGGAACCCCAGCTGATAGGGTAACTTGGGAGCTGTTTAAGACGGCTTTTAAAGGGAAGTATGTTGGGACGAGTTATGTGGACGCCCGCAGGAAGGAATTCTTGAATCTAGTTCAAGGAAATAAGTCGATTACAGAGTACGAGGCTGAGTTCCTAAGGTTAAGCCGGTATGCTGTGGGAATAGTCGCTACGGAGTACGAGCGTAGCGTGCGCTTCGAGGATGGACTCAGAGATGAACTTAAGGTGCTGATTGCTCCGCAGAGAGAGCGTGATTGCTCCGTAGGTGAAGCGTACTGAGAGGCAAAACCGTGAGAAGGATCAGAACAGTTTCTAGAGGGATTCTGGGCCTTCGGGGGGAGCAAATAAGAATGTCAAAAGGGCAAGAGTGGAGGAGCCAGTTTGAGCAGTTTCGGTGAATGTTGTTAGACCACCAATCTGTGGAGACTGTGGTAAGGTACACTTGGGCGAGTGTAGGAAATGTTCCGGTGCTTGTTTTCGATGTGGATCTATGGAGTATAGAGTTAAGGACTGTCCTCAGAGAGCTGATCAAGTTCAGGTTGCTGAACAGAGGGTTGCTCAACCCGTGAGAGGTGGACCATAACCACTGAGAGGACGTGGACAAGGTAGGAATGGAAATGAAAATGGTCGAGGTCGAGGGTGCTGGCGGCGGGGTGCGAGAATATCGAGAGGCTCGACGGCCCGGCATTGGTGTATCTGACTCATCATCGTCGTGAGGAGGGCGACGTACCTAACGTAATAACTGGTACTTTTTTGGTTTCTAGCATGCCGTATACTGCTTTGGTGGATATTGGATCTACTCATTCCTATGTTGCATGTGCCATATCTGGGTCATTGGGTGTGCGCTCTCAGAAGATTGTGAGTGGGGTATCTATGCTAAGTCCTTTGGGTCACTCAATTAGGGTAGACAAACTGTATAGGGATGTACCCTTAGAAACTCAAGGTAAGATTTTTCCTGGAGATCTAATGGAGTTGCCGTTCGGAGAGTTTGATCTCATCCTGGGAATGGACTGGCTTGTTAAGCATAAGGCGACTTTGGATTGTCTTTGCTGTTTAAGCAGTGCTAAGGACCACAGAAGGTTATGAGGTTATGATGATAGGTGAACGAAGGGACTATTTGTCCAATGTGGTGACGGCATTGAGGGCTGAAAAGTGGATTCGGAAAGGTTGTAAGGCTTATTTGGCATTTGTAAGTTAGTCGGAAGCTGAGGGACTGACAGTGGATAAGGTTAGGACCGTAAAAGAGTTTCAAGATGTTTTTCGGAGGAGCTTTTGGGATTGTCTCCAAACTGAGAGGTCGAGTTTGGAATCGACTTGCTGCCGGGAACGGCGCCAGTGTCCATCGCACCGTATAGGATGGCACCGAAGGAGTTAGTGCAGCTGAAAGCTCAAATTCAAGAGTTGTTGGATAGGGGCTTTATTAGGCCAAGTGTGTCTCCATGGGGAGTATCGGTGCTATTCGTGAAGAAGAAAGATGGGACGATTCAATGTGTATTGATTATCGCCAGTTGAACAAACTGACGATTAAGAATAAGTATCCACTGCCAAGAATTGACGACCTGTTTGACCAACTTAGAGGAGCTTCTGTATTTTCCAAGATCGACCTTCGATCTGGATATCATCGGTCAAGGGTGGAAGAGGCAGATATCCATAAAACGGCATTCAGGACTCGGTATGGTCATTACGAGTTTCTGGTTATGCCATTTGGACTGACAAATACTCCTGCAGCATTTATGGATCTGATGAATCGTGTGTTCCAACCATTTTTGGATCGGCTCGTAGTCATCTTTATTGACGATATCCTGGTATATTCTGAAACAAAAGTGAAACATGATGAGTATATTCGCATTGTGCTGCAAATGTTAAGGGAGAAGGAACTCTATGCGAAGTTCAGCTAGTGTGAATTCTGGCTGAGAGAGGTAACCTTCTTAGGACATGTGGTCTCTGCTGAGGGGATTAAGATGGACCCTCGTAAGATTGAATCAATTTTGGAATGGAAGCCACCTAGGTCGGTGTCAGAAATTCAAAGTTTGTTAGGCTTGGCAGGATACTATAAAAGGTTTGTGGAAGGTTTTTCTGTGATGCAGCACCTCTGATGAAACTCATAAGGAAAGGAGTACAGTTTGTGTGGTCTGAGAAGCAGCAGAAAGCTTTTGATAAGTTGAAGAAACTTCTGACTGAAGCGCCTGTGTTAATTCAACCAGAATCTGGGAAGGATTTTACTATGTACAGTGATGCATCACACGTAGGTTTGGGTTGTGTGTTGATGCAAGAGGGTAAGGTGGTTGCTTATACATCACGATAGCTTAAGCCTCACGAAGGGAACTATTCTACTCATGATTTGGAGTTAGTAGTAGTGATCTTTGCACTTAAGATTTGGAGACATTACTTGTACAGAGAAAGGTGTATTATATACACAGACCATAAGAGTCTTAAGTATTTGCTGACTCATAAGGAGCTGAACCTTAGGCAAAGGAGATGGATTAAGTTGCTTAAGGATTATGACTGTTCGATCAAGTATCACCCAGGCAAGGCTAATGTGGTAGTCGATGCTCTAAGTCGTAGAGCTGTATCTGATCTGAGAGCAATGTTTGCTCGCCTAAGTCTGTATGATGATGGAAGTCTGTTGGCTGAATTGTAAGTAAGGCCAACCTGGGTGGATCAGATTAAGGAAAAGCAGTTAGAAGATGGGTCTTTGGTCACTCATTTTCAACAAGTTGAAGAAGAGGAAACTTCTGAGTTTGGGTTGAATAGCAAAGGAGTTTTGTGCTTCCGAGGAAGAATTTGTGTTCCGAAGGACTCTGACTTGAGACAGTCAATATTGAAGGAAGCTAATGGGGGACTTTGTGCCATGAATCCTGGAGAGAATAAGTTGTATCACGACTTGCGAGAACTGTATTAGTGGCCTGGGCTTAAACGGGAAGTAACGGAATTCATGGGGAAATGTTTGACATGCCAGCAAGTGAAAGTTGAGCATCATTTACCTTCTGGATTGTTGCAGCTAGTAAAAATACCACTTTGGAAGTTGGAGAGGGTAACCATGGACTTTGTGAGTGGGCTACCCTTGATACCATTGAAGAAAAACTCGATATGGGTGATTGTGGATAGGTTGACCAAATCGGCCCATTTTATACCTGTTTGCACTAACTTTTCACTTCAGAAGTTAGCCAAGTTGTATGTGGCGGAGATTGTGTGACTTCATGCTGTCCCAATTTCGATTATCTCTGACCGAGATCCTAGATTCACATCACGATTTTGGCAAAAGTTGCATGAGGCGTTAGGTACGCGATTGAACTTTAGTACGGCTTTCCATCCCCAAACTGATGGTCAGTCGAAAAAGGTTGTTCAGATTCTAGAGGACATGTTGAGGGGATGTGTTATTGACTTCTGAGGGAGTTGGGAGGATTACTTGCCGTTGGTAGAATTTGCGTACAATAACAGTTATCAGGCGAGTATTCGAATAGCACCGTATGAAGCTTTGTATGGGCGAAGGTGTCGTACACTTAGTTGTTAGACCGAACTAGGAGAACGACAGGTTCTTGGACCTGAGTTGGTGGCAGATACCGAGGATAAGGTCAAGTTGATTAGAGACCCATTAAAAGAAGCATCCGATAGGCAGAAGTCATATACAGATTTTAAGCGTAAAGAGATTGAGTACTCAATAGGTGATATGGTCTTCTTAAAGGTTTCTCCTTGGAAGAAGATACTAAGGTTTGGTAAGAACGGTAAGTTGAGTCCGCGGTTCATTGGGCCTTATCGGGTTTTGAAGCGAGTAGGCCCAGTGGCTTATCAATTGGAGTTGCCTCTGGCGTTAGATAGGATTCACGATGTTTTTCATGTCTCCATGTTAAGGCGTTATCGTTCTTACCCTACTCATGTCGTGCCGGTTGCAAAAATTAAGGTGCAAACTGATTTGACCTTTGAGGAGGAGCCTGTGCAAATATTAGATCGAGATGTTAAGGTTCTGAGAAGGAAATCTGTCTCATTAGTGAAGGTTCTTTAGCGTAATCATGGCAGAGAGGAAGCTACTTGGGAGCCAGAAGAGGCGATGCAACAGCAATACCCTCATCTATTTGAACCAGGTAAATTTTGAGGACGAAATTTCTCTAAGGAGGGTAGAGTTGTAACGTCCTAGTTTTCGGGAATTTTGAAAATGTTGGTAAAATTTAAAATTTTTGTGTTCTATCTGCTTGGCATAGGATTAATTATGTTAGTGATCCTCTAGAAGGACCAAGCTTAAGTTAAAACCCAGTAATTTAATTAATTTTAATTCCATAGGGAAAAGGGGTTCTGGTAAATTGGGCTTTTAAGTATTAATTGTGTAAAATAAATCACAAGGAAGCCTGTGGTAAGGTGGCATGGACGCCACTAGGAAGGATATAAAGGTGGTGTGTGGATGCTCGGGAGAACTGGGGTTCAAGTCACAATGACAGCAAAATTAAGGGAATTAATTTTTATGTACAGAAAAGGGAAGTGATGGAACTCAAGTAAAAGTCTGTCAGGAGGAGTTTAAGTTGCTTAGGAGATTAAGCAAGGAGGGGATAAGGGAGAGAATTTATGAGCTGATTAGAGAGAGCAGTGTTGGCCGAATGGTGGACTCTTGAGGAGCAAGAGTTGGCCGGCCAAGGGGAGCTTTAGGGGGGCAAAATTTGGCTAGGTTAAGTGCCAGTTTAAATTCGGCATTAAGGGGTAAGTTGTGCCGTTTCCTGACCATTCTCCTCTTCTTTTCTTTTCTCCTCTCTTCATCAACTTTTTCTTTTTCTCTCTATAGCCGAATCTTTCTATCCTCCTGTTCATCTCCATCTTGCTCTTCAGACGTTTTTAAGCCTATAGCAGATTGCCTCAAATCCCGAAATCCCGAAAGCTTGATTTCTGTTGTGCTGATTTCTTATAACCAAAACCCTACTTCTTCTCTTCATCATTTTTTATCGATTCACTAGTTCTCTAAACGCCAAGTTTGGTCGATAAGACCATAGTAAAACCATCTTATTTCATCTTTCTATACATAATTGCAAAGAGCCGAAAACCCCACACTCATAGGAACTTAGCCAAATATTGAGAACACTGAAGGCTCGACTTTTGTGATCATTTGAGGGCTTAGAGCGGCATCAGATTTGAGTATAAATTAATTGGAATCATTGACCGAAGGAATCGGT
Source organism: Gossypium anomalum (assembly GCA_025698475.1). Classification (NCBI taxonomy): domain Eukaryota; kingdom Viridiplantae; phylum Streptophyta; class Magnoliopsida; order Malvales; family Malvaceae; genus Gossypium; species Gossypium anomalum. The sequence goes on along the minus strand of CM046959.1, from coordinate 40,293,566 downwards.
GGTAAGTCTTTCCAACTTAGTCTTTCCTTCGTATTTTAGAAAAGCCGAAACCCCTAAAGGTTAGGGAGGATGTCGATTTGGACTTGTGGCCCTAAGGGGTTCTGGTAACTATTTTACTTTGATAATGGTGTGATTTAGAGGCTGCTGATCAAGGGCTTGGGCAAGTGGAATGATCGGATCTTGATCTAGTCACTACTTTCGATAAAGGTAGGATCGCTAGTGCCTATGGTGTGGTTGGCCGAATATGGTAAGGGTTAATATGTAGTTCATTTCAGTAGTTAGAATTAACATGGTAGTAATATAAATGTAGGCAGTTCGTGTGTGGATCTCGTCAACGAATCGTCATAAAACAGGTGTGTAACTGACACCCTCTTATAGACTAGATCGGCAAAAGCCGAAAAGCCAAAATGCTGAAAAGTCTATATTTTGAGAACTTGCAAGTGTGCGAATGCTCGTAAGGGTAACAGTTTGATGTGTATGATAAATTTGAGTGACAAGACTGCAGAGTGCACGATTCCGTGCACTTCAATATTTTTGGGCTTGATGGGCCAAAATCGGGAAAATGGGCCAATGGGCCCAATTCGGTAAGAACACTCGGTAAGTGTTTCTATAAGTGCGTAAATAGTTAGGATACGCATGAAAACCCTAAAAGTAGTTAAACTACCTGAATACCCCTATGTATGGGAAATTACCATTATACCCCTAAGTGTAGAATTACCTTTATACCCCTAGGGTTAACTTTGTCTAAAAAGCATGACAATCTGATTTTGTATGATGTATGCCATGATTGTATATATGTTGCATGGGGGCATGGGTTATATTATGGAGGAAGCGTCCTGGTGGCTATGCCACAAATTATCTATTCTAGTGGCTCTACCACATATATCTGTTCTGGTGGCTCTGCTACGAGTATCTGTTTCTGGTGACTCTGTCACATTATCTATTCTAGCAGCCACGCTGCATGTTTCTGTGGCGTGTAGCGGTTGGGTGGGTCGAGTAGTCTCCCCACATGGTGAAAGGTTGGTATGGGGGTGCATGTGGTTGGATATGGGTTGGGTTTTGCATAAACATGTAATATCTGCATTACGATCATGCGTGGGCCTATGGGCTTTATTACAGAAATCATTGCAGGCTAAGGCCAATTTATTCCGTTTACGTGGTTTGCTGATATAGGCTATGGTTGGGTTAATTTACATACTGAGTTTCCCCAAACTCACCCCTTTTATTTTCCATCCACGCAGGTGATCCCCAACCATAGTGGGCTTGGAGCTGTGAGGGATTCGGAATGGCCACATGCTTCTGCAAATTCGATTTTTTCTGATAAACTGGACGTCTTTTTATTTTCGTTTACGGTTTTGGGTTTTTAAATGTAATAAGGCTGCTTAATTTTTTTTTTATGGTTTTGATTTATATTATATTATAATGGAAATGTTTTATTTTAACTATCGAAATTGATTAGTTTTAGAGCGCGTTTTCCAAAATAATAATTGATTTCAAAATAACACGATTACGAATAAGGCTTTCGCTAAGCAAATGTTTCCAAAAATAAATCACTTTCCTAAAAGGAATTTAATCAAACAAATTTCTTAATATACGTGATGTTAGAGTGTGGCAGTGGCGATGTGCACGTCTAGGATTGGATCCGAAGGGAGCTTGGTACTTAAGCAGTCCGATGGACTCACCTCCTCTTTTCCGGTTTCCTACCTAGTGCACAGCTTCCATTCACTTTAGCCTATAATGGAAGTATCTTTTAAAAAACTAAGATAGTTTTCTAAACCAACAAATGTTTTGAACGCCTCGATGTGGTACATCGAATCCAACCATACCGTCTAGGCCGGGTCTGGGGTGTTACATGGGTTCGGGACATGGGCGTGTATAACCACACGGCCTGCCCACATGGGCGTGTGACATCTGTTTTAGAAAAAATTTTCTAAGTGTTGTAAAATTTTCTAAAGTTCTTGGTTTAGTCCCGAACCGCTTCCAAAGCATGTTTTTGGCCTTGTAGGCTTGTTTTTGGGGCGATGTGATTGATTGTTAAAAAGTTTGAATTTGGTGCCAAATTTACAACTCGAAATGTATGTTTGCTGTTGTTTACGTCTGGTAATACGTCGTACCCTGTTTCAGCGTCGAATACGGGTAATGGGTGTTACATTTAGTAGTATCAGAGCTAAGGTTTAGTCGTTTGATAAACCATAAGTTATACATATTTATAACCCATGCTTAACGCCTTTTATGAATGATTTCTCCTTAGATTTGGTGAATTCGATACTCCTAATGTCTTAATTTCATGTTTTATTCTTAGGTAGGCATAGGAGAACAAAAGGAACGAGAAACAGGCCAGAAATAGAGAAAATAGGCCAAAGCACAAAATCAACACAGCCTGGACCTCCTCATACGGGCAGATCACACGGCCATGTCAATTTGGCAGAGTTGAAGCACGACTTACATGGGTATAACACACGCCCGTGTACCTCAAACACAGCCTGAAGTTATCGCACACGGGCGTGTCCCTGCCGAGCCCAAGTTGGGTCCAATTCAGAAAAGGCCACTTTTGAGGGTTCTTAGGCACTCCAAAGCCTATAAATATACCCCAGAAGAGGAAGAAAAAGGTAGACGGAGAATAGAGAGTAAGAAATTACTCCAAGGAAGCTGATTGATCCATCTTAGAAGCCGGAGCCATTATCAAGACTAAAAATCTCTCCTCAACTTCCCTTTCAGGAGTTTTGGGTTTTCTTATTGTTTTGTATTTATTATTATTCTGAGATGTTTTCTTGTTTAATTATGAACTAAACCCCTAAATATCTAAGGGGGATGAAACCTATGACGAAACCTTGTTATTATTTCTGAATCATATGATAAATATTTGACTTGTTCTTAATTATGTGTTCTTAATTCTTGTTTTGGTATTTTAGGATATCACTTCAAGTTACTACTCTTAGTTGGAGGAGGAATAGACCCTGACTAGGAGTAACTTTGTCATAATTAAGCGGAGTTGATTGCGCGCCTAGAGATAGGGTGACAAGATTTTGCCGGATTAAGGTGAAACCTAATAAGGGAATCCATTATCGAGTTAATGCAACCTTAGGGTGTTAATTAGAGATAACTCTTGATTATTCAACCTAAGGATTAAACGTTGTTAGTCTCGAGAGGGATAATAATATACAGTAGGGATTTCTACAGAACAAGTTAAATGAATAAATAAATGCAGTTGGAGCGTAATAACAAGTAAAAGTCTAGGTGAATTTTTCCTTAGGTATTGTCTCAATCAATCGCTTTCCCGAAAAGTAATTTCCCAACTTCAATTTTCTGCAAGTTCTTAGTTTAATTAATTAGTCAGTTAAAACAAATATCTTTTCTTCGACTAGATAATAAGAAGATAGTCATTACTAGTACTCCTAGTCCTTTGGGTTCGACAATCTGGTCTTGCTAAAACTATACTACTGTTCGATAGGTACACTTGCCTACGTCGTGATAATAGTTAGTTTCAAGAACGATTCATTATAAATTTATAAAACTTATCACGGGAAAATCACGATCAAGTTTTTGGCGCCGTTGTCGGGGACTAAGATATTAGGAACGCTCAATTTTTATTACTTTAGCGATTTAATTTCTTGCAATTTAACTTTAATTTTTATTTTACTAATTTTCTTTCTTTTTCTCCTGGCAGGTTCTTGTAGTTTATGACTAGAAGAAACCCGTCAGGACCATTGCTTTTTGACGAGGAAATTGATCATACAGCTCATAAAAATCGACGAAAAATTAGGCGCAGCTTAAGATACACAGAAGAAGAGCAAGAGGACGATATCTCAACTACAATCGAGGAGATGGCTGAAAATCAGGACAATCCACTACCTCCAGCCATACCCGCTGAATTAGCAAATCAGAATCCTACTCATCGTACTATGTATGATTATGCTAAACCTAATTTTACAGGAACTGAGTCAAGTATAGTTAGGCCTACTATTGCTGCAAATAATTTTGAACTAAAACCTAACATGATTCAGACGATACAACAATTTGTTCAGTTTGATGGTTTGCAGGATGAGAACCCCAACACTCACTTGGCAAATTTCCTAGAACTGTGCGACACTTTCAAAATTAATGGTGTTTCTGATGTTGTCGTTCGCCTTCGGTTATTCCCTTTTTCACTCAGGAATAAAGCTAAACAATGGTTGAGCTCACTACCACGAGGGTCCATTACCACTTGGGAACAAAGGACAGAAAATTTTTTATTAAAATATTTTCCACCAGTAAAAATAGCTAAGTTGCGTAATGATATATCTTCTTTTGTGCAGATGGACTTAGAAACACTTTACGATGTATGGGAGAAATACAAGGACCTTTTACGAAGGTGCCCACACCATGGATTACCTCTATGGCTGCAAGTTCAAACATACTACAATGGTGTGAACCTTTCGACAAGATAAATGATTGATGCAGCTGCTGGTGGGACATCAATAACAAAACACCTGAAGAGGCTTCCGAATTTATTGAAGAGATGTTACCGAATAACTATCAGTGGCAAGTTATGAGGACTAAGCCAACGAAAACAGCATATGTTTATAACGTCGATTCGGTCACTATGTTGTCAAATCAGGTAGAATTTTTGAATAAGAAAATTGATGGTTTACTTGGTTCTACGCAGGTACATCCAGCCATGAGGTGTGATTCAAGTGGAGGAGGTGTGCTTACAGAATACCCACCATTCAATCCTACAACCGAAGAGGAACAAGTCAACTATATGGGTAACAATAATTTTAGATCTCAAAATAACCCATATAGTAATACTTATAATGCAGGTTGGAAGAACCACCCAAAATTCTCTTGGGGTGGTTAAGGAAATCAAAGGCCACAGAATCCTCAGGGTTTTCAACAACCACCTTATCAACAGGAAAAGAAGCTGAACCTTGAGAAGATGCTATCCAAATTCATCTCGGTGTTAGAAACTCATTTCTAGAATACCGAGACAGCACTCAAAAATCAACAAGCATCAATTCAAGGACTCGAAACTCAGATAGGTCAGCTATCCAAATTAATTTTTGAACAACCACAAGGTAGTTTGCCAAGTAATACTGAACCGAACCCAAGGGAACAGCTTAACGCAATTGATGCTCAAGAAGGATGCGTTGAGACTGAGCCAGAACCAAGGCAAGAAAATGTGGAAAGCAAAGGTGATGGTGAGGTAAGTCATAATAAAACAGTGAATGTAGAATACAAACCTCGTGTGCCATACCCTAGCGCGACAAGCAAAGACCGCTCAGATGAACAATTTGGTAAATTCCTTAAACTTTTGAAAAAATTACATATCAACTTACCGTTTATTGAAGCTCTATCACAGATGCCAAATGCAATGAAATTTTTAAGAGAGCTTTTAGCAAACAAGCGGAAGTTGGACGAAGCATCGCATGTGGAGCTAAACACAGTTTGCTCAGCTATTCTACAGAATAAGCTACCCAACAAATTGAAAGATCCAGGGAGTTTTACAATTCCTTGCTTAATTGTTAGTTTAGATGTGAATAATGCATTAGCTAATTTTGGGGCAAGTATCAATGTCATGCCTTACAAAATGTTTAAGCAACTAGGTCTTGGGAAACCTAAACAAACTAGGATGAGCATTTAATTGGCAGATAAAACTATAAGATTTCCTAAGTGTATCATTGAAGATGTACTAGTGAAAGTGGAAAAATTCATATTTCCCGTTGATTTCGTTGTTTTAGACATAGAAGAGGAGACCAACATCCCTTTGATTTTAGGGAGGCCCTTTTTAGCAACTGCTAAAACAATTATTGATGTTGGCACATGTGAACTTACACTTCGCGTGGGAGACGAAATGATCACCCTTCAAGCTCATAATTCTGGCATCACATCGAACATGGAAGGTAATGATCCACACCATCCTACTAAAACTAATAATATGACACAATCCACTATGCAGAAATTAAGTTTGAAAGAAGTACACAAGCCATGTTCCAACAACAATAGAGGATCCATTCATGAAGAAAGAAGGCTACAGATAGAGAAGCTAGACGAATGGCGAGCACATAAATCAAGAACACCTGATAAACCGAAACTATGCCAAAACAAGTTCGATACCTCCCCAAATAAACTTAAGGTTGGAGATCAAGTCTTATTAGATGCCGCAGACCCTCACATTGTCACTCCGAACCTGGATGAAGAAACCCCTCTTACGGTACTTAGTATTTTCCCATTCGGTACAGTGGAGGTAAGTCATCCCAAGTTCAGCACTTTTAAGGTAAACAATTCCCAGCTAAAACTTTATTTTGATAAGAATGATAGCGGGAATGAGGAGTACGAACTCCTTAAACCACCTTGACTATTCAACAGAGAGGTAATTCGAGCTTAGACTATAAATAAGCACTTCTTAGGAGGTAACCCGAGCACTAATTGCATTAACTTCTTTAAATTTTAGTATTTAACACTCGCCATGACTAACAGAGCTCTTGAAAATAGGTTTACCACAGGGACACGGCCAAGCACACAGGCGTGTGTAAGGCCGTGTGAAAACAGGGCAAGATTATCCCAAAACACGGGCGATGATAAATCGCCACGGCCGTAGGACATGGCCATGCGTAAACCTGCCAAAACAACACGGGCGTGCGACACGCCCGTGCCTAACACTCGTGGGCGAACCTGCCAAATTAACACGGGCGTGGGGACTGCATACACGGGCATGGGAGAAGCGAACAAGGCAAAACAAGGTCGTGCGACATGGCCGTGTGCATCAACATGCCCGAGATACACGGGCGTGTGTCGAATTTCAGACGTGCCAAAATAGAAAAAACGCAAAACACACGGCCTGAAATTGGGACACACGGGCGTGTTCCCTGGCCGTGTGCCCCAAAATCTATAAATACCCTGCACTATTCATTGTCTTCCCCACTCAAAAACCCTAACCCTAGCCACTGCAAGTCCACACGGTCTCCACGCCACGCCCGTGCGCCGCCTCCAACTTCATTTTTGAAGCATTTTCTCCTCTTCCTAGCATTTGTTTACTTCATCTTTTTCTATTTTATTGATTTTTAGGCCTATTTATCATGATAATATGCAAGTTTGTGACTTTATTTCTATATTTTCATTATTTAAATATCATAATCTAGAATACCCATCATTTGTTTTAAGTGGTTGCATGCATTCTTTACTCCATTCATTTAGTTAGAAGTAAAACTTTCATGATAATAGTAGTTAACATTTTTTCATGCATTTTGTGTGTGGCCATTCTCTCATCCATTTAATATATTACCTTACATTCTTTGTTATCTCTGCTTCATGCCACAATGCCTAAAGAATGTGCTACTGAACTTTAAATTGTTGTGGCTAAAAATATCTATGCAAATTTCTTCTTACAATCTAGCTTCATTTTCTTATGTTTATGCTCCAATACAATTCAATGATTTTCATTACAGATTTTTGATGTCGTCTTGAAGAGAAAAGAAAACCACCGTTCCCGCTTCCAAAAAAAGGAAAGGAGCATCATCCTTCTTGGGGCCTACCGTAGAAATTCACCACCCATTTCTCCAATTTACTAATGGGCCCCAAGAGGAACTTTTCCAAATATTACGGGCCCGACCCTTAACAGCAGGACGCTGCATTGATTGGGCTGCTGTCGAACAAGTCCAGTTGGCTGACGCATTTCGAGCCCTCCTTACCACCGATCTATGGGAGTTATTTTTTAGGATCATCGAGCCGACATACCTTGAGCTCATAATGAAACTGTGCTCGACATTCCATCTTCAAACTGTCATGACCAACTACGATGATCCCGGCAGAGTCTAGGTTCGCTTAAGCAGATTATTCCGCTAACTAAGCATTCTCGAGTTCAGTACCGGATTGGGTCTTTATACCGAGGAGTTCAGAGAGGAGAATGATTTACACGCTCTTGACCACCACATCCATCATTCTCCCTCACGTTGTTGGGATGCCCTCGTCCCACGTTCGGCCACCTACGACCCCAGTCGCACCAAAGCATTGTCCCTCCCTCTGTCCCTAAAGTACCTCCATTCTCTCTTATCTCACACCTTGACAGGACGGAGGGAGAGCACCAGCGTCGTCACTACCCACGACGTCTATTACTTATGGTGTATGTCCAATGGGCACGCCATTGACCTCGCCTACTTCATAGCCCTTGCCATACGCCACCAGACGGAGCGACATAGGAGAGGGGTCATCTCCATTGGCCCATACGTGATTCGATTGGCGCGACACTTCAGACTCCTCAACACCGCAGCTCAAGAATCATCCTTAACCCTTATTGACCAGATGTCCCCACAAGGCATCTCGAGTATGTTGAGCATGAGGATGATCGAGAGGCGCCGAGGAACCTACCCTCCCCAATATCGTCTCGCTCAATCCACCGAGGAGGAAGTACCTGAGGACATTACTGATGATATCCCTACCCAACATGAAGACCCACATTCTTACCCACCACCACTACCTTCTCGGCCAGTTCATGCGGCGACTTCATACGCTGACAACTCTGAGCGTCTTAACAGATTCGAGTAGTAATATTTTACAGATTTGACAACATTGATGCTACTCTACAGTAGATTTGTCAGCACCTCCACATCTCATCGCCAGTCCCATCTCGCGAACCATCTAGATATGAAGATTTTTAGAAATTTTTGTTTTTTATTTCTTATTTTATGTTTTTATTTTTATTTTCATTTAAGACAACTTTTTATTTTTCTTTCATTTTATTTTTATTAGGATTTATAATATTTATCTAACAATTTTTAATCTCGGCTAATCTTTTACAAGTATATCATTTTTCCTAATATCCCCTAAACAGTTCCTACTTTTATCATAGTTATCAAAGAGCTCCAAAAGCTTGCAATCATTTAGAAACTTCAAACTCCGATGGAAAAGGTTCGCCATGGTTACCATGCCCTACTCAATAAGGAGATACAATATTCTTTTGGCACAGCACTTGTGGTACCCAACCTCTACTACCACCAGAGTATCCTCCTCCACCTCTATAACTTCGAACTAGGACACTCATTCACCACTCAGAAAGTTTCAATTCTCTCCCTCTCTCATGATCTTGTATTTTCTTATATATCTAACCTTGTATATTGAGGGCAATGTACATCTTAAGTGTGGGGGGTAATCATTTCATTATCTAAAAATCACTGAATAGTGCTTTGTTCTCTTGTGAATCTCTCATATCATGTTTAAGTTGAATTTTGATTGACTGATAATTTTGATTGATATATCTTGAATTAAAACATAGGCATTCATGCATTGATTGTTAAACTCTAAGACACTAGAAAATCAAGCATGATAAGTTGATTTTTAAGAAGTTAAAATTTTAGGTTGTTTCCCCAAATTTAGGTATTATCTTGAATTGAATCCCACAAATTGAAACATCAAAAAGCCATAATTTTTGTGAGATTTTTTAGCCTTTTGAGCATTTATTAATTCTTTCATGCTCACTTTTATTATTGCTTTGAGTGTGCCAATATTGAATTGTTATTCTAGAACTTGCCTGATTATGCATGTCAAGACCACACCATTTGATTTGATATATCAAGATGATAGAGGCACTTAGGATTAACCCACTCATGCCATGAAAGGCCTACCTCCACGATTAATACTTAGTAAACCCCTTTGAGCCTAACAAGCCATTCCTGTCCTCAATATTAACCCGTAACCCATTATTGTTCAAATCCCCTAAATTAATTTGTTCCCTATTTTTGTCGAGAGTTGATTTGAATAAACTGCTTAACTATATCTTGTTATTAATAGTTAATTTATGATTATTTGACTTGTTCTTAAAAAAAAATGTATACATATCAGTAGTTATCTTTTGCTTGTAAGTTTCATTCCATAGTCAAAGAAGAAAGCTTTGTTGTACACAAGTGATGATTAAATATTTTTCTAGTTAAGTAATTTTTCAAGTCAATCTCGATGCTAACCCTTTCTTTCAGCTTGTGACCACACCCCCTAACTAAACCTCGTTACAACCCTTTAAAGACCTTTGGATTGATGTATCATCTCGATTTATAGTGGTGGAGATTTGATTTTTATGCAAGCCTATGGTAATAACTTTTCATATTGACTTATGAGTGCTAATTTCATTGTCCTTAAACACTTCAAGTGATTTGAGTGAATCTTTAGTAAGGATGTTAAACTCTGTGAGGTTCCGAATCAATGATAACTACTTAGAGGAGGGGAGATACCTAAGTTTTTCATGATTAAAATACTAAATTTAGAATGTTTGAAACTCTAATGTTCTTTTAGTTGAATTCACAATGTATGATTACTTATGAGATGGTTTGAGATAATATTGATAGGAATTATAAGTTGAGAAAAAGGAAATTTTAAATGTGATTCGAGGATTTTGCTTGAGGACAAGCAAAAGCTTAAGTGTGGGGGTATTTGATAAACCGCAATTTATGCATATTTATAACCCATGCTTAACACCTTTTATGAATGATTTCTCCTTAGATTTGGAGAATTTGATACTCCTAATGTCTTAATTTCATGTTTTATTCTCAGGTAGGCATAGGAGAACGAAAGGAACGAGAAACGGGCCAAAAACGAAGAAAATGGGCCAAAGCACGAAATCAACACGGCCTGTACCTCCTCACACGGGCAGATCACACGGCTATGTCAATTTGGCAGAATTGAAGCACAACTTACACGGGTATAACACACGCCAATGAACCTCGAACATGGCCTAAAGTTGTCGCATACGGGCGTGTCCCTGCCGAGCCCAAGTTGAGTCCAATTCGGAAAAGGCCACTTTTGAGGGTTCTTAGGCAGTCCAAAGCCTATAAATACACCCCATAAGAGGAAGAAAAGGGGAGACGGAGAATAGGGAGTAAGGAATTACTCCAAGGAAGCCGATTGATCCATCTCAGAAACCGGAGCCATTATCAAAACTGAAGATCTCTCCTCAACTTCCCTTTCAGGAGTTTTGGGTTTTCTTATTATTTTGTATTTATTATTATTCTGATATGTTTTCTTGTTTAGTTATGAATTAAACCCTTAAATACCTAAGGGGGATGAAACCTATTACGAAACCTTGTTATTATTTCTGAATCGTATGATAAATATTTGACTTGTTCTTAATTATATGTTCTTAATTCTTGTTTTGGTATTTTAGGATATCACTTCAAGTTACTACTCTTAGTTAGAGGAGGATTAAGCGGAGTTGATTGCACGCCTAGAGATAGGGTGACAAGATTTTTCCGGATTAGGGTGAAACCTAATAAGGGAATCCATAGATCGAGTTAATGCAACCTTAGGGTGTTAATTAGAGATAACTCTCGGTTATTCAACCTAGGGATTAGACATTATTAGTCTCGAGAGGGATAATAATATACAGTAGGGATTTCTACAGAACAAGCTAAATGAATAAATCATCCTGTTCGGAGCCAGAATAACAAGTAATAGTCTAGGTGGATTTTTCCTTAGGTATTGTCTCAATTGATCGCTTTCCCCAAAAGTAATTTCCCAACTTCAATTTTCTGCAAGTTCTTAGTTTAATTAATTAGTCAGTTAAAACAATTCTCTTTTCTTCGACTAGATAATAAGAAGATAGTCATTACTATTACTCCTAGTCCTTTGGGTTCGACAATCCGATCTTGCTAAAGCTATACTACTGTTCGATAGGTACACTTGCCTACATCGTGATAATAGTTAGTTTCAAGAACGATTCATTATAAATTTATAAAACTTATCACGGGAAAATCATGATTATCGATTCTCAGACTAACCTAGCATGTGTGAGAGTCTAGCTATACATGCCGTATATAACTCGTGATAGTGTGATATGTCCCGACTCTGATGAAATTGCTTTGTTGAGACAAAGATGCTTTCCAACCGAGCTACTTTTGAAAACGCTAAAAGTGATACTGTGATAGTTGAAAATGTGTTTGTGAGTAGTTGAAACTTGGAAAGGTATGAATAAGAGTTCATGATATGTATGTGATGATGTACAAAATGAAATAACCATAAGTTGAGAAATATGGGTAAAATGTCATTGTTCCGGTTGAACGTTGTGTTTCGATGGATTATGGTGATTTTATGAAACGAAATGACAGTTTATATTATGATAAACCCATCCATATTTGTTTGGCATTCATATGATGTTATGTGCCTGACTTGTTTGATTAAGTGAATGCAATAAGTAAACTTACTCAAAATTTATGGAATGTATGTATAAGTGTACTTGTTTGAATAAGATAATCGAAAGTTCGTGTAACATAAACATGTGTGTTAATTTACTTGAAGTGAATTATATAACTGTGATGATATTATGATGATGATGAATGTTAACTCACATATGTATATATGATAGTCGAGTTAGAGGCTTTATGACTTCACCCCCTTACCAATATGGTATTTTATGACAAAATTTCACGAGATTTATGTTGAATGAGCTTACAAGTGAGAGACTAAAGAGTTCAGTAGTGGAATAACTAAGAATGTGGTCAGAGTTGAGAATAGTTTGGCAAGTGAATATAATTTTGGAAAAGATGCCAGGTTAATCTAAAGATTATTCAGTTTTCGCAATGTCACAGGTAAAGAAAAGTTAATCTCGGTTAAGTGACTCATTCAGGTGTGATGTCTAAAGTATGTATTTGTTGAAATTTCTTCCGGATTGATTTTAATTAGTGAACGGAATAATACGGGATTAGTAATGACAGAATTAGTTAGAGAAATGATGTTTGAATCGTAAAGTTGTCTGAGTATAACAGTAGTAATTGAATAGATTATGATGATCTCTTCTGGGTATTTTATATATTCACTTATCCTCAGAGATATAGGTGATTACTCATTTTCTGATGAAATTCTTATCGTATGAGAATGCTAGCTGATTATAATGTTAGATGAAAGCACTGTTGGTCTGGTTGGTTGATGATCAGCATATCTTATCTCTCTCTTTGGGGTTCTATTCTATTATGTTTGGAATAAAAGCTAATGGTAAAAATTTATGTGAGGCTATTCTTCTGTTTCTACTAGATGTTGTTTTGTTTTACATATATATTTGGAAAATATATTATCTCTGTTACAATTGATTCCAGAGTGTGTAAGCATTTTTTTCTTCTAGTTTTCTCTGAGGAATCATCAAGATCTTTATTATTTTTATATAAGTTATGTTCTCGGACTTCTAATATGGTAACACATCTTGGACTTCTTTATCTCGGTTTTCTTATCATCATTATTTCGTAAATTATCAATCATGGCTCATCTTTAAAGTGTGTTCTTTGGCTTGTGATAACGATGTCTATTATGAGTGTATTTCTGGTTCGATCATAGGAACGTGGTGATTTTGGTATCAAGATTTCTCTAATTTTCGTGAAAGGAATTAACATCGGCAAAGGTATAGATAGTGGAAGTTCAAGCTCAAATTGTATGATGCTTTTCTTTCCTCCGGTAAGTTTGATTAAGGTCAATGAGTTCAATCAGGATATTTTGTTTTCTTGAGCTAATACAATTATAAAGATCTTTGATTAGCATGTTAAGGGAATTATAAAAGATTGTATGTTTGAGTCGTTTAATAGCATGAAGAAAAGAGTATTTTAATAAGTTATTATTTGATAGTTGAGAACGACTCAGTTGTTTTTATCTGAGTGAGCTGGTCAATTGAAAGGTAATTTGAGTTATATGCATTTAAGTTTATCCTCAAGTAAGAAAATAAAATCTTGTACATTTATGGGTGAATAGACGAACAGTTTGAAGGAAGAATTCATATTCTAGAAAGTGTGATACAGAGGTATACCTATTAGATTTGTTCTAATTGCATGATGTTGTTATGAGTTAAAGCTTTCCGATTGATAAAGTTATCACATTTATGAAAACTTGAATGGTCTGTTGCATGTTAGCAAAGTTGAAAACAGTCGAAGGTGTTATTAATTGAAACACTGGTTCTGGGTTATGTTTGAATTGAGTAAAGAATTCATGATTTTTCAGTAATGCACTATCGAATAGATTGGAATGTGTTTTAATACAAGAATTTGAAGTGATAGTTTATGCTTTCTGATGATTAAAATCTCATTAAAAAATTGTCTGATGGGTGATTTAGAGTCGGCCACTATTATGTCTGTGTTGAGAGTTGGTGACATTGTTTGTTCAACTAAAAACGTCATATTCTTCTTGATTACAAGAGTTTAAAGTATCTAATGTTACGGAAAAATCTGAAATTAAGACAACCTTAATGGCTTGAACTATTGACAGATTTTGAATAGTTAACGATTAACCTTTGGGGAAGTAAATATAGTTGTAGATGCTTGAATGGAAAACCTTTGTTCATTTGATGAGTGTTGGTTACATGATTAATCTTATTTGATGGAAGTCTGAATCTAGCTAAATTAGAAAGCTAAAGCGATGTTTTCTTTGCAAGATTGAGAACCTCAAGACTGTGATAGTAAGTGGTAAACTAAACGAGTACAGTGTGAGACGACCTTTGATTCTAATTTCTGCTATGATTACTCTGAGATAGAATTCGTGCAATGAATTATCCAGAACTTATGCAGAAAATGTTGTATGAAACTCAATAGTAGCTCGTTTGTTTATTCAGGGAGTAATTCAGATTTTTGACGATATACTCCGACACTATGTTTTAGAGTTCAAAGATGATTGGAAAAAGATATACGAGGTGGAATTGATTCGTGATTCTAAGAAGAAAGGTAAAAGTGATTCATGAAAGTTGAATGCAACTTCAGACTGGCATAAGTAGTATACAGATTTGAAAATCTAAGATATTGGATTCCAAATCGATGACAGAGTGTTTCTGGAAGTATTGCCCTCGAAGAGGACTCTTTAATGAGATAAAGGAAAATACAAGAACATTAGCCTAATCTCTTTCCTGGTAAGATTTTCGGGGACGAAAATCCCTAAGGGGGGAAAGTTGTAACAGCTCGATTTTGGGTCTAGTCGGAACAATGGTTTTGGGACCACAAATTTGACACAAAAAAATTTATTTTTATTATATTTTTATGGTCTACAATTTTATGGAATTATTTCGTGAAAATTTCGTTCGAAAATTTTGACGTTTGGGCACTCAATTTAGTCAAAAGGACTAAATTGTAAAAAGTGCAAAAGTTGAGTGTTACATGCTAGAGGTGTCTGATTGCTATGAAATTTTAAATTGGAGGTCCTTAAATGGTAATTAGACCATTGGTTAAATTGTTCGACAAAAATGGACATGATTAAGTATGTTTCTAAAGTTTTTTATTAAGGGCATTTTAATAATTTGGTAATTAAATAAATTAAAAAGCCAATTTTTGTCCATCTTCCTCCCATGGCCGAATTTTACAAGAAGAAACCATGGATAGGGTTTTTCAAGCTTCCAAGCTCGATTGTAAGTCCGTTCTAGGCCCGTTTTTAATGATTTTTATATTTTTAAAATCCTCGTAACATGATCTATCTATTTCTACCACTAATTTAAGACATAATCAAAGTCTAAAATTTTACCCATGATGGATAATTGTGTATTTTGATGTCTAATGGTAGGAAATGTATGTTTGGTGTATGATAAATGACTTTTGCTAAGTGATTTTCGATGAAAATACCTAAAAGGACCTATTTGTAAAAAGTTATTAAATGGGTGTTAAAATGCGAATAAAAGAAAAATGTGGGCTGCTATAAGCATGTATAACGTTCGGCTAGGCATGGGTATTGAAGAAATTGAGTACATTTCATTTTACGAGCCTAGGGACTAAAATGTAAAAATGTGAAACTTTAGGGGTAAAATTGTAATTTTCACCATAATATGATTTTGGGCTGATTTGAATAGTATAATGATTAAATAAGTTCAATGTGATATTATAGATCAAGAAAAATGAGGTTCGAAATTAGAACGGGAAAAAAACGAGTATTTGACGGTTAGGTCATTTTCGCCATTTTTATGCCAAGGTAAGTTCGTATGTTTAATAAGCATTAAAATATATATGTATAAATTCTTAATTGATATAACTGTGGTAAATGCTATATTATGAAATGAAATATGAATGTTATTGAGTACGATACTATGAAAATGACCGATAGAGATTCGATATAGAGAAAGTCCTGGTTGAACCTTAGGAATAGATAAGATACAAATGTCATGACATTAGGGTTACTGAGATTACGTGTAAGACCATATCTGGGATATGGCATCGATATGAGACTTCGTGTAAGACCATATATGTGATATGGCATCGATATGAGACTTCGTGTAAGACCATAGCTATGCTATTGGCATCAATACGAGATTACATGTAAGACCATATTTGGGATATGGCATTGGTACTGTACTGTAAGTACGAGATTCTAGAGTATCCTTCAGTATTCCAAGTGGTTCAACGGGTAATTTAATAGGTATGTCAAAGAAGAAAAAGAGCATGTAAGAATTACGAATTGGTACAGGCATGTACGTAAAGTTTATAAGCATTGACTTATGAAATTGTGAGTTCATGATTTCCAGGAGAATGATTTTGTGAAAACCTTATGATTATTGGTCTATACTTGTGATGTATGAAATTCATGATAAATTTAGTTGAAAATCATGTGATTGGCTTTCGGGCCAAATTGAGTTATGATATAACATGTTTTATTCGCACGAATTGTGATTCATCAGATATGAGAAAGAGGAAAGATTGACATAATTTCTTATTAAAATGATTATGGGCAGATGTGAGCTTTGAACAATTGAAAGATGTTGAAATATATGCTTGAAAAGTGAATACTCATAATTAATGTGCATGTTTATTAGGAGGTTTGAAATGATTGGTTGATTGTGGTAATCGATTATAATGGAGAGATTACGATTGTTAGGCTAAAGTCAGGACATGTTAAATTATGCTTGCAAATTGATATAGCAAACAATGTGACTGAATAATTCATAAATATGAGGTTTATAGCAATTTATACTATTTTGTTTTGTGTTTATATTGTTAGACTTGGTAAACGATTAATAAGAGTGGCTTATTATTTTCATACGGACTTACTAAGCTATATAGCTTACCTTTCTTTCTTTCTCATGTTTTATAGTATCGTGAAGCTAGCTCGAGTTGGAGATAGCCGGAGATCCTATCACACTATCAAGCTATCATTTTGGGTATTGATAAATTCAAGTATTTTGAGTAATGGCATGTATAGGGACTTGGTTATTTTGTTATATGCGTCATATGATTTTAGCCAATGTAATGGCTTGTAATCGTCAAAGGCTTGTTTTGCTATTTGGCCATGTAAATTGGCTTATTTGGCTAACATGGTTGTAAGCCTAAGTACATTCATATATATATATATATATATATATATCAATGTCTTTAAATGAAGCCTAATGAAGGTGAAATTGACATGAATGATTTATGGCATAATAAATGTTGTGTGTATGATAGATGTTGATATGCTACTGGTATGTGATGGTCATAATTGTGAATGGTTTGGTTGCTCTTACATGCTTGAATTTGTGTCATGAGATGTTATGTAAATGTGTGCAAGTGAGGGTGGCAAAATGGCTTGGTAATTAGCCTTGCTCTTATCCACACGGGTAGACACACGGGCGTGTGCCTAGGCTGTGTGAGACACACGGTCAGCACCTAAATTATTGCAAAATAGAATGCTCAGTATCGAGCACACGGGCATGAGACACGGCTGTGTGTCTCAGTCGTGTGAAGGACATGGCCTCAGGACACGGGCGTGTGTCCTAGCCATGTGACTTCAATTTGTTCTTGGGTGATAAATAGAGAGTTACATGGGTTCGGGGACAAGGGCGTGTGTGACCACACGGCCTGCCCACACAGGCGTGTCCCAAGCCACACGGGCGTGTGACCCCTGTTTTAGCAAAAATTCTCTAAGTGTCATAAATTTTTTTAAAGTTCTCGGTTTAGTCCCAAACCGCTTCCAAATCATGTTTTAGGCCTCGTAGGCTTGTTTTTTAGAGGATGTGATTGATTGTTAAAAAGATTTAATTTGGTGCCAAATTTACAACTCGGAATGTATGTTTGCTTGTGTTTACGTCCGGTAATGCCTCGTACCCTATTCTAGCGTCGAATACGGGTAAGGAGTGTTACAGGAGATCTATGATATGGGCACATGACAATAAACCTAGCAGAAGACATCAAGTCCATATTGAATGGAACACATCATTTGATGATAACCTCGGTAGTGAAAGAAAGATATTGCCATTTGGCAGCATTATTTTCAAAGCAAGTGGAATAATATGATGGATAGATAAAGGGAGGTCACATTTGGTCTGAGCATGTGATGAAAGAAATTAGAGACAATGCAAAACAAGCGATATGCATCTACGCAATGTGTCACTTACGTCCAAACCTATCGTTTTAGGTTATTGAGTTCAACAGACCCAACCAAGGTGTTTTGAAGGGATCGTACCGTGTAAACCTAAGACGACAGACCTACGACTGTGGGAGATTTCACACACTTAATTATCCATGCATACATGTAATTGCTGCATGTGCCTTAGCACGTCTTAATTGCATGAGATTTTTGGACGAAGTGTACAAACTAGAACACATGTATAACGTATGGAAATTTGAAATTCGATCGATCTAAGATGAATGTATGTGCTGCCTGTATCGAGCACTCCATTCCAGTTGGCATCAAATATTTCGTTATGTTGCAACCAAAAGGTCAACTGAATTCTACTCAAATACGTGACAATATGGATATTTGGGAGATGACAAACCAACTAAGGTTATGTAATTATCGTTGGAACCTAGGGCATACTAGGCCAATATGTCCACAATTAGAGGATACATTGAGGACAAGACCTCGTTAACAAATTTATTCATTTTTTAGAGACAATTTGTTAATTTTTATAGACAATTTATTTTTTATAGAAATTTGTTAATTTATTCATTTTATAGATAATTTTTAAGTGCTTAAAAGATAGACTTAAAAAGTTTATCTCTTACAACTATTTCAAACAAATTGTCACTTAAAATTTATCAATTTTGATTCAAATATAATATTTATTTAAAAACATTACATTTGTAATAACGGTTTAAATTTATCAAATAGAGCTTAGCTTAACAATTATGATTTACATGAGAAGATCGAAAAAAACATCGACATTATCAGATTGAATGTGTGTCACAACCCGATTGGTGTTGATTACGAGACAAATTTCTTCTTCGTACAGGTTGGGGTTTTAGCTCTTCCTCTTCTTTGGCTTCATCTTCACTTCGACTATTGTGTTCATCTTCATCTTCGGTGTCGTATGAGGTTTCCATCGTGTATCCTCCGTTCTACGAACAACTGGTTGCAAAGATAAGCCACCTTGGTAGAACAATGATGGCGAGGTGTTTCTGACTCTATTGACAAATAAGTGTATGGTGTCGCATAAATCAGTTGCAGATAATATAGTGGAATTGTCAGAGGTGACGGATACATCGGTGTTATCGTTGGCATTAGCATGTAATATGTTGGGGATAAAGGTAGCGCAAAAAACACTCCTACAGAAGGTGTTGAAGCAAGGCACAGTGGTGCATAGTATGGTGCTTGTGTAAAAAATATGGGATTAGTGAAAGCACCAGAATAAGTCAAGTCATACTGGTCGGGAGGTGGTGCAGCCATAGGTGCCTCTTCTTAGGTTAGACACCACGATAAGTCATATCTCCGTATCCCTCACCTCCTCTGACAGTAGATATGACTTGCCATGGTGTCTAAACTATGGCATGTACTCCGAAGCAGTGGCCAATTCCTAAGTGATAATTGGTTCGCGAATAGGTATGAAATCATACCTATGCTCCCAATGTTGATATATTCCTCGTAGAATTTAGGCTAATATTTGTTGGTTCTCCTCCACAGGTCGACCTTGTGTAGTGCTTCGATATCTTGGGGTGGCAATAGAATAGTTTACCTAAACCCAAATTGTCGCATCACTCGATAAGATTTATGCATCTCCACCGTGACGTAAACTATCAATGGCACCTTCACGTCCCAGATATTGAGATTGACCAACAATTCAAACGGGATGCATTTTTGAATTCTCGGATCAGACAATGACGTCCATTCAAACTATAGTACGAAATAGTAGAGTTCATTATCTACTTAATATTAATTTTGAATTCCTTACATAAATATTATATAATTAAAAATTTTTAAAAACTAACCTTGACTTCCGATCTTTGATGTAACAATAGCCAAATATCTTTGAGTTCCTCGGGTAGTCCCACATAACTAACGCTGTGGTTCCACCTATTCAAATAATATGTTTTTTAAAAAATATAATAATGAAATAATATTATGATAACTATATTATCGAATTAATTTTACCTTGTTACAAGTGGGAAAGTATAAGGGTAGTCAGCTTGGAGACATAAAAATAATAGCCGGAACTATGCCAATGACTGCAGAAGGAGTGCACAACCACCAATTTTAATTTTTTATGGTTGCATTGTCTAACACATTTTTCGATACAATATCGCCAACACGGCTGATCCCTAATTGAGCCGGCTCGCTTCTTTCAAGTCGACAAGTTGTTGTAGTCACCTTAAATGTACAAGAGTTCGAGATTTATCACTTATTAGAACACCTCTAATTAACCTTAGGATGCATGCTTGGGTGTGTTTTTCTCTTTTAAGAGGACTTGAACTCTCTTGGAGATATTGGAAATTTTCTTACAACCATTTCATCTCTATCCGGCTACCTAAAAACTTGTCCGACACCATGCCTAATAGTTGCTTGCAAATGTCGTTCCAATCACCAATGATTACTAGTTCCGTAACGGTTGACCCATCCACTAGTAAACCGAGCTGTAATTCAACATCCTTGAGTGTGATTGTACACTCACAGCATGGAAGATGGAATGTGTGTCTCGGATCTCCATCTTTTGACCAATGCGTTGATAAGTGTAGGGTCCAATTTAAACTCCACGAGCATATATGGCATGTGGAAGAATCATGCATCTTCCAAATAAGGTTCAAATATAGGCGATGACCTCGAAGATAGATTGTCTATATATGTCTCCAAAATCCAATCTTCAGCCTAAATATAAAAAAAATTAAGTTAATTTTTTTAACAACTTAATAATGAACTTAAATAAAATTATAAAAATTAGAAATATTTTCTTACCATTTGCAATTGAACCATGAAAAATGTGGTTGTCATCCAAACGGATAAGAGTGTTTGCCATTACAAAATTCAATTAAAACGAATAAAAATTGAAATACAAAATTAAATCAAGACGAACTTGAGAGAATTTTAATTAAAATATTAGAACTAAAATCTTGAGAGAATTGTGAGAAATGATAGAAATGGATTTGAATGAAAAAATGAGGAAAAGACTTAGGTTTAAGTAGCAATAAAACTAGTTGTTTTTATGGCCATTGAGGAATTCAACTGTTGGGGAAAAACGCGTCTAGCGGGTGGCACTTTTTGGCCAACAAGACCTATTTTATTAACTGTGCAGAAAAACGTGCCCCGTTGAATGCGTTTTCCTGCAAAGTCAACTGTTGGACGTATTTTCACCTTCTCTTTCCAAAATCAACCTATTTCAGTAAATATCACATAAGTCAACCTATTCCGTTAATTTCTTTTAAAACTAGCCTTTTTAGCTAATTTAGCTGAGAAATTATACTAGTACCCTATAAAAAACAACTTTTTGACCTTGCCCTTGATGCAATGGAGATGATAGGGATGAGTTTTGACCTTGCCCTTGATACAATGGAGATGATAGGGATGAGTTTGTTTTAGTTTGACTAGATTTCTATAAATGTTTCGAGCCTTCCATGATATTTCAAATTAATTTGATTCTCAATATTTGCATACTAATTGGTTTTTTTAACTTTATTTAAAAGAGGTTTATTTTATGGTTTTTGGGCATTATTTGGTACATTTTTAACGACTTCATAAATATTTCTGAAAAATTAAAGTTTTTAAGCAAATAGAAAATCATCAATAGCTCTTATGTAGTATTTTTTGAAAAATATTTTTTATATAGTATTTTTGTGTTATTTTTTCTATTTTAAATATAAAATATTTATTTCCACATCATTAAAAAATTAAAATTAATTATAAATTAAATAAAAAATTAGAGTTTAATTGGGTTTGAGTAATTGTGATTTTTAACTTGTGAACCAAAACCGTCTAAATTCCACCATTTGAATCGTTTTTTAATTTCTTTCTTTTCTTGCTCGAACTAGTGGAGGATATTTGTGGTGTAAGATATATTTGAGACTGATAAGGTATATCATAACAGGGAATAGTGGATAATAATCACGAGGTTAACAAAATAAAAGTTGTTCCAATGGATAATAACATTGAGTATTAGCCGATGAATCATTATACCCAAAGTTGCTAGAACTCAATCTCTTACTAGACAGATTTTTTAGAAGTATGCTTCGTCCTTTTCCTTTTGATTGAGTTTTATGTTCACTTCTACCTATCTTAGGTTCACTTGACATATTTCCTTCAAATTCTAATATATTATAAAAATATTCATTAGTGGTACCAAGCCCAAATTCTCCAAATTCATTGAACGGCCTATTTCACCTGTATCACTACTAAAATCAACTCCAATATTGTCATCGCCATCTTCATAGAGTGGACTTAAATCCCTGCCATTGCTATACTTTGGCTTAGTTTTGCACTTGAATGAGACGCCTCTTATTCTTGAGATAGAATGACTGTTCAATATTCATTCCATCATCGTAATCATCCAAAGGCAACCAAAGGCAACCTACCAACATTTTCACCATTTAATAAAAAAAATTCTCTTATAGCTACGCTGATAGTGGATTAGATATTATTAAAGTTTTTAGGAATACAATTAGCATTTATCTCATCAATGCTCATTCTTTTCTCTATCTTATCTTAAGCCTCATATTGTAATGGGTAAATACTAGTTTTTGGATATTCTAAAATAGTAATACATTTCTTGCCTTGGTATGAATGTAACAAAATATGCTCCAATTCGTTCTTAATTTGATGCCGAATTTGTTTGACTAAACACTTGACTGCCAAACTATATAACTCATGAATAAATGTTTTAAATTTAAAAAAACACTTTCATATATAAGATATATTAAATAATTAATTATCAATTTACTCGAATTTATTGGATTCCAAACTCTTTGTGCTTGAAGAGTGATAAATGTCTCGTACTTATTTAATAACAATTGCATAGTAAGAGATAGAATAAAAATTATGAAAAGTAAGTAAAATATAAATAAAAGTATTTATCATTTTGATTTTATTATTTATAGAATGTTGTAATATTACTTGTACCTTCTAATTTTTCTTTAAAAGAATGTTCAACCCCAAATTAAAATCACCATTAAGAAACTAAACTAAACTAAACATGATTTATAACAATATCATCAAATAATAATCATCTAAAGTTTAAGGTAATAAAATATAAAAAAGATAGCTCTTAATTATACAAAACATTTTATCTTACCAGTTGAATGCAATTCAGTATATATAAATATCCATCTATTGTCAATAATCTTCTTCGTATTTGGTGAAATATCCTACAATCTTATTGAACTACTCGTTTAGCATTATCAATGGCTTCATAAACAAATTCACTATCAAGGGACAAAATGAAATTTTTAACAATTTATTTAATTAATTTTAGTGTTTTGAAATTTAAAATTTTAATATTAATTTTTTTTAGAATTTTCGGTAAGGAAATAAACAAGTGTAATTTGACAATTTTTTTAATACATTATTTTAGTTTTTACTTTTTCACTTTAATGCTTAATTTTTTTTTACCTCGATCAATACATAAAAAAAGAAGAAGATATTTTCAAGGGTGGTCAAAATGTATGCGATTTGAAAGTTGGGTGACTAAAATGAAAGTGTAAACATGATGTGGTGTGTATAGTTAACCACCATTAGAGATTTAATGCTAGGGTGACTAAAATAAAAGCGTCCAAAAAGTTGGGTGATGAAATTGCAAGAATTTCATTTTGGGTGACTAAAATGAAAGCGCCTTAAAAATTAGGTGACCAACTGAGTAATTTACCCTAAAATAAATTTAAACTAAAATGAAGTTAAACCCAATTTAGAACCCATAATTTTCAAATAATTCAATCTGGCCCCTCCATCAATAGGAACATTTAATTTATTTAAGGCTTAATGACAAATTTGGCTATTAACGTTTATATGTTTTGTTAAAATGATCCTAATTGTATTTTTAACCCTTTTTTGGCCATCAACCTTTATTCATTTTTCAAAATTTTTTAACAGGTTTGATGAAAGTATTGTTAGAGAAGTTAACGTTGATGTGAAATTTTATACGTGGAATATTTCTAACGAGATGTAATATATTACTTGGGCAACCCAATAATATAATTACATATGAAAAATAATAAAATAAATAAATCATACATGAAATTAAAAATAAATCTTAATTTAAAGAAAATAAATGTAATTATCCATTAAGAGTTATTTTGAAACATTTTTTTAGATAATTATGTTTATTTTCTTTAAATTAAGAGTTATATTTTTAACTTCATGAATTATTATTTATTTTATTATTTTTCACATGTAATTATTTTATTGGGTTATCTAAATAATAATTTACAAATATGAAATTTCACATCATCCCATTAACTTTTTTAATGGTATTTTCATCAAATTTGTTAAAAAAAAGAATTTAAAAAAAATAGGTTGATGACAAAAAAAAGAGCTCAAAAATACAATTAGAGTCATTTACAAAACATGTAAACTTTAATAGCCAAATTTATTATTAAACATTTATTTAATTTAATTCTAAAAGTAAATCAAAATTCAACTAAGTGACAAAATTAAACTAAAAATTCATTTTAATCCCAAACCCAATCCAACCACACAATTTCAATGAATTCGAAGTCCAAAATACTGTAAAATTCATACTAAATCATTAGGAAAAATTGGGTGTCTACATATATTATAAATTAAGTTGGTGCCACGAATTATTCGCACAAGTTTAATGAAATAATAATGAAAATATTATTTTATAAAGTAAATTGTATAATTTTAAGTATATTTATTATTTCATACCTTTCTTATATTAAGCATCTATGATTTAAACATTTATATTTCACCATTTTAAACAACGCCTAACTTATTATTTATATAAATTTTTGAAAATATAATTATTACATAATTTTGTTTTTTACTCCATTATCTAATATATATTAAATAAATAATATTTACTCACATGTGACTCCCATTTTACCACCGCAAAGTAAAAGACGGAAAAGAAAAAAGCATCGTCCCAAAGTGAAAGAGAAGAGGGCAGCACTTTCAGTGGTCGAAATGTCTGAAATATTTTTTTAGTCTTTTGTTAGGTACCTAACACAATTCACCTAAAAAAAATCAAATAATTTAAATAATCATTCAATTAGTTCACTTACATTTTAAAATATTAAAACAGAATTTTAATAATAATAAATAATAAACTATATGTGTAATTAATTTAATAATATGATCTTTATTGTATATATCCATCATCTATACTATTATTTAAATTTATGATGGATCAGACACTAACTCAATTAAGAAAATTATGAAAATATTTTTTCATATTTAAAATAAGTTATATTATTCCATAGTACATAAGTTAATAAAAAATTGCATTTAATAGGAATTAAATTCATACAATTTACATTGATAAAACCTAATTTTAATGCTCAACCAAAACTTTATTTTAGTGTAATTTATACATTTTAATTTTATTATAAATATTTCATTACCTCCACCAATTATTTAATATTGATAAAGTTGTTGATTGATTTGGTTAACAATATCGAATAAAGATTGATACCAACATCATGATAAACAATTGTAACACATTTAGTATTTTTAATATGATGTATTTTTGTGTTAATATGATGTCTTTAAGTGTTTAAATTCCATTTTACTCCTAATTTAATATATTTTTTTATTTCATGTATTATTATTACTTAATTCTGGATCATACATTTTATTTTTTATTATATGTTACTTTTAAATATACCTCTATATTTTAAGTATTTCTACACATATTAGAAGTGATCATGGACTGGGTCGGCTTCGAGTTGGGTCCAAGCAAAAATTTAGGCCTGTTTGCTAGGCCCCGGGCCCGACCCAACCCGAAAAATGGGCAAAAAATTACTCAAGCCCGGCCCGAATAAAATTACTAAAACCCGAGCCCGACCCAGCCCGCCCATATTAATTTTTTATATTATATTTTTTTACATAAATTTTAAATATATATAATACATAAAAATTACTAAAAACATTAAAATAAATGTTTCCTAAACCAATTGAAAATAAATTTTAAAAAGTATTTATACTTAAATAACACTAATATAAGTGCAGCTTAACAAACAAATGCCTCTAAAATAGTAACAAAATTAACAATAAAACAAGTGTTATACAATATTTAAACAACAACAATAAAATAGTAGCAACATAATAGTGAAATGGTAGCAAAATAGAGAGAAAACAATAAGAAAATATCATTAAAATATAAAAAAAAATATTTTTTTTTCATATAGTGAACTCGGGTCGGGCTCAGTCAAAAAATCTTACTCGAGGCATGGCCAGTTTTTAAAATGGGTCTTATTTTTTTTTTTGTCCAAGCCCATTTTTTGGACCTATATTTTTGTCCAAACCCTCCCACTTTTTGAGCGGGCCTTCGGGTCGGGCCGAGTGGCTCGGCCTATGAGCAAGTCTACCACACATAGATATAATTTCTTATAAGTTAAATTGCGGTCTTAAAATAAGCGATGATGACCTTTGTTTTCATATATATATATATATATATATATATATATATATATATATGAAAAATATTTACTACACTACTAGTGGAGTTTTTAAACTCCAGTTAAGAGGTTGTCATGTGTCCTATAAAGATATAATAAAATATTAAAAATATATATATTTAAAAAATATATATTAAAGGTTATGTATAGATATTTAAATTCCGACTTCATCATCAATGCCTAGAATCATCCTCAAGATGCTTTCTATAATATTATACAATATGTATGCTTGCTACGTTTGGTAAGGTTATATTTAGTGGAGGAGTAGAAAAAAAATATTTTAGGAGGGTCGGAATTAAATTGTATATTTTTATAATAGTAAAAATGTAATTTTATTATTTTAATAGTCTATATTTTATAATTTTTAAATGATTAAATCAAATTTTTATTATTTTTTGGGGTCAAAGTGTAATTTTACTATTACTAATTTAAACTTTATAAATTATAAAAGGCCTAAATAAAAAATTTTCTATTTTAGGGGGGACCGGGGCCCTGCCAGCCCTAAATTCCACCACTGGTTATATTCAACTTTTAAATATGATATATAATAATTTAATATTAAAAAATAAATTCATAAATAGAATATTTAATTGTTTGACCAAAATTATGTGGAATATGAAAATTGCAATATGGCAAAAAAAAAATCATTTTATGAAAAAATAAAAAAAATAAAAAACGAATATAATAAAAATTATGTAAAACAAAATATTAATCTCTAAAAAATATATAAATTTATAATACTTTACACATAAAAGAATAACAACATAATGTAATCGCAATTTAAAAAAAATTAAATTAATATGATAAATTGTACAAATATATTATAAATTAGGACATGACATGAATACACAAATTATTCATTAAATTAATTTATAATAATAAAATAAATAAAAATAATATAAAATGAAAAAGTAACTAAAACATGCACAAACGTGTCAAAATTTACGTAAAATAAAATATAAATGTATATATAAATCAGTAATACTCTAGATATAAAATTATAATGTATAATAAATTATAATATAAAATTCTAAAATTCTAAATATAAAAAAAAATCAAACATTATACAAAAATAACATAATGCATTTATAAAAGACGTTTTTCCTAACTTCATCTTGATGAAGCAAAATGATAAAAGAAAATTACAAAATAGATAATATCATACTTAAAATAATTTGATTGACACATCACACATCTAACTTAAAATTAATCATTCCAAATGTTAAATTGAATTATTGATCCATGTGGGATAGATTTTATTTATTGGTTGTGGTCAAATTTTATTTTATTATTATAAATGTCAATGTATAGCACATGAATGAATTTAATTTTTAAGTTTATAAAATTAGAATCATTATGATAAATAATACAAAATATTATATGAGTTAAGTTTGATATAAATATAAAATAAATTTCAAAAAAAGAAAGAAAGAAAGACATAATAATATGAGAAAATAATTAAAATATAACATGGCTCAAAAAACAAAATCAATATAACAAAAATACACGAAAAGTATTGTGAAAATTTATATAAAAACTATGAACACTAAACATAATTTTTCTCTAAATTCGACATAAATTGTTGAATTGACAGTAGAATTGAGCTATAGGACTGAGAGCAATATTCAGTTTTACAATGGTAAAAAGAAGAGATAAAAAGTGTTTACGGACATCTAAACAAGGACAAGGAACAGCTAATTGGGTAGCTAGTTCAATTCTCATTTAAAATTTTACTTTACCAACAGATGCTGTAGAATATTCATACGAACCGTAAAATTTTATGGTGTAATGGGTATAATTCTGAACCAGGGTTCTTCAGTTTAAACAAAATGAGTGGGTGCCTTTATTCTTTTTAGTAATGAAAGATTAAATGAGTGGTGGACAGTGCTTATCATTTTCCATTAACATAATGAGACCCACTTTCTTTGCCTTTTGATAATGGAAAAGAAAAGAGGAAACAAACAAATTGAAGATTGAGGAGTGGGCTTATCATATCTGTGGAATCTCATTTCATAAAGTTAGTTGCTAAAGCACTTACTTATACACTGCAACCTTCATCTTGCTGACCTAACTTCTCACCCTTCACCACCCCCCAACAGTTTTAACTTGGAATAATAACTTTTTTGACCCTCTAATTTTATAAAAAATATCATTTTAGACTTTCATTTACTTTTTTCTCTTTTTTTAGTACTTGAACTTGTATTTTTTACCAAATCACCTTAAAAAATTTTCACTTAATTTAAGATAATTTGACGAATAATGAAAATTCAAAAACTAAAAAAGGTAAAAAATTAAATGAAGACTAAAATAATTTTTTTGTAAAATTTAAAGGACCAAATAAGTCATTATATCTTTTAAATTTTGCATGAACTAATTCAAGATTCCTTAGACGATGGACGACGTTTTTGTTTAGACATATAATAAGTGTTATTTTCGGCACTTGTTTGTTCTTGAACATTGGTTAGGTAATGTACATTTCACACATTCTAAGTAACATTTGTTTTTAGTTTTTAACATTGGAATGACACTTACAAGACAAGTTGCAGCCATAAACTTTCACTTCAAAATGGGTTCTTAAAATCATGTCAAATTTGCACATTCAACAAAAACATAATGAGATATTATTCTTCTTTTAATTATTAAATTTAGTCTTTAATCTTTTAAAAAAGAAATAGATTGGTTTTTAATGAAAAAGTAGACTGAACATTAATTTTTAATATTATTAGTGTGGCAACTTACATGAGAGTCAATGTATACATTATGCTAACATAATATTATTTGTTTTATATATCATGTTAATAAATAATTTAAAAATTAAAAAAAATCAAAATTAAAACTAAAAAATATAAAAGGTTCATAAAATTCAAAAAAACTAACATTAAGTACAAGTGAATTATCATGTAAATTATCGTGTTTAAAAATTTTAGATTTTAATTAATATTGTCATTAAAATAAATATGATTTCAATTCTTTTTCACAAGATTGATAAAGTAAAGTTAATAGCTAAATTTGATATAAGATAAGAGAAGGGACTAGAAACAAAGGTCAATGGGCAGACACGCACACTGTATTATTCTAATATATTGTAGTTATTTATTCTTTTTTCGTAGGGGAGAAGGCAAAAAGGAGCTTATAAGTTTGACCCTGCAGCAACCAAACAAGTACTGTTGGCACTTTATGTGAAAATCAAAGTTCTCACTAAAGCCGTTGGATTTATTGCCTTTCTGCTTGAGATTAAATAAACAATGCCCACTTGCACGACATTTCAAGTGGTGAACAACTCAAGCTTCAGAACAACCAAATTTTAAGTACGATTGCTAGTTATAGTGGAGATGTTAGATCACGTGGTTAATGCTTCTTCATGGCTTACGCACTAATCCCTAGACTCTAACATCCTCAATTAGAATTAGTGCACTTAATATTTTTAAATACAATAGGAAATGTTAATTAATGTGTTATGTTTGTTTTTCTTCGAGGAAAAAAGCGTGATGGTTTTAGTTGAAAGTTTATATGATAAAAAGATAAAAAAGAAAAATTTGTAATTAGTACACTTTCAAAATTTAATAAAATACTATATTGAATGTATTATTTATTTCAATTAGTTAGTTTTTAATTCTTACACCAATAAGTATTATTAATAAGAGTATTTGGGAGTTCGTGGATTTCTATGTGTTTGATATTTGTTCAATTGTAATTCGATAAAATAATTATTAATAAAAAATAGAAATGAATATTAAAAAAGTGTTTGCGTAGTAATCCACTATAAATAATAATTACAAGTAATGATTTATGTTAAACTCATTCACCAAGTTGTACCATCACTCATACTAAAAATTAGATTAACTTCCCTTTAAGACATTTCTCATAAAAGTTTAGATGTAAACTAATGGATATAAGTTAATTTATTTATAATTTTGCACTAACAAATGATAACGCTTGAAAAGAGTTATATTTTCTGCCTTTTGACCTAGCTAATTGTTTGTACTTAGGTATATTTTGTTGCATTTTAAGGCATTTTAATTAGCATTTGTTATATTGCATTAGACTTGGAATATGTTAGTTATTTGGTGCTTTTAATTGATTTTTGTGGAAGTTTTGTGTGGTGGTAGGAAAGGAACAGGTTTTCGAAGAAAGGAAATAAATGAGTGAAGTTTTACTGGGGCAAAGTGCAGATGATATGCCAGCACGAGTGTCGTAGCAATGCCGGGAAGACCGAGTCAAACGTTTCAAAGCGCAACTGTTTCAGTTTGAAATTTAAACTCGTACAAGATAAATCACCCTAGAACAGAGGAGAAGATTAACACAAACTGATTGGTTAACCCTATCTATAAAAGGACGATGAAGGGAACCTCAAAAGGAATCCCGAAGAGAAGTAGAAGAGTGATCTCGAGTGGAAGAGGAAGTCACCCTCTCGATCAACACAAGAATGTACTACTGAAGTGTGGACCAGCGGAAGCTGTTTTCCCTGCATTCTTCTGTTATTTCCTTAGTGCTCTCTTGTGAACTTATTTGGTTGTAAACGATGGTGATGGTTTGGAATTATATTTTCCAACTGATGATTTAAATCTCATCGGATTGGGGTTATTTTGATGATACTTAACTGTTTTAAGTTTCCATGCTATAAATCTGATTATTTTATTGCCCATTCAATTGTTTAAGTGCAATCCCTATAGGCAATGGCATATCGTTCTTTTTAAGTTGATTTAATGCGGGAAATGTTAGATTACTTAACTAATATTGAATGGCATGAGCAACATTTGAATAATGCTTGTGTCATAAAGAAGGAATTACACTTGTTATTGTAATAAGACCCTATATGTGCTGGGATAGTGACTTGAGGTTTTGCCCCTAAAAGGGGCAGGCCACTTTAGGAGTCTTCTGCTCAGTAAGTTAATCAAGATTTCGCCATGACATTATTGCCAGTAAGGTTGATTCTGAGTAATCCCAACCTTTCACATAAATATCGTAGACACTATACTTGATTCTCTACCGAAATATCTTTGCCTTACCATTCTTAGTTGATTATTTGTTCATTTATACATTATTCACATAATAGTTCCCATATTTACATTTCTGTTATCACCTTTGCAATAGCAATTCCAATTATTTATCCATCATCTCATATTTACCTTAATTTTTTCCATAACATGTAACAGCCCGATTTTGGGCCTAGTCAGAACAGTGGTTTCGGAACCACTCATCCGAAGTTGAAGAAAATATTTTTGATATTATTTTATGTGTTATAGTATGATTATATGAGTGTATGAAAATTTTGGTGAATTTATTTTAGCGATTGCATGCTTAATTACGAAAAAGAACTAAATCGCATAAAGTGCAAAAGTCTTATTTTGATAGCTAAAGGTGTAAAATAGCTAGATAACCTAAATTGGAGGTCTTTAAAAGGCAATTAGACCTTTTATAATAGCATGGCCGGCCATAGGGGACAAATATGGTCGAAAAGTCAAAATTTTAGTAGGGTTGGTATTTGATGACATTAGCTATTTGAGTAAAAAAATAAGAAAAGTTGTCATCTTTTTCTCTTCTTCTCTACACCACCGAAAAATTCAGCCATTGTAGGGGTTTTTGAGCTTCAAAATTTCAGCAACTTGTAACCTTCACAAATCAAGAGAAGCGTGATTTGGGTCTTGAACGGGGTAAGAACAAAGTTTACGAGGATTAAGCTCGTTTCCATCATTTTGTACCAAAGGTAAGTACATATGTAAATAATGTGTTATTGTAGCGTACTTTTAAACATTTTATCATTATCATGTATCATAATTTTACTTGTCACCATAGAAGTATAAATGTTGTGATATAAAAGTAATCTACTCAATGAATAAGTGCAACAATAACATGATAGATACAAAATCTCGTGAACCTCCGAAGTAGTATTAGACAATAAAAAGGGTATGTCATGAACAACTATTTGGTCTGAACTCATGAGTTATTTTTGAGTTCATGAGATAAGTGAAATATGTAATGTGGGTCCGGGTACTGAATTTGTGTGCAGACCCGTGAGTAGCTTAATGAGCAGGCATTACATGATAGAGCTATGGGGTCTGGGTACTGACTTAGTAAAAAGGCCCTTGAGTAGCTCAAATATACAAGTATTGCAAAGTACTAAGTAGCTTTGGCTATTTGTATAGTACTTAGGAGTAAACTATCCGTGTATTCGTTGACATCTCTGAGTGTCCAATGGTTAACTCGATGAATGGATTAGCGATACTTCCAATGAGGTATGTTAGTATAGAGAATGAACTTGAGTTATTTTACGGGTAATTACAAGTATGTGTACTAAACTCTCGAATGAGGACTTTAGTATGTGATAAGATGTAGTAAGTATGCATAAAAGAAGTGTAGAGTAAGATAATGAGGTTAAAACGATATATCATTTAAGTTTGATAAGCCATTGATTGACGAATATGTTCTTAATTACACTTATTTATGTATATGTATTTACTAAGCTCCCATGTTTACCCTCTTTCCTTTCCCTTTTCTTATAGTGCCGCCAAAGTAACTCGAGGATCATCGACTACGTCGAGGAAGCCAGTCACAATATCCTTGAAGCACTCGATATAGCTAGTTTTATTATTTTGATTATGGCATGTATAGGAGCTCTTGATTTTTGTTTAGGTGTCACATTATTTTGGGCCAAATGTGTTGGCTTGTTTTAGCACTTGATTCATTTTGTATAAGGCCATGAAAATGGCTAATATTGAAAGTTAATATATGAATGCAAGATAATCTTTCATGAATGTAAAATTGTTGGCATGGTTGAATGTGTAAAATGTACATAGACCTTAGCTATGGTTGTTTGGTTGAAAAATCATATTAGGTTAGGTTTTGATATGTTGATTGGTGTTAAATTATGTTTCAGGGTGGCATAGGGCTTCGTAAATAGCCTTATATTGTCCACACGAGTAGACATACGGGCATGTGTCTAGGCCGTGTATGACAAACGGCCAGCCCCATGGGCGTGTTGTCCGGTCGTGTGTGCCCTGTACGTAGAAGTTTCAAGTCAGTATGCATGGTAGTAAACACAAGGGCAGAGACACGGCCGTGTGTCTCAACCGTGTGGAGGACACGACCCATGGCAACGGGCGTGTGCCTTGGCTATGTGCCCCTTATTGGATACTGACGTCAGAAACAGAATGTCAAGGTTTTTGAACACGGGCTAGGACACGGACGTGTCATGGCCTTGTGAGGGACACCATAGACACGGGCGTGCGTCAGGCCGTGTGAAAACCACTATAGGTTCGAATTTAGAATTTAATTTACACGGGCATGGGGCATAGACGTGTCCCTAGAGGCTTAGGCCATGTGTGTCACACGGGCCATCAGTACGGCCATGTTAAAATGATCACACAGGCATGTTGCCCTTCCATACGGACGTGTGCCTTGTTTTAAGGTTTATTTTTCTAAAGTTGGTTTAAGACCCGGATCGGTCTCGATTGGTTTCCGATGGACGCTTGAGGCCTCATAGGCCATGTTAAGGAGTTTAGATAAAGTTTTAAATTTGATCAAGTTTGATGATTCAAAAACATTGGAATGCATGTAATTAAGTGTGGTAACGACTTGTATCCTGTCTTGGCGTAGGACTCGGGTGTGGGGTGTTACATTACATGTCCTTCAATCATTTTACTATAGCATTAATGTAATACCCCTAACCTGTATCCATCACTGGAATAGGGTTATAGAGCATTACTAGAGTTTTCAGATGATTTACAGATAATTCATGTCAAATTCCATACATTTTTCGAGATTATTCATAATGTCTCTTAATTGGACCCTCGAAGCCCAATACAAGTATTACAACTTGACATACTTCATTAAAGCCTTCCACACCAATCTCATATTCAATCAATATTAATAACCTACTTTCAAGTTACCCATTTATACTATGAACATGGTCACACCTATTGGTCATAATCCATTCATCAAGCACATAGGCCATTTATCTCACATATCATCCACAAACAACTACATCAAGCATAACACATTTGCATGCATACATAATTAATTAGGGTTACAACCCAATAATCAATATGAGCCATCTCCCATGGCCATATACAAAATAATCATAATACCATCATGAGCCAATACATTTGGCTAATCAATATGACACATATCACAAAATAACCAAGTCACCTATACATGCCATACTCAAAATAATTAAACCATATGTATACCCAAAGGATTGAATCGATAGTGTGATCTGAGCTTCGACGTCTTTTGATCCCCGAGCTAGCTTGGCGACACTAAAAAAAATGGGAAGGAAGGGGAGGTACACATTAAAGCTTAGTAAGTCCATATGCAAATAACATGTTATCTAAACGAGTATCTAACATACATTTAACATAATGAACATAAATTTGTGTTTCATCAAATCACTTAAACTTACTCATCACATAAACAACCTTATCATAAGTTCATCATGTACCAAGGCATTACTCATGAGTTCGGTGTACACACCTGTACCAACTCGTGACATAATCTCTTACTCATTCTTCTCATTGACTTACCCCTTGGGTCTTCTGTCAAGTTACTCGATAATTTACCCGTTGAACACTTGGAATACTATTGGATACATGGAAGATTCGCACATAAGTGCCACATACGTAGCTAAAGCTACCTCATATCACATAACACATAAAAGCTCATTCTCGAGCTACTCACGGGTCTGCTCACACAAGTTGTTAGTCAGGACGTAGCTACACGGGCTGCTCACACAAGTTGTCAAGTATCCGCAACACATGCCGGACTACCCAGCCACCTGTAGAACGTACAAGACCAGCACCCTGAACCACATAAACATATATCACATATCTTATGAGCTCATAAATCACATGGTTCCTAGTGACATGTCACTTGTATCCTAAACTATTCCTAAGGTTCAAACGGGATTCTTCGATATCACAGCTCTGTCAAGCTTGCTCGTAATGTCGATCTCAATGTCTATAATACCAATCACTTACTCATGGAGCAATCAAAGCATAACTCATAATAGCATTAAAGAATTTAAATTCACATAATACTCAAGCATCGAAAATATAACATAACATCACATTATTTGTATATGAACTTACCTCGGTACAAAATGATGAAAACGAGCCTATTCTTCGTAAACTTTATTTTCCCCTCGATCAAGACCCGAATCACGTTTTCCTTGTTCTATAGTGCCAATCTAACTTGTTTATTACATACATTGTTCGAATCAACTTATAACACATGCTTTGGTAAAATTACCTTTTTACCCCTACTTATTTACAAATTGGTCCTTAGGCTCGTAAAATGAAATGCATGCATTTTCTTTGTTACCCAAGCCTTGCCGATTCATATTCCTACTCTTAGCAGCCCACATTTTTCTTTATTTCACATATTTACTACCTATTTTATAACTTTTACAAATAGATCTTTTTTAGGTGTTTTCATGCAAAAATCACTTTGTAAAAGATGTTTATCACACATCAAACTTTCATATTCTTCCATTAAACATCAAAATACATGCATATCATACATGGGTAAATTTTTGAACATAAACCCTACTTCAAAATAAGGGTAGAAATGGATAGATCATGCTTCATGGATCTCAAAAATGTAAAGAACATTAAAAACAGGCTTGAAGGTACTTACAATCAAGCTTGAAAAGTTGAAAAACCCTAGCTATGGAGACCAACTAAATTTCGGCACTTAGGGAAGAAGATGGTCATGAATTTTGCTCCCTTTTTCCCTTTTTATCCTTTTAATTACTAAATGACCAAAATGCCCTTAAGGCTTTCCTTTCAATTTTTTTCTATTCATGTCCATTTTTGTCCAAAATTTTAGAACTTGGTCAAATTGCTATCTAAGGACCTCTAATTAATAATCCATAGCAATTTCATGCTAAAATCTTCTAGAACTCAAGTTTTACAACTTATTCACTTTAGTCCCTAACTTCAAATTGGACACTTTAGGCATAAAACTTCTTCTTAAAAAAATTTCACACAAATATGCAATCATATCATGGATCATCAAATAAGCATAAAATAATTATTTCTACTGAATTCAGGATGTTACATCGTGGGTAAGCCCTGTGCAATACGTACCCAAGAAAGGAGGTGTCACAGTGGTAAGTAACGACAATGATGAGCTTATACCCACTCGCACTGTTACAGGATGGAGGGTGTGTATATACGATTGCAAGCTTAACAGGGCAACAAGGAAGGACCATTTCCCTTTGCCGTTTATTGATCAGATGTTGGATAGATTAATTGGTAAGGTTTTTTATTATTTTCTAGATGGTTATTTCGGTTACAACCATATTGCCATAGGAGCAGAAGACCAATAGAAACCCACCTTCACCTATCCATATGGCACTTTTGCGTTTAGATAGATGTCGTTTGGGTTATGTAATGCCTCGGCAACTTTCCAATGTTGCATGATGACTATATTTTTAGACATGCTGGAGAATTTCCTTGAAGTTTTTATTTTGGATGACTTCACCGTTTTTGGGAATGTTTTTTAGGATTGTTTATGTAAGAACCTATTTTTCAGTGAAATCAGAACAGTGGTTTTGGGACCACAAATTCGGCCTAAAACTAAAATTTATTTTTATTATATTATATGGTCCTTATTATGGTAGACATGTCGTGTAAAAAATTTGATATGAAAATTTTATCGATTAAGTGTTTAATTACGATGACTAAATCGCATAGAATGCGAAAGTTGAATTCTAGTAGCTATAAGGATTAAATAGCTATGGAATTCAAATCTAGAGGTCCTTATATGGATAAACCATTAAAAAAAAGTATGTAGATTTTTGGTGACTCATCCATGAAAAAATTAGAAAAGAGGAGGGACTAAATTGAAAATTGAAATAATTAATTAATTAAAAGATGATAAAAAGAAAATCTCTTCTTATTTTGTCATCTTCAACCCCAAAATTTTATGGAATCCCTAGGAGAGAGAGAAGAAACTTTCAAGGCTTAATTGGGTAAGTTTTCTTGTCCCGTTTTTAGTAATTTTGATATTCTTAAAACCGAGATAGCTTAAACTATCTATTTGGGGAATTAATTTGAAAAGTTATCAAAGTATGGAAAATGGGTCATGGATGTATATGCTGAAAATTAAAAATTTATGGTAGAAAATGAAAGGTTGTTGATAGATAAACAACTTTTACAAATTAATTTTTGATGAAAACATGATTTAGGGACTAAAATGTAAACTTGTGAAATTGGAGAAAAATTATAGATTTTTATGAATACACGTGCTGTAAATTTTGTAATGGGATTTTGGTTAGGCTTGGAATAAAGAGTAAATTGCACAAGTTTTAGCCTGGACTGGTAATCCTAATTGAGCTCTTTTAAGCTTACATTATATAAAGGATTTAGCCTGGACTGGTAATCCTGCTATACGATATGTGGCTTGAGAGTGTGTTCGTTGATTTAGTGCCCTAATGGGTACCTTTGAATAAGAATTGATGAATTATGGAACCGTACACCTCGAGTGTACTACTTGAGCATCCATCAAAATTTCAATAATTCAACGGGCATAAAAATCTTGACATGACATGAGAATTATGAGATGAAATGATAATGTCTTGAAAGAGTATTGCATGATGAGATCCTCTATCCTTACTTGATGTATATGTAAACCTTGTGACTAACATGTTTGATTGAATGTATGCGTTCAAGTAATTTAGCCAAATGGATGGAAAACATGATATTGTATGCTTAGATTTAATAAACAGAATTGGTAAGTTTAGTTTCCGTTATACGAACTTACTAAGCATGTAATGCTTACACCGTTTTATTTTTCCCCTGTTTTATAGTGCTCGAAAGTTTGCGAAGGTTAGAGATCATTGGAGTATCGTCGCACTATCATCTAGCTCATTTTGGGTATACTTAGTAAAATCATTTGGTATAATGGCATGTCTAGGACAACTTGGCCATTAGTGGCTTGAAAATGATGTTTTGTAACCTAGCCATTGGAATAGCTAGTAATGGTTATTTTGGTATGATTAAGTAGGTTATTATGATATAATCATATGTGATATGTTAAGTATATATGATCCAAGGTAAGTTTATAAACACATATACATGAAATGATATGCCATGATGAACGATGGAATTGGTTAATTTGAATGCTTGGAATGGTTGGTATTGGATGTGTGTTTGAAGTGCAGGTCTTAGGTGAAATTTTGGGTGAGAAGTGAAGCTAGAAATGACTTTATTTTGTCCACACGGGCAGACACACGGGTATGTGTCTAGACTGTGTGTGACACACGGCCTTGTAACATAGGCTTATGGTTAGGCCGTGTGTCCCCTACACCTTAATTTTGAGAAACAGAATGCTCAAAATTGAGCACACGAGTAGAGACACAGGCATGTGTCTTAGCCGTGTGTGCTACATGACCTAGAACATGGGCGTCTGTCTTGGCCATGTGAAACCTACACCTAATTTCGAATTAAATTAATTAACCATACGGCTTAGCACATAGGTGTGTGGCATGGTCATGTGCACAAGTCAGAGAGTTACACAGGGTCGAACACGGCCTCCAGCACAGGTGTGTCCCTTAGACCACACGGGCGTGTGAGCCCTGCACCTTAGAATTTTTTTGTAATTTAGTAAAAAAAGTTCTTAGAGCTTCCGATTAAGTCCCGACTCAATTTTAATGCTTAATTGGGCCTCGAGGGTCCAATCAAGGGACATATTGAATGATCTCGGTTAATAAATAGTAATTTACAAAAATTATTTGAAAATTATTCTGAAAGTTTTGGTAATTCTTTAAAACCCTATTTTGACGACGGATACAGGTTATGAGTATTTCATTTAGTGGTATCAGAGCTACAGTTTAGTCAATTCTCAGATTTGACGTAGCAAACACGAGTTTAGCTATACATGCCATTATATAAATTGTGATAGTGTGATGATTCCTGATCATTTTAAATGTTTTTTTCATATAGTATATTATCCGACCAAGCTAGAGTTGAATCCGAGGAAGCTGAGAGCTATGCTTTAGCTTCAGTTGAAAGAGTTGTGTCAGTGTCTGGTAGTGAAAGGCCCGTGTCTGAGGGTCGAAGTGAGGAGGCAAAACAAGCCTTCTTTTAAATGATGAATGAATGGTTTACCCAGTATCTGAGAACAAACCCTACTGTACAACGACCTCCCCCACCTGCTCCCCAATCGGTTCCTCAGGTACCACAAGGTCCTAAACCTGTTAGATTTGATAAGCCTCCGGTAGATAAAATCCGCAAACATGGGGCGAAAGAATTTAGAGCTACCGCAGATGATGATCTGGAAAGGGTTGAGTTTTGGTTAGAAAATACTATCTGGGTTTTTGATGAATTAACTTGTACACTTGCCGAATGTTTGAAACGTGCAGTATCCCTACTGAAGGATACAACTTATCATTGGTGGAATACCATAACTTCAATTGTACCGAGAGAGAACGTTACATGGGAATTCTTCCAGGCTGAATTCAGAAAGAAATATGTTAGTCATAGATTCATGGATCAGAAAAAGAAAGAATTTCTAGAGCTCAAACAAGGGATATTTGAATGTGAACGAGAATTTGTTCGGCTGAGCAAATATGCCAGAGAATGGGTTTTAACCGAGGCTAAGACGTGTAAATGCTTTGAAGAGGGTTTAAATGAATAAATCAAGTTATTGATCAAAATTCTCGAAATAAGAGAATTTACAGTGTTAGCCGATCGAGCACACAAAGCTGAAGAATTAAGTAAAGAAAAGAAACAAGATGAAAGAGAGGCTCGGGTTTATGGAAAAAGAATTATGAGTAAGTCACAATCATTTGCTTCTAAGAAATTATAAAGGTATTATAATCGTGTTACCACCTCTACAGGATATTCTAAAAGAGAGTGGGGCTCTCAACGTTCTAACCCGAGGTCTTCATCTCTATTTGTGACTAGTGTGGTAGTGTCGGTAATCCCAAACCAAAAAGCAAACATTGTAACAAATTTCATCATGGGGAATGTCGGTCTAGAAGTGGAGCTTGTTTTGGATGTGGTTCACTTGACCATTTTCTTAGAGATTGTCTAGAAAGAGTTGAAAAAGAGATAGAACCAGCTCCAAAGCCTAGTAACCTTATTTCGAGACGCAAACCACCCCGTTACCCTAGCAATATTAGTGGTTGTTGAGGTACTACCAAGGATACAACAGTTAGACCTGAGGCACGAGCACCTGTAAGAACATATGCTATTCGTGCTAGAGAGGATGCCTTTGCGCCAGACGTCTTTACTGGTACATTTTTTCTACTTGATACCGATATTACTGCTTTAATTGATCCTGGTTCCACACATTTATACATATGCACGAACTTAGTGACTGTTAAAAATTTACCTATTGAATTCACTGAATTTTTGGTTAAAGTTTCAAACCCCCTGGGCCAGTGTGTTATGGTGGATAAAGTTTGTAAGAACTGTCCGTTGATGGTAAAAGGTTATTGCTTTCCGGCTAACTTAATGTTATTGCCATTTGATGAATTTGATGTGATCTTGGGAATAGATTGGTTAACCCAATATGATGCAGTGGTAAATTGTAAACAAAAATATATTTTATTGAAATATGAGAGTGGTGAATTACTTCATGTTGAATCTGATAAACTGGATGGGTTACCTAATGTGTTTTCAGCAATATTAGCACAGAAATATGTTCGAAAGGGTTATGATGCTTACCTTGCATATGTGCTGGATACTAAAGTATCTGAGTCAAAGATTCAAATAATACCGGTTGTATGTGAATTTCCTGATGTATTCCTAGAAGAATTACCTGGTTTACCACCGGATAGAGAAGTGAAATTCTCTATAGATCTTGTCCCCGGTACAACACCTATATCTGTAGCACCTTACAGAATGGCTCCTACTGAATTGAAAAAGCTGGAAGTACAGTTGCAAGAGTTGATTGATAGAGGTTTTGCTCGACCTAGTTTCTCACCTTAGGGTGAGTCGATTTTGTTCGTAAAGAAGAAAGATGGATCGTTGAGGTTGTGCATTGATTATAGACAGCTCAACAAAGTTACAATAAAGAACAAGTACCCATTGCCTTGAATTGATGACTTGTTTGACCAGTTAAAATGTGCCACTGTATTTTCAAAGATTGATCTCCATTTTGGTTACTATCAACTACGGGTAAAAGATACAGATGTGCCCAAGACAACTTTTAGAACCAGGTATAGACACTATGAGTTTCTTGTTATGCCATTCAGCTTGACATATGTACCTGCAGTGTTTATGGATCTGATGAACAGGATTTTTAGCCCATATTTAGACAGGTTTGTGGTGGTATTTATAGATGATATTTTGGTTGACTCCCGAGATGAAAATGAATATGCTGAACATTTGAGAGTAGTGTTGCAAACCCTGCGAGAGAAACAATTGTATGCCAAATTTAGTAAATGTGAATTTTGGCTATGGGAAGTTAGTTTTCTCGGGCATATAGTATCTGCTGAAGGTGTTAAAGTAGACCCGAATAAAATTTCAGCCATTATTAATTGGAAGCCACCAAGGAATGTATCAGAAGTCTGAAGTTTTTTGGGACTAGCTGGTTATTATCGGAGGTGTGTAAAAAGTTTTTCAATGATAGCTTCTCCGATGACTCGTTTACTACAAAAAGATATAAAGTTCGAGTGGACTGATAAATGCCAGTAGAGTTTTGACAGATTAAAAGCTTTATTGACAGAAGCACCAGTATTAGTTCAGCCAGAATCGGGTAAGGAATTTATAGTTTATAGTGATGCGTCATTGCATGGTTTAGGCTGTGTTTTGATGCAAGATGGTAAATTAGTAGCATATGCTTCACGACAGCTAAAGCCACATGAAAAGAACTACCCGACACATGATCTTGAATTGGCATCCATTGTGTTCACGTTGAAAATCTGGCGGCATTACTTATTTGGTGAAAAATGTCACATATTCATTGATCATAAAAGTTTGAAATATTTGATGTCACAGAAAAATTTAAACTTGAGACAGCGCAGATGGCTTGAATTATTGAAAGATTATGATCTTGTTATTGACTACCACCCGGGAAAAGCCAACATAGTGGTAGATGCTTTGAGAAGAAAATCTCTGTATACTTCGCGAGTAATGAATACCCAATTGTCATTGTCTGATGATGGTTCATCATAGCTAAGTTAACAGCTAGACCAATGTTTTTACAGCAAATCTCTGAAGCTTAGAAGAAAATGATAGTAAGTTGCAATCAAAACGAATACAAAGTGAATCAACTCTTGACTCAGAATTTCAGATTTGGATTTATGGTTGTTTGTTATTCAGAGGCATAGTATGTGTACCGAAAAGTTTAGAACTAGTACAGAAGATTTTGATGAAGCTCATAATGGTAACATGTCTATTCATCCTGGTAGTATTAAAATATATAATGATCTGAAAAAGATATACCAGTGGTCGAGAATGGAAAGAGATATTTCTGAGTTCGTATCTAAGTGTTTGATATGTCAGAAAGTAAAAGCGGAACATCAGTTGCCATCTGGACTATTACAGCCAGTTACTATACTAGAATGAAAAAAGGAAAGAATTACCATGGACTTTGTATCGGGGTTACCCTTGTGTCCAAAGAAGAAAGATGCCATTTGGGTAATTGTTGATCCGTTGACAAACTTTGCACACATTATTCCAATACGTATGGATTTTATATGGATAGATTACAACACTCCTTCACCGAGTTCAACACCGGAACAAGATACAAGGTGTTATCGTATTCAAACACATGCTTACAATTATTTTCATGCTATAAATTTTCGTCCAAATTAAATTCTTATGAAAACCGAACATAAAGTCCCTAATATAAGCCCACGAGACCCAAAACAGGCTTCGAAAAGATTCAGGACTTAACTGAGTACTTTAAAAATCTTAAAAAAAAAATTCAAGTAAATAGGGGCAAACGCCCATGTGTTAGGCCGTCTCCTCTACACAGCTGAGATACACGGCCGTGTCTCAGCCCATGTTTTTACTACCATGCATACTAACTTGTAAAATTGAGATACAGGGGACACACGACCAGACTACACGCATGTGGGGTAGACCGTGTGTCACACACGGCCTAAACACATGCCTGTGTGTTTGCCCGTGTGGACAAAAATAATACTAATTACCAAGCCTTTTTGCCACATTTACTTGCCCCAACCTACACATTATCAACCAATACCAATCCAAGCCTAA
Organism: Gossypium anomalum; assembly: GCA_025698475.1. Classification (NCBI taxonomy): domain Eukaryota; kingdom Viridiplantae; phylum Streptophyta; class Magnoliopsida; order Malvales; family Malvaceae; genus Gossypium; species Gossypium anomalum. The sequence goes on along the minus strand of CM046959.1, from coordinate 40,249,678 downwards.
CACATATAACCAAATCAACCACAACCATGAGAAGTTTGCATCAAATGCATTTAATAATAATTAATATTAGCCAACATTAATGACCTATACAAAATGAATATCACATCCATCATATGAGCCAACACTTGTGGCTAAACTAACAAGACCCTAAACAAAAGATTTAAGTCCCTATACATGCCACAATAAAAACATTTAAACTAGTTATACCAAGAGCTTCAGGTGATAGTGTGATTGATGCCTCCGACGTCCCTTGATCCCCAATACGAGCTTGGCGGCACTATAAGAAAATGGAAAAGAGAAGGAGCAAGCATAAATCTTAGTAAGTTGCATATAAATAAGTAGCAACATCAACCATGCGTATTACAAATCAACACAACATTCTTGAGTGAACAAAGATAAATATCACTACATGCTTATATATCACAAGTATAAGCCAAGGATTACAATATCGTCCCAAAAGCATTTTCATAGCTAGAACTTACTCATGTCATTCTTACCATCAACGCAACATAACTAGACTCATATCTCATTGGTTCCGAATAAGAACCTGTACCGTTCACAACATGATTATATCATTCCATATCATTGACATAAAATTTAAAATAACCCCGTGAAACCATTTGGAATACTAAAGTATATCTGAGAAGCTTTACACAAGAGGGTGAGTTGCCAATGCCATGCTCGAAACATGGTCTTACACTAGCTTACATGTCGAGGCGATGCCATGTCCCAGACATGGTCTTACACTAGCTCTCGTCTCAATGCCGATGCCATGTCCCAGACATGGTCTTACATTGGCTCTCATAATGTGGCCGATGCCATGTCCCAAACATGGTCTTACACTGGCTCTCATAATGTAGCCGATTCTATGTCCTGGACATGATCTTAAACTAGCGCACATATCAATGCCGATGCCATGTCCCAGACATGGTCTTACACTGGCTCTCATTATTTTGCCGATGCCATGCTCCAAACATGGTCTTACGCTAGCACTCATATCACCCAAATGTCATGGCATGGATATCCAATCTATTCCTAGGCTCAACCAGGAATTTACCATATTAATTTCATCATGCATTATTCATAATCATATTCAAACATATTATGCAAAATCAATCATTCAATACATAATAGCGATAAAGTTGACTTACTTAAGTACAACTTACCTCCATATACAAAAAATGGACGACTAATTGGATTTAGTCTACTAGCTTGGCCTTTCCCCGGTATAGGTCCGGATTTCGTATTTCTTGATCTAAAATGATAAAATTCACTAATTTATTCATCATATTAATCAATGCATTCCATAAATCATATTTTGGCAAAATGACCATTTTGCCCTAGACTTTAACAAAATTACGATTTTACGCCTAGTCTTGTAAATCTATTTTTATCAAAATTTCTCACTAACCAAGCCTAGCCAAATTCTTTTTATACTAGAAGTGGCCGACAATTCCCATTATTTCACATATTTACCACATAATTTATAACTTATGCAAAATGGTCCTTAGTTGGGGTTTCCATGAAAACTACTTCACAAAAGTTGTTTGTTTAACAACCATGATTCATTTTCTTCCATAAAAATTCAGCAAACAACATGAATTCTCTTATGGAAAAACCCTAGACTTTCAACCATTTTGCAAAATAGTCCCTCCATTAGCTAAATTAAGCTACAAGAGTCCCAAAAGTACAAAAATCAACAAAAATCAACAAAAATAACAATCAAAATGACTTACATGTAGGGGTTTATTGTCCTGAAAATTTTCAAGCTCCCATGGGGTTTTTCACTTAATTTTTGGTGGAAACGATGGAGAAGAAAGATGACCCCTTTTTGATTTTATTTTTTTATTCAATTTGCTAATGTCATCAAATATCAACCCTATTAAATTTTTTTAACTTTTTGACTCCTCTTTGTCTCTATGGCCGGCCACCCTATTGAAATGGGTCTATTTGCCCTTTAAAGACCCCTAGTTATGATTCTTTAGCTATTTAACACCATTTGCTAGAAAAACAAACTTTTGATCTTTATACGATTTAGTCCTTTTTCGCTATTAAGCATGCAATCACTAAAATTATTTCACCAAAATTTTCATGCACTCATATAATCATGCTACAACACAAAAAACAATATTAATAATTTCTCCAACCTTGGGTTAGCGGTTTTGAAACCATTGCTCCGACTAGGCCCAAAATTAGGCTGTCACAACTCTCTCATCTTAAGGATTTTCGTCCTCAAAAATATTACTGGCGAAAAGGTCAGGGTATTGGTCTCTCATAGTCTCTTCAAATTCCCATGTGGCCTCTTCAACCCCATGTCGATGCCACAGTACTTTCACGAGTGCTATACTTTTATTTCTTAATTGCTTAATCTCTCAGGCTAAGATCTTAATTGACTCTTCGCCATAAGTCATGTTCGATCGAATCTCAACCTCTGTTGGCGAAAGAACGTGCGAAGGGTTAGAACGGTAACGGTGCAACATTGACACATGAAAAACATTGTGGATCTTCTCTAACTCGGATGGCAAGGCTAGTCGATAAGGTACCGGTCCAATTTTCTCAATCACCTCATAAGGTCCAATAAAGCATGGACTTAATTTTCCTTTCTTACTGAATTTGAGGACTTTCTTCCACGAGGACACTTTCAAAAACACCTTATCATCCACTTGAAACTTAATTTCCTTTCGTTTCAAATTCGCGTAGGATTTTTGTCTATCCAAAGCGACCTTCAAACAATCACGAATTACTTTAACATTTTCTTTGGTCTCTTTGACTAAGTCGACCTCGTGAATCAGACTTTTTCTGAGTTCAATCCAAAACAAGGACATTCGACACTTACGCCCGTATAAAGCCTCACAAGGCACCATTTTCAAACTCCACTGATAGCTATTGTTGTAGGCAAACTCTACCAGCGGTAAATATTTTACCCAACTGCCTCAAAATTCTAGGATGCAACACCACAACAGTCTTCAAGAATCTGAATTACTCTCTCCGACTAACCGTCGGTTTGTGGATGGAAAGCCGTGCTAAAATTCAACTTTGTTCCTAAGGCTTCTTGTAACTTTTCCAAAACCTTGAAGTAAACCTCGGATCCCTATCTAAAATAATCGACAAAGCCACTCCGTGAAGTCTCACAACCTCAAAAATATATAACTCAGCTAGCTTATCGAGTGAGTAGTCGGTACGCACTGGGATAAAATGAGCCAATTTTATTAATCAGTCGACTACGACCCAAATAGCATCTTTCTTTCTTGGTGTCAACGGTAATACTATCACAAAATGTATGGTAATTCGATCCCATTTCCACTTGGGAACCATCACAGGCTGAAGTAAACTCGAAGGTACTTGGTGTTCGGCTTTCACTTACTGACAAATTAGGCAGTTAGAGACAAACTCTGAAATGTCTCTCTTCATTCCCGACCACCAATACATTTTCTTCAAGTCATTGTACATTTTTACACTACCCTAATGGATAGACATACTACAGTTATGTGCCTCATGCAAAATTTTCTGAATAAGCTCCTCGTTTTTGGGTACACAAATTCTGTCTCAAAACATTAAACAACCATCGGTACTAAGACGAAAATTTGATTCGTCAACCGTCTCGCACTGAGCCATCCTAGCTTGCAAATCTTTATCATCTTTTTGAGCTTTGCTGATCTTTTGCAAGAACATAGGTCTAACTCTCAACTCTGCTTGAATCGGGCCATCCTCGATTACAGAAAATTGAGTATTCATAGCTCTCAAGGCAAATAATGACTTCCTACTTAATGCATCTGCGACCACATTCACCTTTCCCGGGTGATAGTTAATTACCAACTCATAATCTTTAATCAGCTCCAACTACCTTCGTTGCCGTAAATTCAAATCCTTTTGAGTCATCAAGTATTTTAATATTTTATGGTATGTGAATACCCAGCATCTCTCGCCATACAAGTGGTGTCTCTAAATCTTCAGTGAGAACACTATGGCTGCTAACTCTAAATCGTGAGTCGGATAATTTTTCTCATACGGCTTTAGTTGTCTCGAGGCATATGCTATCACCTTGCCTTCTTGCATGAGTATGCATCCTAATCCATTCAAGGATGCATCGCTATACACTACAAATTCTTTTCCTAATTCTAGTTGCATTAAAATTGGGGCTTCAGTCAACAACGCCTTAAGTTTCTCAAAACACTGTTGGCATTTTTTTGTCCACTCAAACTTGATATATTTCTGTACCAACCTTGTCATCGGAGTAGCAATCATGAAGAACCCTTTAACGAATCGTCTATAGTAACCCGCTAAGCCTAAGAAGCTCCTAATCTCCGATACATTCCTCAGTGGTTTCCACTCAACAATAGCCAATATCTTACTCAGGTCCACTCTAATTCCATCACCTGACACGATGTTTCCCAAGAATCCAACCTCTCGGAGCCAAAGCTCACTTTTACTAAACTTGGTATATAACTGCTTATCTCTTAATGTCTTTAAAATGGTTCTTAAATGCTCCGTGTTCTCACTCTCATCACGAGAATAAATTAATATATAACGATAAAAACAAGCACGAATTTATCCAAGTACGGCCAAAAAATATGATTCATCAAGTCCATAAACACGGCGGGGGCTTTTGTTAGGCCAAAAGGCATGTCAAGGAACTCATAATGCCCATATCTTGTCTGAAATGCGATTTTCGGCACATCTTGCTCCTTAACTTTTAGCTGGTAATAACCGGATCTCAAGTCTATCTTAGAAAACACCGTGGCTCACTTTAATTGATCAAACAAATCGTCGATCCTAGGCAAAGGATACTTGTTTTTCACAGTCACCTTGTTGAGCTATCTTTAATCTATACACAACCTCATCGACCCGTCTTTCTTTTTCACAAAAAGTATTGGAGCATCCCACGGAGAATAGCTCAGTCTCACAAAACCCTTATCCGTTAATTCTTGTAGCTAAGCCTTCAACTCTTTTAACTTAAACAGTGCCATTCTATACGGAGCAATTGATATAGGCGCAGTACTAGGGACTAACTCGATACCAAACTCAAGTTCCCTAATTGGAGGCAATTCGGGCAACTCTTCCAGAAACACATTCGAAAATTCACACACCATTGGCACTGACTCAATCTTCACTTTCGACACTTGGGTATTCAACACAAACGCAAGATAAGACTCATACCCTTTTCTCATATATTTCTCAGCAGTCATAGAAGAAATCACTATAGGTAAGCTACTCGGTTCACCTGATTCAACCCAAAGAATATCTCTATTTTCACATCTCAGTTCAATAAACTTACTGCCATAATTTACTAACACGTTATGAACAGTCAACCAATCCATGCCAAGAATTAGGTCAAATTCATCAAACGGTAGTAGCATGAGGTTAGCAGGAAAACAATGATCTCTAACCATCAAATGGCAGTTTCTACACACTTGGTCGACTAATACATGCTTGCCTAATGGGTTGGACACCTTTACCACAAATTCTGTAGACTCGACAGCATATTCATACTAGACACCAGTTTCACACAAGCATATGAATGGGTAGACCCCGGACTATCAAAGCAACAACAAAAATATCATGAAGAGAGAAAGTACCCGTAATCACATCTGGTGATGATGCCTCTTCTCGAGCGTGAATGGCATATGTCCTTGCAGGCACTCTGCCCTTGGACCTCATAGTAGAATCTCTAGGCGTACATCTACTGCTAGCCCCACTCCTAGGGTTCTTCTGTGGTCTACCCCTCGAGGGAGCATTACTCGCTCTCACATCTTCCTTTTTGTCTTTCTTCTCTATCTTAGGACAGTTTCGAATAAAGTGGTCTAGTGTACCACACTTGAAGTAGCCTCTATCATTACGTCGGCACTCACCGAAGTGTCATCTACCATACTGCCAACACTTCAATCTATTCGGTTGAGCACTACCAACGCTCGCAATAGAAGTGGTCTGAGCTTTAGACGCCGCATATTGTTTATTCTTGTTTCTGCTCGAGAATCCTGTCACCGCATTTGTTCGAGTAGGAAACTCCCTCGATTTCTTAGATGAGGTCTGAAATGATCTTCCCATTTGTCTTTTCTTTGAGTCACGTGACTCAATATCAGCTCTCCTCTTCTCTTTGGCCAATTTTCGGCCTTACACACTTTCTCAACAAGTACTACAAATTCTCTTAACTCTAAAATACTAACCAACAATATGATGTCTTCGTTCAAACCATCTTCAAACCTCTTGCACATAGTGGCTTCGGTAGATACGCACTCTGTAGCGTATTTGCTGAGTCTCACGAACTCATGCTCATACTCTGTCACCGTCATTTAGCCTTACTTCAATTTTAGAAATTCTTTCCACTTTTGGTCTATAAACCTCTGACTAATATAATTCTTTCGGAATTCTTCCTGGAAAAAATCCAATGTAATTTTTTCCCTTGGTACAACCGACATAAGGGTATTCCACCATTGGTAGGCTGAGTCTCGCAAGAGTGACACAACACACTTCATGCACTCCTCAAGGGTGCAAGATAATTCATCAAATACCCTAATGGTATTTCCCAACCAGAACTCTGCTCTCTCTGGGTCATCTTCAATTTTAGCCCAAAATTCCTCGGCCCCGTGCTTAAGAATTCTATCTACTGGAGGTTTTTCTCTCCTAACCATTTCTACTCTTTCAAGAGCCGTATGGGCAGGCTAAGGAATCGGAGGAGGTGGGGCAGGCATAGTGTTCAGATTTACATGAATGAACTCCGAGTATCAAGCATCCATCATATGGAGGTAGGCTTCTCTAGCCCCTCTACCCTGACTCATTGTCACGGGCCCACTCTCTACTGGCGCGATCCCTTCAGCAGGAGCCGACGCGTTACTCTCTACATCGTCTGCCATTTCTCCGTCGGGATCCATTTACTAAATGAAAACACAATTTAAATTTGTTAGGAATCGTCACACTATCACAATATATTTATGGCATGTATAGCTAGACTTGTACTCATGCTAGGTTAGTCCGAGAATTGACTAAACCATAGCTCTGATATCACTAAATGTAACACTCCTTACCCGGTTTCAATGCCGAAACAGGATACGAGGTTTTACTGTACTTAAACACATGCTTACAAACATTTCCATGCTATAATTTTTCGTCCAAATTAAATTCTTTTGAAAATCGAACATAAAGCCCCTAATACTAGCCCACGAGACCCAAAACACGCTTCAAAAAGATTCAGGACTTAACTGAGTACTTTAGAAAACTTAAAAAAAAATTCAAGGTAAACAGGGGCACATGCCCGTGTGTTTGGCCATGTCCTCCACATGGCTGAGACACATGGCCGTGTCTCTGCCTGTGTTTTTACTACCATACATATTGACTTGTAAAATTGAAATACAGGAGACACAGGCCTAGATATACGCCCGTGTGTTTGCCCGTGTGGACAAAAATAAGGCTAATTACCAAGCCTTTTTACCACCCTTACTTGCACTAACCTACACAATATCAGCCAATACTAATCCAAGCTTAACACATATAAACAAATCAACCACAACCATGAGAAGTTTGCATCAAATGCATTTAATAATAATCAATATTAGCCAACATTAATGGCCTATACAACATGAATATCACATCCGTCATATGAGCCAACACTTGTGGCTAAACTAATAAGACACTAAACAAAAGATTCAAGTCCCTATACATGCCACAATCAAAACATTTAGACTAGCTGTACGAAGAGCTTCAAGAGATAGTGTGATCGATACCTCTGACGTCCCTTGATCCCTGATATAAGCTTGGCGGCAATATAAGAAAATGGAAAAGAGAAGGAGTAAGCATAAATCTTAGTAAGTTGCATATAAATAAGTAATAACATAAACCATGCATATTACAAATCAACACAACATTCTTGAGTGAACAAGGATAAATATCACTACATGCTTATATATCACAATTATAAGCCAAGGATTACAATATCGTCCCAAAAGCATTTTCATAGCTAGAACTTACTCATGTCACTCTTACCATCAAGGCAACATAACTAGACTCATATCTCATTAGTTCCAAATAGGAACCTGTACCACTCGCAACATGATTATATCATTCCATATCATTGACATAAGCTTTAAAATAACCCGTGAAACCATTTGGAATACTAAAGGATACCTGACAAGCTTTACATAAGAGGGTGAGTTGCCAGTGCCATGCTCTAAACATGGTCTTACACTGGCTCACATGTCGAGGCCGATGCCATGTCCCAGACATGGTCATACACTAGCTCTCGTCTCAATGCCGATGCCATATCCCAGACATGGTCTTACATTGGCTCTCATAATGTGGCCGATGCCATGTCCCAGACATGATCTTACACTAGCGCATATATCAATGTCGATGCCATGTCCCAGACATGGTCTTATACTGGCTCTCATTACATTTTCGATGCCATGTTCCAAACATGGTCTTACGCTAGCACTCATATCACCCAAATGTCATGGCATGGATATCCAATCTATTCCTAGGCTCAACAGAGAATTTACCACATTAATTTCATCACGCATTATTCATAATCATATTCAAACATATTATGCAAAATCAATCATTCAACACATAATAGCGATAAAGTTGACTTACTTACGTATAACTTACCTCAGTATACAAAAAGTGGATGACTAATTGGATTTAGTCTACTAGCTTGGCCTTTCCCCGGTCTTGGTCCGGATTTCGTATTTCTTGATCTAAAATGATAAAAATTCACTAATTTAATCATCATATTAATCAATGCATTTCATAAATCATATTTTGGAAAAATGACCATTTTGCCCCTAGACTTTCACAAAATTACGATTTTACCCCTATTATCGTAAATCGATTTTTATCAAAATTTCTCTCTAACCAAGTCTAGCCGAATTATTTTTATACTAGAAGTGGTCCACAATTCCCATTATTTCTCACATTTACCACAATTTATAACTTATGCAAAATGGTTAGTTAGGGTTTCCATGAATACTACTTCACAAAAGTTGTTTGTTTAACAACCATGATTCTTTTTTCTTCCATAATAATTCAGCAAGAAAAATGGATACTCTCATGGAAAAACCCTAGACTTTCAATCATCTTTCAAAATAGTCCCTCCATTAGCTAAATTAAGCTACAAGAGTCCCAAAAGTACAAAAATCAACAAAAATAACCATCAAAATGACTTACATGTAGAGGTTTATTGTGCAGAAAATTTTCAAGCTCCCATGGGGGTTTTTCACTTCAATTTTCGATGGAAAATATGGAGAAGAAAGATGACCCATTTTTCATTTTAGTTTTTTATTTAATTTGTTGATGTCGTCAAATACCAACCCTACTAAATTTTTTTGACTTTTTGACTCCTCTTTGTCTCTATGGCCGGCCACCCTATTGAAATGGGTCTATTTGCCCATTAAAGACACCTAATTATGATTCTTTAGGTATTTAACACCATTTGCTAGGAAAATAAAACTTTTGCTCTTTATTCGATTTAGTCCTTTTTCGCAATTAAGCATGCAATCGCTAAAATTATTTCACCAAAATTTTCATGCACTTATATAATCATGCTACAACACATAAAATAATATTAATAATTTCTCTAAGCTCGGGTTAGTGGTTCTGAAATACTATTTCGACTATGTCCAAAATTGAGCTGTTACATAGATTAGCTGAATTATATGTTTCTAAGATTGCCAGATTGCATGGAGTGCCTGTCTCCATTATTTCAGATAGAAACCCTCAGTTTACATCTCGATTCTAGAGAAAATTGCAAGAAGCTATGGGTACTCAGTTACACTTTAGTACTGCATTTCATCCCCAGATAGATGGTCAATCAGAACGGGTAATATAGATCTTGGAAGATATGCTTCGATGTTGTATGCTTGAGTTTGAAGGTAACTGGGAAAGGTATTTGCCTTTGGTTGAATTTGCTTATAATAATAGTTATCAGTCTAGTATTAAAATGGCACCGTATTAAGCTTTGTATGGTCACAAATGTAGAACTCCATTGTATTAGACAGAACTAAGTGAGAAAAATTTACACAGAGTTGACTTAATCCGAGACATTGAGGAAAAAGTGAAAGTAATTCAGACAGTTTGAAAGTAGCCTCTGATCGTCAAAAGTCTTATGCTGATATGAAACGAAAAGAAATAGAATTTCAATTCGGTGAAAAAGTATACTTGAAAGTATCGCCTTGGAAGAAAGTTCTCTGATTTGGTCGTAAAGGAAAACTAAGTCCACGGTTCACTGGACCATATGAGATTACAGAAAGAATCGATCAAGTTGTATATCGGTTAGCTTTACCACCAGAACTTGATTAGATTCATAATGTATTTCATGTGTCTATGCTACGGTGGTATCGATCATATCTTTCACATGTTATTTCTCCGATAGAGGTAGAGATTTACCCTGATATGACATATAGTGAAGAACCGATCAAAATCTGAACTCGGGAAACAAAAGAGTTAAGAAATAAAAATGTAGCTTTAGTGAAGTTCTTTGGCAACGACATGGTATTGAAGAGGCTACCTGGGAATCGGAGGATACTATGAGGAAGCAATACCCGAATCTTTTTACTGGTAAGATTTTTGAGGACAAAAATCCTTAAAGGGGGAGAGCTGTAATAGCCCATTTTTCAATAAAATCGAAAAAGTGGTTTTGGGACAAAAAATTTGGCCCAAAAATAAAATTTATTTTTATTATATTATATGGTCTGTATTATGATAGACATGTCGTGTGAAAAATTTAATACAAAAATTTTATCGATTAAGTGTTTAATTACGAGAAGGACTAAATCACATAGAATGCGAAAGTTGAATTCTAGTAGCTATAAGGATTAAATAGCTATGGAATTCAAATCTAGTGGTCCTTATATGATAATTAGACCATTAAAGAAAAGTATGTAGATTTTTGGTGACTCATCCATGGAAAAATTAAAATAAATAATTAATTAAAAGATGATAAAAAGAAAATATCATCTTATTTTGTCATCTTCAACCCCAAAATTTTATGAAAACCCTAGAAGAGAGAGAAGAAACTTTCAAGGCTTAATTGGGTAAGTTTTCTTGTCCCGTTTTTAGTAATTTTGATATTTTTGAAACTGGAATAGCTTAAACTATCTATTTGGGGAATTAATTTGAAAAGTTATCAAAGTATGGAAAATGGGTCATGGATGTATATGCTAAAAATTAGAAATTTATGGTAGAAAATGAAAGGTTTTTGATAGATAAACAACTTTTACAAAGTGATTTTTGATGAAAACATGATTTAGGGTAAACTTGTGAAATTGAAGAAAAATTCTGAAATTTTATGAATACATGTGCTGTAAATTTTGTAATGGGAATTTGGTTAGGCTTGGAATAAAGAGTAAACTTACCAAAACTTACCAACATTTACCATTTCTTTTGTCCAACTAAAACATACCACAATTGCACATTAACATCACATACCATAAGCCATTATCGACTATGAGTTTAAACACCAACGAGCCAAATCACATGGCTAAGTATATACATCACAAAACATAATCTCACAACTACTAGCCTATACATGCCATACTATTATATAAACATTTTCAAAGTATCAAAATAAGGTTCGATAGTGTGGTGACGATCCTTGGCTATTCTTAAGCTTGCATTAGCTTCGATATCTAAAAAAAGAAAGACAATGCAAACACACACAAAGTAAGCTTTCAAAAGCTTAGTAAGATCGTACTAAAATCATCAACAATATATAAAACATAAAACATCAACACATAAGTATTCACAAATTCTCAATTCATCTATCAAATCTATACCAACATAATCCATATGTTCATACCAATTTAATAAACTTCACATACATAATATCATCTACCACATAGTATCGTACATACCTGAATCTTCCCGTACTTATTCACTTTCATTCTCACCTCTCGTTTGATTATTTTAAAACTTTCTGTAAATTATTCGTAGCAAATTAAGCATACAGACAGTTAAATTTTCACACGAGACTTTCACACATGTCAATTCACTTGTAAAAGGCACGAAAAATAATATTAAAATATTTTTCTAACTCGGATATGTGGTCCCAAAACTACTATTCCGACTAGGGTCAAAACCAGACTGTTACAAAGGACTCAAGGGCATTTTTGTCATTTGGTAAATAAAAGAATTAAGAGGGAAAATGAAGTGAAAATCTTGTCCATCTTCTTCAAGGGTGTTCCAAAATTTCTAAGGACTATAGCTAGGGTTTTTCCTCAACTTTTCAAGCTTGAAAATTAAGAAAAATGGAGTCCGAGCCTAGATTGGGGAAAGAACAAGATCTTGGACTAAATCGAATTAATTATCCATATTTTGTACCGAGGTAAGTTTGTGTGTAAATAATTCAACATTATGTTATTATGATTGCCTCTCCGATGACAAAATTGTTGCAAAAAGATATCAAGTTCGAATGGTAAAAAAAGTGCCAACAGAGTTTTGAGAAATTAAAAGCATTGATGACTGAGGCTTCGGCATTAGTTCAAACTGAGCCGAGAAAAGAATTTGTGGTTTAGAGTGATGCATCCTTAAATGGATTGGGTTGAGTGCTTATGCAATAACGCAAGGTGATAGCCTATGCTTTGAGCAATTGAAACCACATGAGAAAAATTATCCGACACATGATCTAAAGCTAGCTGCCATTGTGTTTGCTTTAAAAATTTGGAGACATCACTTGTATGGTGACAAGTGTCAGGTATTCACCGATCAAAAAAGTCTAAAGTACTTAATTACTTAAAAAGATTTGAATTTACGGCAATTGAGGTAGCTAGAGTTGATAAAAGATTATGAGTTGGTAATTGACTATCACCTGGGTAAGGCGAACGTGGTCGCCGATGCCCTGAGTAGGAAATCTTTATTTGCCTTAAGAGTTATGAATACACAGTTGACTATGTCTGATGATGGTTCGATGCTAACAGAGTTGAGAGCTAGACCGACGTTTCTCTTAGAGATCTGTAAAGCTCAGAAAGGTGACAGTGATTTGCAAACCAAGAGAGCTCAATGTGAGTCGGGTGTTGAATCAGATTTTCAGATTGGTTTTGATGGTTGTTTATTGCTCCAGGATAGGGTCTGTGTACCTAGAGATGACGAGCTTATTGAGAAAATTCTTCACGAGGCACATATTAGTTGTATGCAATCCATTCGGGTAGTACCGAGACATATAATAACTTAAGGATATTGTATTGGTGGCCGGGCATGAAAAGAGACATCTCAGAATTTATTTCAAAATGCTTAATTTGTTAGCAAGTGAAAGCTCAACACCAAGTACCTTTGGGTTTACTTCAGCCTGTGATGGTTCCCGAGTGGAAATGGGACCAGATTACTATAGGTTTTGTGACGGGATTGTCGTTGTCACCGAGAAAGAAAGATGCTATTTGGGTTGTAGTTGATTGATTAAAGAAATTAACTCACTTTATTTCGGTACGTACTGACTACACACTTGATAAGCTAGTCGAGTTGTATGTTTTTGAAATTGTGAGACTTCATGGAGTACCTTTGTCAATTATTTCAATTAGGGACCCAAGATTCACATTGCAGTTTTGGAAAAAGCTACAAGAAGCTTTAGGTAAAAATTTGAATTTTAGTACCGCTTTCCATTCGCAAACTGAAGGTCAGTCAGAGAGAGTAATACAGATACTTGAAGACATGCTCCGGTGTTGTGTTCTTGAATTTCAAGGCAGTTGGGAAAAGTACTTGCCGTTGGTAGAGTTTGCCTACAACAACAGTTATCAGACGAGTTTGAAAATGGCGCCCTATGAGGCATTGTATGGGCGTAAGTGCCAAACACCTCTGTATTGGACTGAACTCAGAGAAAAGTAGATTCACGGGGTTGACTTAGTCAAAGAAATTAAAGAGAAAGTGAAGATAATTCGTGATTGTTTGAAAGCTACTTTAGATAGACAGAAGTCCTATAAGGGTTTGAAACGGAAAGAGATTGAGTTTCAAGTCGGTGATAAGGTATTTTTGAAAGTGTCTCCTTGGAAAAAGGTTTTGAAATTTGGTAGAAAAGGAAAGTTGAGCCGGTTGCTTATCCGTTAGCCTTACCATCCGAGTTGGAAAAGATTCACGATATGTTCCATGTTTCTATGTTACGCCGTTACCATTTTGACCCTTCACACGTGATTTCACCTACAGAGGTGGAGATACGACCGGATATGACTTATGGTGAGGAACCGGTTAAAATTTTAGCTCAGGAGGTCAAACAATTAAGAAATAAGAGTATTGCCCTTGTAAAAGTGGTATGGAAATGACATGGGGTTGAAGAGGCCACATGAGAACCCGAGGAAACAATGAGAAGCTAATACCCAAATCTTTTTACCGATAAGATTTTCGGGGACGAAAATCCCTAAGGGGGGAGAGTTGTAACATCCCAATTTTGGGCCTAGTCAGAATAGTGGTTTTGAGACCACAAATTCAAAGTAAAAATATTTGTTTTATGATTATTTTGAGGTCTATGGCATGATTTCATGATTGTGTGAAATTTTCATGAAGAAATTTTGTGAATAAGTGTCCAATTTGAATTTTAGGACTAAATTATAAAAGTTGCAAAATTAGAGATTCTAGAAGATTTAAGTATGAAATGACTTTAGATTATTAATTAGAGGTCCTTAAATAGCAATTTTCCCAATTTCTATTTTTATGGACAAAAATGGGCATGCATGGGTAAAATTTTAAAGAAAGGCCTTAAAGGCATTTTTGTCATTTGGTAAATAAAAGAACTAAAAGGGAAAATGAAGTGAAAATCTTGTCCATCTTCTTCAAGGGTATACCAAAATTTCTAATGACCGTAGCTAGGGTTTTTCTTCAACTTTTCAAGCTTGAAAATCGAGAAAAATGGAGTTCGGGCCTAGACCGAGGAAAGAGCTAGATCTTGGACTAAATCGAATTAATTGTCCATATTTTGTACCAAGCTAAGTTTGTGTGTAAATAATTAAACATTATGCTATTATGTACTTAAATTCTTTAATATTTCATGAATTCTATGATTGTTTTTGTGGATTGATTAATGATGATTCGATGATGATTTGACGAAGAATTGTTCCATGATATCCCGGTTGAACCTTAGGAATAGTTGGGATACAAATGTCATAACATTAGGGATATGTGATCCCATGTAAGACCATGTCTGGGACATGACATTAGCATCAATATAAGACATCGTGTAAGACCATAACTGGGCTATCGACTTCAATATACGTGATCCTATGTAAGACCATGTCTAGGACATGGCATTGGCATCGATGTGTGATCCCATGTAAGACCATGTCTGGGACATGGCATTGGCATTAGTATGAGACACCATGTAAGACCATGTCTGGGACATGGCATTAGCATCAATATGTGATCGCATGTAAGACCAGATCTGGATATGGCTTTGACATCCGACAATGTGAATGTGATTTCCCGAGTATCCTTTAGTATTCCACGTTATTCAACGGGTAATCGCAAGATTAAGTCAAAGAGATGACAAGATATGATCATGTTGAAAGGGTATAGGTATGTACACCAAGCTCATAAACGTTAAGATTATAAAAATAATGAGATCTCGGTAAGAAGTGGATGAATGAATTATGATATAGGGTTTTATTGTACGTTATGTAAATGATATGTTTTAAAATATATTTATGATGCTTGATGGCTTTGTGATAAGTTATATTATGTTTATGTATATAATAAAGCTTGGTTAATGTTGTTATTTATTTACATACAACTTACTAAGCTATATGCTTACTCCCCCTTCTTTTTCCATTTTTCTTATAGTATCACCAAGCTAGCTCGGGGATCGAAGGACGTCGGAGCTCAATTCACACTATCAAACTAATCTCTTGGGGTATAGTGAATTTAAGTATTTTGAGTATGGCATGTATAGGGACTTGGACTTTTTGTTATATGTCATATTGATTTAGCCAAATGTATTGGCTTATGATGATATTTGATTTATTTTGTATAAGGCCATGAGATGTGGCTCATTATGAATATTGGGTTGTAAGCCAATTCAATTATGCATGTATGTGCCAATGCCATTATGATATGGCCCATGGTTATTGATGGTTGGATGATGATGGTAGTTTAGTGTGTGAATAAGTTAATATGTTAATGCATGCATACAATCTAGGGAATATTGTTTATTTGTATATGTGTGTGTTGGTAAAATTGGTTTTCCATGATATCGAGTCTTAATCAAGTATAATGTGATAAGAAGTTGTCATGCATGAGCTATGTTCATGAAGGTTTAAGTACATGAAATTTATGTCATGTGGAGGTGTCATTGAAGTCATATTTGTGTATGTGCAATTAAGGGTGGCAATTGGCTTGGAAAATAGCCTCAATAATTGTCCACAGGGGTAGACACACGGGCATGTGTCTAGGCCATGTGTGACACACGGTCTACCCCATAGGCGTGTGGTCCGGCTGTGTGTCGCCTGCACCCTAATTAATGCAAAACAGAATGCCCAGTAGTAAACACACGGGCAGAGACACAGCCATGTGTCTCAGTCGTGTGGAGGACACTGTAATGCCCCTAACCCATATCCGTCGCCGAAATAGGGTTACAAGGAAATACTGATCAATACAAATAATTTACATGCATTTATACAATCATTATAAAAAAATCCATTCAATTCATTCACATTGTCCCTTATAAGGTCTTACGGAACCTTAAAACATGCTTAAAAGTGGTTCGGGACTAAATCGATAGCATTTGAAAACTTTAAGAAACTTAGAAAATTTTTAAACATATAAGGGTCATACGCCCGTGTGAACAGGCCGTGTGCCTCACATGGTCACCAGACACGCTCGTGTCACAAGCCGTGTGAAAACAAGGCATACATATTGACTTGCACTTCATGGCCAAGGACACGCCCGTGTGCCAAGCTGTGTGAAATCTAAGGGGGGTTACAGAATTGGGTCACACGGCCGACCACACGCCCATGTGCTAGGCCGTGTGCTACACACAACTAGTAGACATGCCCATGTGTCTAGGCCGTGTCAAAACTGTAGGGTATACTAACTTTAATTCGAAGGGTACCCTAGGGGACACACGGCCATGTAACAAGACCGTGTGTCGCACACGGATGAGACACATGCTTGTGTCTCTGCCCGTGTGGACAAAAATAGGCCATTTGCAAAGCCAATTTTCCACCTTTTTCTCATGTTCTCCTAGCCATCAAATTGGTATCAATTCATTACATATATGGGTAGCCAAAACATACCAAATCAGATATAATTCATGTCATTTCATAATCAACCATTTCACTACTTAAATTCTCAAGCACAATCATGCCAAAACAATCAAACTTGCATAACTTCTAAATGCATTTCATCATCATCATCTTATCACCTATTTCAAACCACAAGAATAACCATTTTAACATCAGATAATCAAGCCATCACATAAGCATTATATACATCATATAACTTAGTTATCATACACATCATTTAGGCTAACTTAAATGACCAAATACATACCAACAATTACAACAAAAAGTAAGCCAAATCTCATGGCTTAAATCATAATTCAAAACATATCATCAACTCACTAGCCTATACATGCTATATACCATATTTACAAGCATCCAAAAGTACCAACAAGATGATCGACAGTGTGATGACGTATTCTTGATGATCCCCAAGTCTGAGCTAGCTTCGATAATCTATAAAACAAAGACAAAAACACATAGTAAGCTTCATAGCTTAGTAAGTTTGTACCAACAATATTGAATAGTTCATAAAATACAAATATCAATTAATAAACACTTAGTAGTTCTCATATCATCATTCAATTCTAATTCATGACCATTTATTGTGTATATACAAATTCATTAGCTTCATACACATAGTATCAACTACCATATAGGTATAGTACGTACCTGTACTTTCCCGTATTTATTTATCTCATTCTCACCTCTTTGTTCAACATATTAAATCATTCGGAAATCTTTCAATGCTTTAAGAACTTGCACACTTAGTGCATAAATGTTTAGACAAAGCTACAATGATATCGCACACATAGTGCCATCACATTAAACCGAAGCTATCTCGGTATCGCACACTTAGTGCCACATAAAGCTGAAACTATTCCAATTCGCACACTAAGTGCTGTATATAGCCGAAGCCATCTTGAAATGCACACTAAGTGCGAAATATAGTCAATTTGTCGTCGTATAAATTCGTAGTTGCATATATACAATTTATGCATTATTAAAGCATTAAAAACATAATTGTAACAATGTTTCTCACGTACGAACTTACCTCGGACTTAAAAACGATGAAACTAGTCGATTAGTCGAGTACTTTGTTCTTGCCTCGATCTAAGTCAGGGTTCCTCTTTTCTTGATCTATATTATGACAAATTCAACTCATTTAATCATATAATCTTTCAATTTAGTCCACAACACACATTTGGGCATTTTTACACATTAGCCCCTAGACTTTCACATTTCTTACAATTTAGCCCATATTTTAAAACAACACAAAACACTCATAATTTCAACAAACCCAAGCATGGCCGAATATTCAATAGATCCCTAGCAGGCCATAAATTTCATTTATTTTACACTTTGACCCCTCAATTTACAAATTTCATAATTTAATCCTTAATACACATTTTTATCAAAAATCACTTAATTAAACATAATAATCTATCAACAAAGATTTATTTTTCATCATCAAACCAAAAAAATCTCAAGCTACCAACAATGGCAAATCACAAAATCCACAACCAATTCAAAAATTCAAGCATGGGCTAGCTAGTATTCGAAGCAATGATCTCAAAAACGTAAAAATTATCAAAAATCGAACAAAATCCATACCTTAATTGAGAAAAATGAGTGCCAAACCTAAAACCAAATTCAAATATTTCTTTTCTTCTCAACTTTTGGCAATAGAAAGATGAACATGCAAAAATTTTACTTATGTTTTATTTTATTAACTTATATTACTAATTTCCAAAACTAACCTTTATAATTTAATATGGAAACAATATATTATAAACCAAAAATCGTCCACTCAAATAACTAAGGGTCAAATAACCACTTAAGGGCTTCATAATTAATTAATCATAGTAAATAAACACTTAAACAATTAGTATGCCACTTTTACAATTTACGTGATTAAGTCATTTTTATCAAATTGAGTTATTAAACAATAAAATTATTTCACGAAGTTTTCACACATATATAATCACATGTTGTAGACACCAAAAATAATATTAAAATAATTTTATGACCTCGAATTTGTGGTTCCGAAACCACTATTTCGATTTGGCTAAAATTGGGCTGTTACAGACACGACGTTTGGACATGGGTGTATGCCCTGGCCATGTGAAGTCTGCACTTAATTTCAAGGATTTAATTCACCACACGGCCTAAGCACACGGGCGTGCGCTGTGGCCGTGTGATCTCATTTTACTGATGACATCATAAATAGAGAGTTACACGGGCTGAGGACACGGGCGTGTCCCAAGCCACACGGGCATGTATGATCACACAGCCTACCCACACGGACGTGTGACTCCCCAAAACATGAAAATTTTCTAAGTGTTGTAAAAGTTTTGAAGGTTCTCGGTTTAGTTTTGAATTACTACCGATGTATATTTTGGGCCTCGTAGGCCCATAATAGGGACGATATGAATATAATGAAAAGTTTTAAATTTGGACAGAAATTCATGTCTCGGTTTTGTATGAATACTTGTGTTTAAGTTGGTAATGCCTCGTACCCTATTCCGGCGTCGAATACGGGTAAGGGGTGTTATATATGCATTACGATTAGGGTTTAGCCTGGACTAGTAATCCTAATTGAGCTCTTTTGAGCTTCGTTATATAAAGGATTTATCCTGGACTGGTAATCCTATTATATGATATGTGGCTCGAAAGTGTGTTCCTTGATTAAGTGCCCTAATGGGTACCTTTGAATAAGAATTGACGAATTATGGAACTGTACACCTCGAGTGCACTACTTGAGCATACATCAAAATTTCAATAATTCAACAGACATAAAACTCTTGACATGGCATGAGAATTATGAGATGAAATGATAATGTATTGAAAGAGTATTGCATGATTAGCTCATCTATCCTTACTTGATGTATATGTAAACCTTGTGACTAACATGTTTGATTGAATATATGTGTTTAGGCAATTTAGCCAAATGGATGGAAAACATGATATTGTATGCTTAGATTTAATAAACGGGATTGGTAAGTTTAGTTTCTATTATACGAACTTAGTAAGCATTACTAAGCATGTAACGCTTACTCCGTTTTATTTTTCCCCTATTTTATAGTGCTTGGAAGCTCGCGAATGTTAGAGATCATTGAAGCATCATCACACTATCATCTAGATCATTTTGGGTATACTTAATAAAATCATTTGGTATAATGGCATGTACAAAAGAACTTGGCCATTAGTGGAATGAAAATGATGTTTTGTAACCTAGCCATTGGAATGGCTAGTAATGGTTATTTTGATATGATTAGGTATGTTATTATGATATATTCATATGTGATATGTTAAGTACATGTGATCAAATGATGTTAATTCCTAAGTTAATCCAAGGTAAGTTTATAAACACATATACTTGAAATGGTATGCCATGATGAATGATGGAATTGGTTACTTTGAATGCTTGGAATATTTGGTATTGGATGTGTGTTTCAAGTGTCTTGGGTAAACTTTTGGGTGAGAAATGAAGCTATAAATTGCTTTATTTTGTCTACATGGGCAGACACACGGGCGTGTGTCTAGACCATGTGTGACACACGACTTTGTAACATGGGCGTGTGGCTAGGCTGTGTGTCCCTTGCACCTTAATTTTAAGAAACAGAATGCTCAGAATTGAGCACACCGGCAAAGACACGGGCGTGTATCTCAACTGTGTGTGCTACACGGCCTAGAATAGGGGCGTGTGTCTTGGCCGTGTGAAACCTGCACCTAATTTCAAATTAAATTAATTAACTACACGGCCTAGCACACGGGCGTGTGGCATGGCCGTCTGCACAAGTCAGAGAGTTACACGAGCTCGAACACGGCCTCCAACACGGGCGTGTCCCTTGGACCACACAGGTGTGTGAGCTCTGCACCTTGGAAAATATTTTTAATTTCATTAAAAAAATTCTTAGAGCTCCCGATTAAGTCCCGACTCAATTTTAATGCTCGTATTGGGCCTTGAGGGTCCAATCAAGGGACGTATTGAATGATCTCGGGCATTACAGTTGAAATAATTTAAAGATAGTATTATGATGATGTGAAGAAACAAATCTTATGTTACATTGGGAGAAATGCCACTTTATGGTCTCTGAAGGCATTGTCTTAGGCTATAATGTGTCATAGTGAGGAATTGAAGTGGATCGAGCAAAAATAGAAGTGATTGAAAAATTGCCACCTCCCACCAATGTAAAGGGTATTCGAAGTTTCCTAATACATATAGGATTTTACAGAAGATTTATCAAGGACTTCTTGAAAATTTCTAAACCCTTATGTACTATACTTGAAATAAATAAACCTTTTAATTTTGATGATCAATGCTTGCAGGCTTTCAAGGTACTCAAGAAGCGACTAGTAGCAGCACCAATTGTAGTTGCTCCAAAATGGTCATTGCCCTTTGAACTAATGTGCGATGCCAATGAATTTGTCGTGGGAGTAATGTTGGGGCAAAAAAAGGACAAGGTATTATAAGCAATATACTATGCTAATAGGACGCTGACAGAAGCTCAACTTAATTACACCTCCACAAAGAAAGAATTACTAACAATAGTTTTTGAGTTCAACAAATTTCGATCTTAGTGTAGAAAAAAAGTTATAGTTACATAGATTTTTCGACTATCAAATATTTGATACGCAAGAAGGATGCCATGGCGAGATTAATTAGGTGGATACTTTTACTATAAGAGTTTGATTTGGAAATCAAAGATAGGAAGGGAATTGAAAATCAAGTGGTTGACTATTTATCAAGGATAAAATCTGGAAATAAAGATGGTCGTACAAAATGCATTAAGGAGGATTTCCCAGACGAATAGTTACTCATTGCCAAGGCATTACCTTGGTATGTAGACATAGTAAACTTTCTAGTGAGTGGTGTAATGCCACCTAACTTCAATACACATAAGAAACAAAAATTTCTTCATGATGCAAAACAGTACTATTGGGATGAACCTTTCCTATTTAAGCATTGTGCAGGCCAAATCATTTGAAAGTGTGTCCCTAGCGAGAAGATGTTTAGCATTTTATAGCATTGCCACTCAGCTCCGTATGGAGAACATTTTGGAGGAATGAAGATAGCTACGAAGGTACTCTAGCTAGGATTCTATTGGCCGACCCTATTTAAAGACGCTCATGAATTTTATAAGTCATGTGACCATTGTCAGAGAACAGGGAATGTCTCAAGAAGACAGGAAATATCTTTGCTGTAATAGCCCGATTTGGCCTAGTCAGAACAGTGGTTTCGGGACCACAAATTTGACGTAAGAAAATTTATTTTTATGGTCTACGATTTCACAAAATGATTTTGTGAAAATTTCGTTCGAAAATTTTAACGTTTGGCCACTCAATTTAGTCAAAAGGACTAAATTATAAAAAGTGTAAAAGTTGAGTTCTATATGCTAGAGGTGTCCAATTGTTATGATTTAAATTGGAGGTCCTCAAATGGTAACTAGACCAATGGATAATTTTTTGGACAAAAATGGACATGAAATAGGTGAAATAGAATATTTTTAAGTTAGGGGCATTTTGGTTATTTAGTAATTAGAAGAATTAAAAAGCCAAAATCAAAGCAAAATTGTGTCCATCTTCAAGCTATGGCCGAATTTCACAAGGGGAAACCATGACTAGGGTTTTTCAAGCTTCCAAGCTTGATTATCAAGGAAAACGAGATTCAGACTTAGAACAAGAGGAAAACAAAGAATATGACGAATAAGTCCTTTTCACCGATTGTGCTACCGAGGTAAGTTTGCATGTAAATAATATATCATTTTTACTTATTTTATAATATTTTCTTATTATATGAGAGGTGGTTGCATATTGAATGATCACTTGATGTAAATTATGAATTGAAATTGATTTTGGATGAATTGGTAAAATGTTGAAAAGTGAGGAATTTCCCGGTTGGACCTTTGGAATAGAAAAGATACGAATGATTCATTGTGAGAACACATGTGTAGTACTATATGCAGGCTACTATGTGTTTAAAATGGTTTTAGGTTACGTGTGTAGTACTAAGTGCAGGCTACTACGTGTACTAGATGGTTAGGTCGCATGTGTAGTACTAAGTGCAGGCTACTATGCATACCCAATAGCTTCGATCGCATGTGTGTTACTAAGTACAGACCACTATGAGTAAAAGATAGCTTTGGTCACATGTGTGGTACTATGTAAAGGCCACTTTGTGAAGAAGGTAGCTTTGACTACAAGGGTGGTACTATGTGCAAGCCACTGGGCATCTGTTATTATTTCGATGTGTTCAACTGGAAATGATTAGGTGTAATTGAATATGACTATGTGATGAATAAGTGCAGGTTCGTGTGTGTAAACTTATGAGCAATGTGCTCGATATGTGATCAAACTTTGGTAAGATTGATATGGAGTAAGAGTTACAATGAAAGTTACTACAAAGAAAACATAAAAGAGTGAAATTTAATAATAAAACAGTTTGGGACAACAGCAGTTGTGTGACTTTGAAAAATCACCAACAATGGTGGAAATCGAATTATAATTTGAATAAGATATTAAATAAAATCTTATTGAGTCTATTTTCATATAAAGGAAACAGTGTAAGCAAAAGAATTTCATATTATGAGAGATTTGAATTTTTGTGAGACAGAGCAGAATGATTTCTGAATCCCCTATTCTAATTTGGGAAAATCATTAAAAATTGTACAAAAACAATTATGGGTTATAATTTATATTATTAAAATCCTTAATGAGTCAGTTTTTGAAAAAAACAAACCGTAACATTATCCAAATCTTGTATGAAGTGATAATTAATTTTTAGTGCAGAGGGGCAGAACTGTCAAACAGTAAAATAGGGGTGACTTTAAAGAATAAAATATAATTATTGGCTAAACTAAAAATTATGGAAATTCTATGGTAAAAATATATATGAGCCTAATTTTAGGAAAAATTAACGGATCTTAATTTGGAGTTCTGTAGCTACAGATATAAATAATTTAGTGACTATTACTCGAGTAGACAGCTTGAGAAGAATATGAATAAATAGTGGAACTATGTGCAATTATGATTGTATTATCTTGAGAACATATTGTGAAGATTTATAAAAGCATGTTAATAGATTAATTATCATTTACATACCTACTTACTAAGCGATAATGCTTACCCCCTTCCTTTTTTCTTTTTCCTATAGTGTCACAGATGCTAACTCGAGTTCGAGGTCATCAGAGATTCTATCTGTAACAGCCCGATTTTGGGCCTAGTCAGAACAGTGGTTTTGAGACCACCAATCCAAAGTCAGAGAAAGTATTTTATTATTATTTTAAACTTAGAACATGTTTATATTAGTGCATGAAAAATTTGGTGAAATAATTTTAGCGTTTGTGAGCTTAATTACGAAAAAAGACTAAATCGCATGAAGTGCAAAAGTCCTATTTTGATAGCTAAAAGTGTCATATAGTCATGGAACATTAAATTAGAGGTATTTATTGAGTAAATAGACCAATATTATATTAGTGGCTCGACATGGAGCCTTAATTTAAGGGATGGTCAAATGTTAGGTGACTTGATGGATAAAAAAATAATAAACCTAAAGCTAACTATCACCTTTTTCATTCCTTCTCTTCAGCACCGAACATATCAGCCATTTTAGAGGTGTTGGAGCTTCAAAATTTTAGTCACTCTTTACTCTTGCAAATAATTGATTTCACTGGTCTTTCTTGATAAATTTTGTGTTTTTGGAACCCTTAAAGCTTAATCTAGCTTTTGAGGGGACTATTTTGCAAAATGGTTGAAAGTCTATGGTTTTACCATGAGTGTGTTCATGTTTTTTTCTAAAATTTCATGGAAGAAAATGAATCATGGTTGTGAAATAAACAACTTTTTTGAAGATATTTCTTATGAAAACCCTAAAAAGGACCATTTTGCATAAGTTGTAAAATAGGTGATAAATGTGTGAAATATTGAGAATTTTGGACTTCTTCTATTGTAAAAAGTAATCGACTAGGCTTAAGATATGAAGAAATTCGATAAAAATCAATTTTTGGACATAGGGGTAAAATGGCCATTTTGTAAAAGTCAAAGGGCAAAATGGCCATTTTGCCCAATTTTAAATTGTTGAGTACCTAGATTAATAAAATGATTAAATTCATGAATTTTTATCATTATAGTTCAAGAATTACAAAATTCGAGCCTAGCCCGGGGAAAAGGGAAGCAAGTGGACTAAGCCGAGCTAGTCGTCTACATTTTGTAATCCGAGGTAAGCTGTATGTAAATAATACAACTACATTGTTATTATACGTGTTTGAATTAATGTAGCATAATTTGATTGTTTTTGGAAATGATTATGTATGATGAATATTGAGATAGTAGGACTCTCGTT
Organism: Gossypium anomalum; assembly: GCA_025698475.1. Classification (NCBI taxonomy): domain Eukaryota; kingdom Viridiplantae; phylum Streptophyta; class Magnoliopsida; order Malvales; family Malvaceae; genus Gossypium; species Gossypium anomalum. Next base: position 40,224,154 of record CM046959.1, on the reverse strand, counting down.
TGAACCTTAAGAAATAAATAGGATATTCATACCATGACACTCGGGTTATTTGTGTGCTAGTGTAAGACATGTCTGGGACATGCATCAGCCACATTATGAGAGCCGGTGTGAGACTATGTCTGGATATGGCATCGGCATTGAGACGAGAGCTAGTGTAAGACATGTCTGGGACATACATTGGCCTCGAGATGTAAGCTAGTGTAAGACATGTTTGGGACATGCATCGGCTACAAGATGTGTTAGTGTAAGACTATGTTTGGGACATGGCATCAGCACGGATACATGAGAGTCAGTGTAAGACCATGTCTGGGACATGGCGTTAGCATTATACCCTATGTCTGAGGCTTAGTGAATATTTGACAGCATTTCAAATGGTTCAACAGTGAGAGGTACAGTTTAGGTTAAATGAGAAAAGTATAACCATGTTGTGAGTGATAGAGGTACCTAAATTAAGTGCATAAGATGTGAGCTTAGTATATGCTATGTGAATTGTATTGGATAGTGACGAGTAAGTCATGCTTATGCCTACTTTGTATTATGAGTATGATGATGAATGGTAAAGTTGTTGTTATATTTATGTTCATGCAACTTACTAAGCTTTATGGTTACCCTATTTCTTTCCATTTTCTTATAGTGCCGCCTAATTAGCTCGTGGATCAACGGACGTCAGAGGCATTGATTACACTACCATCTGAAGCACTTGGTATAGCTAGATCTTTTATTTTGATTATGGCATGTATAGGACCCTGACTTTACAATTTTGTGTCAATGTTAATTGACCAAATATGTTGGCTTACTTTAGCATTTTGATTCATTTTTGTATAAGGTCATGAAAAATGGCTAATATTGAAAGTTATTATAATGCAAAGTAGCCTTTCATGAATATGAAATTTTTGGTATGGTTGAATACATGAATTGTATATAGGTTTTAGCTATGGTTGATTTGGTTGTGAAATCACATTAATTTAGATTTTGGTATATTGGTTGGTGTTAGATTTTGTTTTCAGGGTGGCAAAGGCTTGGTAGATAGCCTTATATCGTCTACACAGGTAGACACACGGGCGTGTGTCTAGGCCGTGTGTGACACATGGCCAGCCCTATGGACGTGTTGTTTGGCCATGTGTCCGTTGCACGTAAAAATTTCAAGTCAGTATGCATGGTCGTAAACACACGGGCAGAGACATGGCCGTGTGGAGGACATGGCCTCTGGCCATGGGCATGTGCCTTGGTTGTGTGCCCTAAATTGGAGGCTGACATCAGAAACATAATGTCAAGGTTTTTGGACACGGGCTAGAACACGGCAGTGTCATGGCTGTGTGAGGGACACAGACCATAAACACGGGCGTGTGTCAAGCTGTGTGAAAACCCTTGTAGGTACGAATTTAGAATTTAGTTCACACGGGCATGAGACACGAGGGTGTCCCTAGCTGCTTAGGCCGTGTGTGTCACACGGGCCATCAGCACGGCCATGTCTTAATGACCACACGAGCGTGTTGCTCATCCACACGGGCGTGTGGCATGGTTCAAAGGTTATTTTTTAAAGTCGGCTAAGGACCAGAGCTGGTCCTGAATAGTGTCCAATAGACGTTTGAGGCCTCGTAGGCCCATGTTAAAGAGGGTTTAGACAAAATTTGAAAAAGTTTTTAAATTTGATCAAGTCATATTAATTCAAAAACGTTGGAATGCATGTGTTTAAGTGGAGTAACACTTCGTATCCCGTCCCGAAGTAGGACTCAGGTGTGGAGTGTTACATTTGGTGGTATCAGAGCATGGTTTTACCAGTTCTAAGACTAATCTAGTGTGAGTACGAGTCTAGCTATACATGCCATAACTGTATATTGATAGTGTGATGACTCCTGACGAGATAAATTTTGTTTTTATTTATATAGTAAATGGATCCTGACATAGCTACGACAGATGACCAGGAAAGTAATACGCCGGCTCTTGCTGAAGGAACCACGCCAGTAGATAGCGGACCCGTAACCTTGAGTCAGGGCAGAGGGGCTAAAGAAGCTTACCTCCATATGATGGTTGCCTGGTACACGGAGTTTGTTTGTGCGAATCTGAACACTCCACCTCCTCCACCTCCCCCAATTCCTCAACCCATTCATATAGCTTCTCAAAGAGTAGAGATGGCTAGGAGAAAGAAACCTCCAATGGACAGAATTCTTAAACATAGGGCCGAAGAATGTCAAGCAAATATTGATGATGACCCAGAAAGGGCCGAGTTTTGGTTGGAGAATACCATTAGGGTATTTGACAAATTATCGTGCACGCCGGAGGAGTGTATGAAGTGCGTAGTGTCACTCTTACTAGATTCGACATATCAATGGTGGAACACTCTCGTGTTTGTCGTACCGAGAGAGCGAGTAACTTGGGGATTCTTTCAGGAAGAATTTCGAAAGAAGTACATTAGTCAAAGATTTATAGATCAGAAGAGGAAGGAATTTCTAGAATTGAAGCAAGGCCGAAGGATAGTAACAGAGTATGAGCGTGAATTCGTGAGGCTCAGCAAGTACGCTAGGGAGTGTGTATCTACCGAAGCCATCATGTGCAAGAGATTTGAGGACGGATTAAATGAAGGCATCCAATTGTTGGTTGGCATTTTGGAACTAAGGGAATTCGTGGTGCTCGTGGAGAGGGCATATAAGGCCGAGGAATTGGCCAAAGAGAAGAGAAAAGCTGATATCGAGTCCCGAGACTCAATAAAAAGACAGATGGGAAAATCACATCAAACCTCATCCAAGAGATCGAGAGAGTTCACTACCCGATCGAATACTTCGGTGGGGTTCTCAAATAAGAGCAAGAACAAGCAGAACATGGCTTCTAAAGCCCAGACCACTTCTATTGCGAGTGTTGGTAGTGCTCGGCCAAATAGGCCGGAGCATTCACAGTGTGGTAAACATCATTTCGGCTAGTGCCGAGGAAATGAAAGAGCTTGCTTCAAATGTGGATCTTTGGACCATTTTATCCGAGACTGGCCTGAGTTAGATGAGAAAGAGAAAAAGCAAGATGTGAGGGTTAGTAGTGCTCCTGCGAGGAGTAGACCACAGAAGAACCCGGGCAGTGGGGATAACAGTAGAGGTGCGCCAAGAGATGCTGCAGTGAGGTCCGAGGGCAGAGCGCCTGCAAGGACTTATGCTATACGTGCCCGTGAAGAGGCAGAGTCTCCCGATGTGATCACGAGTACCTTTTCTATCCATGATATACTTGTTGTTTCTTTAATTGATCTAGGGTCTACCCACTCTTATATTTGTATGGAATTGATACCTCGTATGAACATGTTAGTAGAATCTACTAAATTTGTGATAAAAGTGTCCAACCCTTTAGGCAGACATGTGCTAGTTGACCAAGTGTGTAGAAATTGCCCTTTGACAATTAGAGGTCACTATTTCCCGGCTAACTTAATGTCATTGCCGTTTAATGAATTTGATATGATCCTTAGGATGAATTGGTTAACTTCTCATAGTGTTGTAGTGGACTGTGGGAGAAAATTCATTAAGTTGAAATGTGAAAACGGGGATGCCCTCCGGGTTGAACAGAGTGAATCGGATAGCTTGCCTATAGTAATATCGTCTATGACTACAAAGAGATATTTAAGAAAAGGGTATGAGTCTTACCTTACATTTGTGTTTAATACTCAAGCGTCAGAAGTGGAAATTGAGACAGTGCCTGTGGTATATGAGTACCCGGATGTGTTTCTAGAAGAGTTGCCTGGATTGCCCCCAACGAGAGAAGTTGAGTTTGGTATCGAGTTGGTCCCTGGTATAGCACCTATCTCAATCGCTCCATATAGGATGGCTCTGAAAGAATTAAAAGAGTTGAAAGTACAGTTGCAAGAATTAACTGACAAGGGTTTTGCAAGACCAAGTTTTTCCCCGTGGGGTGCTCTGGTACTTTTTGTAAAAAAGAAAGACGGGTTGATGAGATTGTGTATAGACTACTGACAACTCAACAAGGTAACTGTAAAGAACAAGTACCCCTTGCCAAGGATCGATGATTTCTTCGAGCAGTTGAAAGGAGCCACCATGTTTTCTAAGATCGACTTAAGGTCGGGCTACTATCAGTTAAGGGTTAAGGAGCAAGATGTACCAAAAACCGCGTTTAGGACAAGGTATGGGTACTATGAGTTTCTTGTTATGCCCTTCGATTTAACAAATGCTCCTGCGATGTTTATAGATTTGATGAACCGCATTTTTCAGCCATACTTGGAGAAGTTTGTAGTCGTCTTTATTGATGACATATTAATTTATTCGCGTGATAAGAGGGAACACGTGGAGCATTTGAGGACAGTTTTACAAACCTTGAGAGATAAGTAGTTATACGCCAAGTTTAGTAAGAGTGAATTTTGGCTTAAAGAGGTCAGTTTCCTAAGACACATCATGTCGGGAGGTGGAATTAGAGTTGGCCCAAGCAAGATCTCGGCTATTGTTGAGTGGAAACCGTTGAAGAATATGTCAAAGATTCAAAGCTTTTTGGGTTTAGCTAGGTACTATAGAAGATTTGTGAATGGATTCTCTATGATAGCTACTCCGATGACAAGGTTGTTACAAAAGGAAGTCAAGTTCGAATGGACAGAGAAGTGCCAACAGAGTTTTGAGCAATTAAAGGCTTTGTTGACTTAAGCTCCCGTTTTAGTGCAACTAGAACCGGGAAAGGAATTTTTGGTTTATAGCGACACCTCCTTGAATGGATTGGGGTGCATGCTCATGCAAGAAGGCAAAGTGATAGCATATGCCTCAAGACAAGTTAAGCTGCACAAGAAGAATTACCCGACCCATGATTTGGAGCTAGCAGCCATCGTGTTCGCATTAAAAATTTAGAGACACCATTTGTATGGCAAGAAATGTCAGATATTCACCAATCACAAGAGTCTTAAGTATTTGATGACTCAGAAGGATTTGAATTTACGGCAACGGAGGTGGCTAGAGTTGATAAAATATTATGAGTTAGTGATTGATTATCACCCGGGCAAGGCGAACGTGGTCGCCGATGCCTTGAGTAGAAAATCCTTATTTGCCTTGAGAGGCATGAATGCTCAGCTGACTGTGTCCGATGGTGGTTCGGTACTAGGAGAGTTGAGAGCTAGACCGATGTTTCTCCAAGAGATTTTTGAAGCTCAAATAAGTGACAGTGAATTACAAGCCAAGAGAACTCAGAACGAGTCAGGTGTTGAATCAGATTTTTGGATTGGTACTGACGGATACTTGATGTTCCAAGGTAGAGTTTGTGTACCCAAAGATGGTGAGCTTATTCAAAAAATTATGTGAGAGGCACATAGTGGTTGTTTGTCTATCCACCCGGGTAGTGTAAAAATGTATAATGACCTAAAGAAAATGTACTGGTGGTCGGGTATGAAAAGAGACATCTCAGAGTTTGTATCAAAATGCTTAGTTCGTCAACAAATAAAGGCTGAACACCAAGTGCCTTCGGGTCTATTTCATCCTATCATGGTTCCCAAGTGGAAATGGGATCGGATTACTATGGATTTTGTGATGGGTTTGTCGATAACCCTGAGGAAGAAAAGATGCCATATGGGTTGTGGTTGATCGACTAACAAAGTCGGCTCACTTTATTCTGGTGCTTACAGACTTCATAATTGATAAGCTAGCCAACTTGTACATTTCTGAAATTGTGAGACTTCATGGAGTGCCCTTGTCAATTATTTCAGATAGAGACCCGAGGTTTACCTCGACATTTTTGAAGAAGTTACAAAAGGCTTTGGGAACAAAGTTGAAGTTTAGCACAGCTTTCCATCCACAAACCGACGGTCAGTCGGAAAGAGTAATCCAGATATTAGAGGACATGTTACAGTGTTGCGTTCTCAAGTTTCAAGGCAGTTGGGAAAGGTATTTACCCTTGGTTGTATTCGCCTATAACAACAGTTACCAATCAAGTCTGAAAATGGTGCCTTATGAGGCTTTGTATGGGTGTTGAACGCCTCTATATTGGACAGAACTGAAAGAGAATCAGATTTACGGGGTCGATTTAGTCCGAGAGACTGAAGGAAAGATTAAAGTGATTCATGATTGTATAAGGGCCGCATCGGATAGACAAAAATCTTATGCGGATTTGAAACAGAAAGAGATAGATGCTTATGTCTACAAAGTTCACAGATTTGAAACAGGCGTGTACCCCTATTTTCAAGAAATTTTCTAATGTTTTCCAAAGTTCACGGTTTAGTCCCAGACCACTTCCAAAGTATGTATTGGGCCTCGTAGGCCCCGTATAAGGGATGATATGCATGTGTCTGAATGATTTTAAATTGAATGAAATTTTATTACTCAGTTTAATACGTTTACAAGCGTATGTGTTTCGATAATGCCTCGTACCCTATTCCGGTGTTGAATACAAGTAAGGGGTGTTACATTTGCATAGTATATTAAAGATTAAGTTATTTGATGCATGGGGAATAGACTTTATGGGTCCATTTTCACCATCCGCAGGCAAGCTATACATACTTTTGGTAGTAGACTATGTCTCTGAATGGGTAGAAATGCTAAGTCGGTATTGAAATTTTTACATAAGAACATTTTCACAAGATTTTGGACACCGAGAGTAATCATTAGTGACAAAGGATCCCATTTCGATTTCAAATAAATGGCCAATGCTTTGTGTAGATATGGGGTGGAACACAGAATTGCCATGGCATATCATCCTCAGACCAATGGCCAAGTTAAAATCTCTAATAGATAAATTAAACAAATTTTGGAAAAAAAGTAGTAAATCTTTCTCGAAAAGACTGGTCTTCTAGATTGTACAAAGATCTATGGGCATACCGAACATCATTTAAAACACCATTAGGGATGCCACCTTTCAAGCTTGTTTCTGGTAAGTCATGTCATTTGCCCGTTAAACTTGAACTTAAGGCTTTTTAGGCAATTAAGAGGCTGAATATGAACTGGGCTACTACTGGCAGCAAAATATTATTAGAGTTGAATGAGATGGAAGAATTTTGGCTCAAGCATATGAAAATGCTCGTTTATATAAGGAAAAGACCAAGCAATGGCATGATAGTAGAATTTTGACAAGGCAATTTGAACCTAGAAAACATGTGTTGTTGATTAATTCCAGGCTCAAGTTATTCCTTGGTAAATTAAAATCTCAAATCAGAACCTTTTGAAGTAATTCAAGTATTTTTGCATGGAGCTATTACTATAAAAAAAATTTGGAAACAGGAGCAACATTTAAAGTTAACGAACAATGCCTAAAGCATTATTGGGTTGCTCCTGTTGAACGTGACAAGAAAACCATTAATCTTTGTAACATTTAATTTAGCAAGTTTTCTTTTAATTTCTGTATTTTAAAAATTTTCATTATTTTCTTGTTATTAATATTTTATTATTTACAGTTTAAACTAAACTAGAATAAAAGGGTCAGGATTTGCTCGTAAGTGTTAAGCAATAATGCCGTAGCATTAGAGAGGAGTATGATGCCACAACAAACTAGGTGTAACACCCCTTACCCATATCCAATACCGGGACAGGGTTCGAGGGGTTATCGGACTAAAACATAAACATTCACACTAAGTTGGGCCATAAAATTTTGCCCATATTTAAAACTTTTCATTCACATGCATATCATCCCTTAAACGAGCCTATGAGACCCAAAATATACATTGGGAATGGTTCGGGGCTAAACACAGAACTCAAGAAAATTTATGAAACTTAGAAAAATTTCATCATGAAATAGGACCACATGTCCGTGTGGGTTGAGGGACATGCTCGTGCTTCAGGCCGTGTCCATCTTAAGGTGCATTCTGTTTATGACGTCACCATCCAATTGAGGTCACATGGCCTATAACACCCCTAACCCGTATCTGTCACTGGAATAGGGTTACGAGGCATTACCGAACATATCAAAACATTCACATATACTTAAGCATAACATAATCAAAACATATAATAATCATTCACAATTGTCCCTTATATAGGTCTACGAGACCCTAAACATGCTTTAGAAAGGGGTCGAGACTAAACCGAGCTCATACAAAATTTTTCGAAACTTAAATATTTTTCAAAGTTATAAAGCTCACACGCCCGTGTGAGCAGGCCGTGTGCCTCACACGGTATTAGACACACCTATATGCCAGGCCGTGTGAAAATTAGGGAGGTTACTGACTTGGGTCACATGGTCAGTCATGTAACACCCCTAACCCGTATCCGTCGCCGGACCAGGGTTACGAGGCATTACTGAACAAAAACAAAAAATTCCAAACATTCACATATTCATACAAGTCATACTCATAAATATATTAAGCACATGGCTAATTAAATATTAAACATACTTTATTTATCATATTGCATTTACAAATCATACCTCAAAATTCAATCGAATCTATACCTTTCAAATAATCACATTTTCATTAACAAATATAAACATATGCATATACTTTCATTATATACCCAAACTATCATTCGAATTAACAATCAAAGTATATGTATATACGTACACATAATTATTAATTTTGCAAAAATGCATATAATGCTCATGGTGTACTATTACATAAAATCACTATTCAAATGGTCATTTTTCAATGTCTCACTTACAAGCATTGTTAAACAATATAATCTCAATAATTCACCATTAATAAACTTATAAATAATTATAGTACTTATACAATTTTCCATGCAAACTGAACTAAACTAATATTTGCATATTCGAATATAGGTATGCCTCATATCATGCATTTCTAATATACATAAAACATGCTAACTCCTGAGCTCATGTTTATAAATGAATAAACATACATCAAAATTAAATCATTAAACCATATCTATTTATATTTATACATATCAAAACCGAGTGACCAACCACAACCAATTCCACCTACCATCATTTTCCTTTCAATTTTAATTCATCACAAACAAGTATACATTCGCACATGAAAACATGTATATACATCTTATAAGTTACATTTTCTAAACTCATTATCCAAAAATATTTTACCCAAACCAAAAACCTAAACCGAAACAAATAATTATATCATAAAATTTATATATATATGATAATCATTACATCAATCCACTTTCAAATTTACTAACATCAACGAACCATTATCAAACATACCACATATATCACATACTTCATTCACTTATAATTTATAACACATCAACTAAAAGTAAGCTCAAACCATATCCAAGTATGAAAGAATCTATCATGGAAATTAAGCCATTTTCGCATGGCTAAAGTTATACATATTCAAGGTCGAACAAAATACGTATTAGCTTATACATGCCAAAAGTTTGAAAATAAACTTTTAAAAGTACCAAAAGTTGACGATAGTGTGGATGACTTCGATAACGATCCCCGAGCTCTTAACTTACAACCAAAATCTATAAAACAGAGTAACAAAAACACACAAAGTAAGCTAACTTAGCTTAGTAAGCCTTAAGCAAATTAAAAAACTCAATGAATAATCAAAACATTTAAACTAAACAAATTGTATAAATAATATTATACTTTTACACAATAAGATACCTTGGCTGAATGTTCAATATTGAATACATATCACCACATAATTATTTCCTATATAACCAATTATACAACATCAAATATATTATCACATAGATACTTACATGTATGGCCGAATATAGAAGTTAAATAAAACATCACATGTAACCTATAATTCAACTTCAATAGAACATCACAATGGCTGAATATGCACATTCAAAATAACTTCACATAAAACCAAATATATAAGTTCAATATAATTCACATGTAATCGAATAATCAAGTTCAATATAAGCTTACATATACTTACCTATGTGGCGAACATATACAATGTCATTTATCTCAATTACACTTGCTCAATAACTTGAACTCTTATAATCATGGATTTGAAAGTAAATCACCAATATAAAACCTGCTAGGTATAAACCTGAATTTCACACAGGCACTAGGCCTGCTAGACTCTAAGTTTGATATTTATTCACCGGCACTAAGCCTGCTAGGCACAAAGCCCGATCAAAGTCACCAGCACAAGGCTTGCTAGGCTCAAGGCCTTAATATCACAAACATAAAATCATTCCACAACATTTCGTATATCAAATCATATAATATTCCATGTAACACATACACACTTTCAGAAATTTTGATATCATTCAAATACAACTCAATCACATTAATTCATTGAAAATTCTCATTCGGCTAACATACTAATACATTATAAAATTTGAATCATCATAGTAAATCATTCTATGTTCAAAATAAACCATGTTTAATTACTTAAAAAATTACCTCGGATATCGACGGACGTTACGAATCGGTTATTTGACTATTGTTGTTTTCCCCCGATCCTAGTCCGATTTCCTTTGTTATTGATCTATATAATTTCAAATTAACCTCATTTAAATATAATTTCATTCAATTTAATCCAACAACACATAAATGGGAAAATTACCATTTTACCCTTGATATTTCATACTTTTACAATTTAGTCCTAATTGCACAAAACACAAAATACACCAAATCTCACAACAACATAGTTGGGCCGAATTTTCAACATACTCATACTAGTCCATATATTTCATTTATTTTACATTTTAGCCCTTCAATGTATTATTTTTGCAATCCTATTAACTCAAAATCATCAAAAACTCCAATACAAAACATGTTAATCTAAAACATATTTTTCATATTTCATCATCAAACAACAAAAATCACAAGCTTTCATCAATGACATAACTCAAAATATTCATCAAAATAAAAAATTTAAGCATGGGTTGGATAGTACTCGAAGCAATTATCTCAAAAACGTAAAAATTATCAAAAACCGAAACCAAACTAACCCTGAATTTGGATCAACAACGGCCGAATATCATGTGCTTTCTCTTTTTCATTTCTTTTACTAGTTTCGATCAAATAAAAATGAATACATGCATGTTTTCTTTTTATGTTTTATTATATTATAACATATTATTCCATTTACAACTTTTAACCTTTTAATTTTAATATAAAATAATTATAATCTAAATCCATTACCGTCCACTACTTATAACTTTGGTCTAATTGCATTATAAATGCCTCCACTTATAAAGACAACAATAATTAAGCACTTTCACATTTAACCACCAACTTTTCCTTTTACGCGATTAAGTCCTTTTATTTAATTCAACACTCAAACAATAAAATTAAATCACGAAAATTTCACAGATATTAATTCACACATAATGAGCACATAAATAATTTTTAAATATTTTTTGACTCAGATTCATGGTCCCGAAACCATCATTCCGATTAGGGTCTAAATTGGGCTGTTACAAGTCACACACCCGTGTGTCTAGCCCGTGCTCGAAACTGACTTGGCCACACAGCCTAGCACACGACCATGTGTGCGACCATGTGGTCTGCCCAGACTCACTTCAAACTGGCCATTCAGAAACACGGCTAAGACACACACCCGTGTCCCTGCCCGTATGGGCAAAAATAGGCCATTTACAAGGCTAATTTTGCCACCCTTTTTGGGTCAAACCTACAAGCACCAAAACCACCCATTTTATACTAGATTCTCAGCTAATTCACAACCAAAACATACGTCAATTATACCATATCATTATCAACCAATTTCATGTTTAATAATCATACCAATTTATGCTAAATCATAAGACAAAATCATATCTAAACATTTGTTTCATAACCTCATTTCAATTCATTCATTATCATATGAAAATCTTACCAAATCCTCAAATAAGCACACACCAAAACTTACCAAATTGACCAATTCACTTGGCCATTCATGAACACATCACATGGGCAATACTGTATCACATAATTCATACCAAAAACTCATTCATATACACAACCAAAACCAAGGCATATCACATGGCTAGATATATACATTACAAAACATAATTACATAATTCTAGCCTACACATGCCATACTTCAATATACACATTTTCAAAGGTACCAAAATATAGTTCGATAGTGTGGTGACGATCCTCGATGATCCACGAGCTCTCGATGGCTTTGATATCTATAAAACAATTGAAAACACACAAAAAGTAAGCTTTCAAAAGCTTAGTAATCCATATACAAATAAACTTATCACATGACATAATTTAAATTGAAATCAATCATATAGATCATGGCAAAGCATAACCACATGTTTATAAGTCTCATATAGTTCATACATATTTCATATGTCCACATATGTTCAAATGCTTACCTTTTATTTTTAATCATAATATACAATTCAAACGTACCTGAATCGATACACAACCACATAGTTACTCGTTTCTCAGAATACCCGTTGAACTGTTTGAAATCAATAAGGATACTCAGATAGCTCTAAAAGCTCGTACTATGCCAACGTCCCAGACGTGGTCTTACATGTACTCAAATATCGATGCCACTGTGTAACACCCTAAACCCAGCCTGAAAGTTTGGCTCGAATCTGGAGTGTCACATTGAAGTGTTTTTTGAAACCATGTTTCCATTAAAAAAAACTTATACCCTTTTTAAACCTTATTAGAAAACCTCAGCTGAATAACATTCTTAACAACTTTGTAAAAATCTTGGCAGTTGCGAAAGCTTGATTTAAAACAATTGCGGATATGTAATGTTTTGAAAATAGTAGTTGCTTTGGAAAATCGTGTTCTAATACTAGCAATTATAAGAACAATTAATAAAATTCCAAATTAGAAATCCAGAAAATTACAACAGCTTTACTACAACCCACATAAAAACATTTAAAAGTAATAATCAAAACTGTAACATAAACAGTGTGTACGGCTTCCTTCGAGCCCCTCGCAACTCCGATCCATCTAAGGTTGGAAATTACCTGAAAGGTTAATAAACGGGGTGAGTTTACGAAAACTCAGTGTGCAACAAGCCCCTTTCAGAGCCCAACTAATATTCGCATAGTGGGCCAAAGCCTTTCGTTTAACAATTACTGGGCCGAAGCCTTTTCATAAATCATATCACTAGGCCGAAGCCTTTTTATAAATCATATCACTGGGCCGAAGCCTTTTTATAAACCATATCACTGGGTCGAAGCCTTTACTTAAAATGGTATGGCCCATAGGCCATTTCAATTTCACATGAAATATCAATGAATGTATGCAAGCCCATTTGGGGAGACTACTCAACCCACCATCCGCTACTTTCCACCCTTACCAGCCAACACACCATGTGGGGAATAACTCAACCCACCCAACCAAACTCTCCACTGGCAGGATAGCTGCTTTATCATATAACTGGAGGCCTAGCCTCTTTTAATAACTGGGGCAAAACCCTTTTTGCACTTCTTCCATCCATATAAAACCCAACCCATGCATAATAATGAATATATCATAGCATATCATGTACATCACATAAAATCTCATACGCATATCATGTCATATCAATATCCCATGCATCACATTCATAATTAAACCCTAAGGGTATTATAGTCATTTTTACCTAGGGGCAAAATAGTCATTTTTTATATTCTAAGGGTAATTTCATAAATTTACCAATTATTAAGGGTTTTTCCATGTTCATTAACAACTATCAATACTTCCAAGTGTTTAAACAATAATTTTAACGCACTTTATCAAATTCGAGCTTTTGGGCCCAAAACCCCTAATGGGCCCTACGAATGCCGATTTTAGCCCTTTAAGCCCACTTAACCCAATTTTTACAATAGTTCTATCCATGTTAACATGAAATTTGTCCAAGTTCCACTTTCTATCAATTTTACCCAAACGGGCTCAGAAGCCCATTGGGCCCAGTTCCAGCCCATCAAGGCCCAACTTACCATCGCGCAAAAATTTGCGCTCTTACCTGTACCGTCAATCCAACACCGATTATCTCATATTTATCGTATCAAAAACCACATGTAAAATCTCAAGTTCCCCAAATTGCCGGATTTTAAGCATTTCGGCTTTTTAGCGATTATTAGTCTAAGATTTTATAGAGGTTATTACACACCTGTTTTGTGACGTTTGCTAACAAAGTCTTCCACGACAACCTACAATCAATCACCACCATTCTTAGTTTATAATTCATGCTTATCAAACCCAAAATCCACCTTACCATAATCGGCCAAAGAACCCTTAATAGCCATAGATCACTTACCTTCACAGGGTTCGATGATTCGATCCAAGTTTATCCAAACCGATACTCCAAGCCTTGCTGGTCCTCCAAAGTTGTCTATATCACCAACATATATTCACAATCAAATCCATCAACCACACAGTCCAAGTTAGTCACTGGCCCACAAGGGCAAAACCGTCATTTAACACCCTAGGGGCAAAATGGTAATTTTACCCTACAAGGGTATCATGGTAATTCTACCCTACAGGGGTATTTTGGTAATTTTACAAACCAGGGTATTCTGGTAATTTTACAAATTAAGGGTATTTTGGTAATTTTACAAACCAGGGGTATTTTGGTAATTTTACAAATCAGGGGTATTTTAGTAATTTTGTAAATCGAGGGTAAAACAGTAATTCTGTAAATCAGGGGTACTTTGGTAATTTTACAAGTCGAGGGTATTTCAGTAATTTGGTAAACTAAAGTATTCTAAACAGGGATAACAATACGAATGGGCCTAAAGCCCTTCCTCGGCTCTAGTGGGCCCACACGCTCGTGTGGCCCTTTTAGCCCAAATCTAGCCACAGATATGAGATTCACCTAGCCTAGTCGAATATTTACTACACAATCAAACAACTTATCCAATTGGGCCCGTAGGCTCATTTCGGTCCATCGTGACCCGAAGTAGCCATACTACAGCTAGAGTAGTGAGAAATACACACCTGATAGGAGACTGGTGTTAATCCACGCTACGAGCACTCTTAGCCGACGCCCAACCCAAACGAGCACGCCATAACGCGAAAGGGATCAGCCAAGAAAGGTACCTTTACTCTCCTCATGGGTCTCTCTATTTAAAGCCAGCTTCGCATCCACTCTTATGTTAGCTTCCCGATGTGGGATCCCTCCATCATCAGAGTTTAAATTCAACACCAACTCTTGCCGCCCCCTGTTAGCAAAATACCTTCTTACCAACTCTATGACGCCACCTTCCTGCCTCTTATGTGGCGCTACTTTGCCACTAGACCACAAGGCCTTTTGTGTCACAATTACTCCAACAATATTCTTAAGGCCTACCTACTACACCCAGGGTTTGATTCACCTGAAACTAAAATTTTTGCTAGAGTCCAGGTTTGAACCCAAGACTTCTCCAACACTTCTCAGCACACTTAACCACTCAAATAAGCCTTCATTAACGAAATTTACATGCACAACAAAATATTATAAGCTACCTTCAATCGCTCCCATGCTTAAGGCCCAAAACTTCTAGGCCCAAATTCAGGGTGTTACAACTTACCTCCCTTAAAGAAATTTTGTCCCCGAAATTTCCATCTAACAGGGTAATCGTGTAACATCTACCCCACTACCCTGCCGCTGCGCACTCTGATCCTACTATCACTATCACACTTCAACTAGAACTTGAAACATCTCATACATACAACACTTATTCATTGAAGCAGACATATATTTATCACACATATATACAATTTTTATATCCAAACATCACATCCACATAAAATAAATATCAAATTTAAATTCAGACCAATATCTAAAAAATCCACAGTATTTCAATTTCTAAACAGACAAAAGTATTCAGAAGACTTACGGATTCGGCGCCGGAGACTCGGTGTGCCACACTTTTTAAGAGATACTTCAAACAAACCACGTGGTTGAAAATAATTTTCTGAGATTCAACCTTTAAAAACCCAGCCCACAGCCGAGTTGTTGCAACCCAAGCTCTGATACCACTAAATGTAACACCCCAAACTCAGCCTGGAAGTTTGGCTCGAATCTGGCGTGTCACATTGAAGTGTTTTTCGAAACCATGTTTCCATTAAAAAAACTTCTAGCCTTTTTAAACCTTGTTAGAAAACCTCAGCTGAATAACATTCTTAACAACTTTGTAAAAATCTTGGCAGTTGCGGAAGCTTGATTTAAAACAATTGCAGATACGTGATGTTTTAAAAATAGTAGTTGTTTTGGAAAACCGTGTTTTAATACTAGCAATTGTAAGAACAATTAATAAAATTCCAAATTAGAAATCCAGAAAATTACAACAGCTTTACTACAACCCACATAAAAACATTTAAAGTAATAATCAAAACTGTAACATAAGCAGTGTGTGCGGCTTCCTCCGAGCCCCTCGCAGCTCCGATCCGTCTAAGGCTGAAAATTACCTGAAAGGTTAATAAACGGGGTAGGTTTACGAAAACTCAGTGTGCAACAACCCCTTTCAGATCCCAACTAATATCCACATAGTGGGCCGAAGCCTTTCATTTAACAGTTACTAGGCTGAACCTTTTTCATATATCATATCATCTGGTAAAAGCCTTTATCAAAAGCGGTATGGCCCATAGGCCATTTCAATTTCACATGAAATATCAATGAATGTATGCAAGCCCATTTGGGGAGACTACTCAACCCACTATCCGCTACTCTCCACCCGTACCAGCCAACACACCATGTGGGGAATAACTCATCCCACCCAACCAAACTCTCATTTGGCAAAGCATATTTGCTTTATCATATAACTGGAGGCCTAGCCTCTTTTAATAACTGGGGCAAAGCCCTTTTTGCACTTCCTCCATCCATATAAAACCCAACCCATGCATAATAATGAATATATCATAGCATATCATGTGCATCACATAACATCTCATGCGCATATCATGTCATATCAATATCTTATGCATCACATTCATAATTAAACCCTAGGGGTATTATAGTCATTTTTACCTAAGGACAAAACAGTCATTTTTTTTATTCTAAGGGTAATTTCGTAAATTTACCAATTATTAAGGGTTTTTCCATGTTCATTAACAACTATCAATACTTTCAAGTGTTTAAACAATAATTTTAACGCACTTTATCAAATTCGGGCTTTTGGGCCCAAAACCCCTAATGGGCCCTACGAATGTCGATTTTAGCCCATTAAGCCCATTTAACCCAATTTTTACAACATTTCTATCTGTGTTAACATGCAATTTGTCCAAATTCCACTTTCTATCAATTTTACCCAAACGGGCTCGGAAGCCCATTGGGCCTAGTTCCAGCCCATCGAGGCCCAACTTACCATCGCGCACAAATTTGCGCTCTTACCTGTACCGTCGATCCAACACCGATAATTTCATATTTATCGTATCAAAAACCACATGAAAAATCTCAAGTTCCCCAAATTGCCGGATTTTAAACATTTCGGCTTTTCAGCAATTATTAGTCTAAGATCTTATGGACGTTATTACACACCTGTTTTGTGACGTTTACTAACAAAGTCTTCTACGACAACCTACAATCAATCACCACCAGTCTTAGTTTACAATTCATGCTTATCAAACCCAAAATCCACCTTACCATAATCGGCCAAAGAACCCCTAATAGCCATAGATCACTTATCTTCACAGGGTCTGATGATTCAATCCAAGTTTATCCAAACCGATACTCCAAGCCTTGCTGCTCCTCCAAAGTTGTCTATATCACCAACATATATTCACAATCAAATCCATCAACCACACAGTCCGAGTCAGTCACTGGCCTACAAGGGTAAAACAGTCATTTTGGTAATTTTACCCTACAAAGGTATCTTGGTAATTCTACCCTACAAGGGTATTTTGGTAATTTTACAAACCAGGGGTATTCTGGTAATTTTACAAATTAAGGGTATTTTGGTAATTTTACAAACCAGGGGTATTTTGGTAATTTTACAAATCAGGGGTATTTTAGTAATTTTGTAAATCGAGGGTAAAATGGTAATTCTGTAAATCAGGGGTACTTCGGTAATTTTACAAGTCGAGGGTATTTCAGTAATTTGGTAAACTAAAGTATTCTAAATATGGGCCTAAAGCCCTTCCTTGGCCCAAGTGGACCCACACGCTCGTGTGGCCCTTTTAGCCTAAATGTAGCCACAGATATGAGATTCACCTAGCCTAGTCTAATATTTACTACACAATCAAACAACTTATCCAATTGGGCCCGTAGGCCCATTGGGCCCACATGGCCCATTTCGGCCCATCATGGCCGAAGTAGCGAATCCTCTGACTAGAGTAGTGAGAAATACACACCTAATAGGAGACTGGAGTTAATCCACGCTCCAAGCACTCTTAGCCGACGCCCAATCCAAATGAGCACGCCATAACGCGAAAGGGATTAGCCAAGAAAGGTACATTTACTCTCCTCATGGTTCTCTCTATTTAAAGCCAGCTTTGCATCCACTCTTATGTTAGCTTCCCGATGTGGGATCCCTCCATCATCAGAGTTTAAATTCAACACCAACTCTTGCCGCCCCCTTTTAGCAAAATAAATGCTCTTTGCTTGCCATGAGTTTCAAACCCTGGACCTCCTTGCCAACTCTATGACGCCACCTTCCTGCCTCTTATGTGGCGCTACTTTGCCACTAGACCACAAGGCTTTTTGTGTCACAATTACTCCAACAATATCTTAAGGCCTACCTACTACACCCAGGGTTTGATTCACCTTAAACCAAAATTTTTGCTAGAGTCTAGGTTTGAACCCAAGACTTCTCCAACACTTCTCAGCACACTTAACCACTAAAACAACCCTTCATTAATGAAATTTACATGCACAACAAAATATTATAAGCTACCTTCAACCGCTCCCATGCTTAAGGCCCAAAACTTCTAGGCCCAAATTCAGGGTGTTAAACACTGTCCCAGATAGGGTCTTACATGAAATCAAATATGTTGTCGATGTCCCAGACATGGTCTTACACATAAATTATAAATCGATGCCAACGTCCCAAACGTGGTCTTACTCAAAAACATATATCGGATCCTATGACATGACATATGTATCCTAACTATTCATATGGTTCGTATGGGGGCTTTTCGGACGTCAAAACACTAGCGATGCTTTTACAAGTTCACATATTCATCATCCAAAGCCATTCATTTCATTTGAATAGCATATAACCCTAAATAATTTGATTCAAACACATTTATTTGTATGGGCTTACCTCGTACGAATTTGAACAAACAGAGTCGACTACTCAATAACTTTCGACTTCCCTAGATCTAGTTCCGTTTTCTTTTGTTCTTGATCTATATAAATTCAAATTATACTTATTCAATCACACATTCATTCAAATCAATCCAGATATACATATTTATGGCATTTTACAATTTAGCGCTCACATTTTCACATTTTAACAATTTAGTCCCTAATCACAAAAATCACAAAATACACAAAATTTCCATATACCCATGCTTAGCCGAATTTACATAGTATTCATATAAGCCCATATGTTTCATTTATTTCACATTTTAGTCCTTCAAAATCTCATTTTCACTATTTAGTCCAGATTACTCAAATTCACCAAAAATTCAAAGACAAAATATGTTAACCCAATACATATCTTTTATTTTCCATCAACTAACATTTCAAAGCTCACAAAAACAACAATGGCAGAACTCAAAATCATCATAAAAATCAGAAATTGAGACATGGGCTTGATAGATTACTAAGCAACGATCACAAAAACGTAGAAATTATCAAAAAACGGAATAAAACTCATACCTTAATCACCAAATCAAAGTATCAAACCCTAGCTTGTGTTTTTCTTCTAATTTCGTTAGTTATTTTCGGCAAAATGATGAATAAATGAAGCAAAAATTATGTTTTGTTTAATTAATAAACATCAATTCATCATTTACCATTATACCCTTGTTTTAATAACCTATAAAACATTAATATTAAGGTCATTTATGACCAATCCCACTATACATGGTCCAATTACATAATAAGGACCTTTCATTTAATAAGACAAATCAATTAAACACTTTAACAAACAGCAGGCAACTTTTACATTTTATGCGATTAGGTGCTTTTATCAAATCAAGCACACAACCGATAAAATTTTCAAACGAAATTTTCACACATACTAATTCACATATAATAAACTCAAAAAATTATATTAAAATATTTTTCTGACTCAGATTTGTGGTCCCAAAAACCACTCTTTCGACTAGTGTCTAAACTGGGCTGTTACAACTCTCCCCCTTTAGGGATTTTCGTCCTTGAAAATCTTACCGTTGAATAGATTCGGATATTGCTGTCTTATAGCATCTTTAGGCTCCCACGTAGCCTTTTCAATACCGTGTCGATGACACATCACTTTTACTAACGGAATTTTCATGTTTCACAATTCTTTAACCTCGCGAGCTAATATACGGTTCGGTTCTTCTTCATAGGTTATATCAGACTGAATCTCAATCTCAGACGGAGGAATTACATGCGAGGTATTTGATCTATATCGTCGAAGCATAGATACGTGAAACACGTTATGAATCTTTTCTAGCTCTGGTGGCAACAACAACCTATAAGCAACTAAGCCGATACACTCGATAATCTTACACGGCTCGATGAACCTCTGACTCAATTTGCCTTTTCTACCAAATCGGAGTACTTTCTTCCACGGAGATACTTTCAAAAACATTTTGTCACCGATCTCAAATTCAATATCTTTTCGTTTCAAATCTACGTAACATTTCTGACGATCGAAAGCTGTTTTCAAACTATCTCAGATTGTTTTTACTTTCTGTTTAGTCTCTTTTATCAAATCAACCCCGTGAATTTTCTTCTCGTAGAGCTCTAACCAATACAAAGGTGTACGAAATTTTCTACCATACAAGGCTTCGTACAATGCAATTTTAATGCTCGATTGAAAACTATTATTATACACAAATTCAATCAATGGCAAATACTGTTCCCACGTACCTTCAAACTTGGGACTGCAACATCTTAACATATCCTTGAGTATCTAAATAATCCGCTCGGATTGACCATCCGTTTACGGGTGAAAAGCAGTACTGAAATGAAATTTCATACCTAAAGCCTCTTGCAGTTTCTCCCAAAAACGTGAAGTGAATCTCGGATCTCTATCTGACACAATAGAAAATGGTATCCCGTGCAGTCTCACAATATCAGAAATATATAACTCAACTAACTTATCAAGTGAATAATCAGATTGTACCGAAATAAAATAAGCTAATTTCGTCAATCGGTCAACTACAACCCAGATCGCATCTTTCTTTCTAGAAGATAGGGGCAAACCCGAAATAAAATCCATCATCACTCTATCCTATTTCCATTTAGGAATCATAATCAGCTGTAACAAACAAGAGGGCACTTGATGTTCAGCTTTAACTTGCTGACAGATTAAACATTTCGAAATAAAGTCAGAGATATCTCTTTTTATTCCAGACCACCAGTAATGCTGTTTCAAATCATTATACATTTTCATACTACCTGGATGCACAGATAAATGACTGTTGTGGGCTTCATTCAAAATTATCTGAATCAATTCTGGATTTCTCGAAACACAAATCTGATCTCAAAATCTCAAACAATCGTCACTATGAACTATGAATTCTGAATCAGAATCTAAATCACACTAGGCTCGTTTTGCTAAAATCTCATTATCAACCTTCTGAGCTTCGAAAATCTGCTGTAAGAACAAAGATATCGCTTTCAATTAAGCTAAAATTTAACCATCATCAAACAAAACTAAATGAGCATTTATAGTACATAAAGCAGACAATGATTTCCAACTCAAAGCATTAGCAACAACATTTGCTTTTTCCTGATGATAATCAATAACAAGCTCGTAGTCTTTTAAGAGTTCTAATCATCTTCTCTGACGTAGATTCAAATCTTTCTGAGTCATCAGATATTTCAAACTTTTATGATCGGAATAAACATGACATTTCTCACTAAATAGATAGTGGCACCAAATCTTCAAAGTAAACACAATAGCCGCCAATTCCAGATCATGCGTCGGATAGTTGTTTTCGTGCGGCTTTAAATGTCTCAAGGCATAGGCTATAACTTTGCCTTCTTGCATCA
Source organism: Gossypium anomalum (assembly GCA_025698475.1). NCBI lineage: Eukaryota > Viridiplantae > Streptophyta > Magnoliopsida > Malvales > Malvaceae > Gossypium > Gossypium anomalum. Next base: position 40,202,283 of record CM046959.1, on the reverse strand, counting down.
AAACGCAACCCAGACCGTTCAACGAAGCATCACTGTAGATCACAAATTCTTTACCCGATTCTGGTTGTACTAACACTGGAGCTTCAGTCAATAGGGCTTTCAACTGATCAAAGCTTTTTTGACACTTTTTAGACCATTCAAATTTCACTTCTTTCTGACTTAGTTTCATCAACGGATTCGAGATCATAGAAAGGCTCACAAATCGTCTATAATAACCGGCAAGTCCTAGAAAATAGCGAACTTTAGAAACATTTCTCAGAGGCTTCTAATCCAGAATAGCTAAAATTTTGCTCGGATCAACTCGGATACTTGATGCTAACACAATATGGCCCAGAAAACCAATTTCGCGCAACCATAATTCACATTTACTAAACTTCGCATACAACTACTTATCTCACAAAGTCTGTAACACTATTTTTAGATGTTCAGCATGCTCAGATTCATCATGCGAATAAATCAAAATGTCATCAATGAATAAGGAAATAAATCGATCTAAATACGGTCTAAATATCCGGTTCATTAAGTCTATAAAGATAGCAGGTGCATTCGTTAATCCGAAAGGCATAACTAAGAATTCATAGTGTCCGTACCTCGTTCGAAAAATAGTTTTTGGAATGTCTGAATCTTTTACTCTCAATTGATAATAACCTAATCTGAGATCTATCTTTGAAAGTACGGTTCCTCCTTTCAACTAATCAAACAAATCGTCAATTCTGGGCAGAGGATATTTGTTCTTGATTGTCACTTTGTTCAATTGACAATAATCAATACACATTCTCATCGTGCCGTCTTTCTTTTTCACAAACAAAACAAGAGTACCCTAAGGTGAGAAACTCGGTCTTGCGATTCCTCTATCAGTCAATTCTTGCAACTGAGACTTTAATTATTTTAACTCGGTCGGAGCCATTCTATACGAAAATATCAAAATCGGAGTAGTTCACGATACTAACTCAATGCCAAATTCAACTTCTCGGATCGGAGGTAATCCCGAAAGTTCTTCAGGAAATACATTAGGGAACTCACAGACAACAGGCATTGATTCCACTTTCTTTTCTGTTACTTTTGAATCAATCATATAAGCAAAGTAAGCTTCACAACCTTTTCTCACAATACTCAGAGCTTTCATTGACGAAATCATAGCCAGTAACCCATTCAAATCACTAGATTCAATTCGGACTATTTCATCATTCTTGCATTTCAAATCAATAGTTTTCCATTTGCAGTTCACAATAGAATCGTGCAAAGTTAGCCAATCAATACCCAGAATTATATCAAACTCATTAAAAGGTAATAACATCAGACCAGCTAGAAAAAAATATCTCGAAACATTAACAGACAATTCTTGCAGACTTTATCAACCAAAACACATTTGCCTAAGGGGTTTGATACTCTAATCACAAATTCAGTAGAATCTACAAGAAAAGTCTTACTGTTCACTAAATTCATGCATATATAAGAATGCGTTGATCCTGTATCTATCAAAGCAATCACAGAAGTATCATAAAGAGTAAATGTATCGTAATCACATCTGGAGACGAAGCTTCCTCACAAGCTTGGATAGCATAGGCTCTGGCAGGTGCTCTAGCCTCGGATCTAATAGTAGTGCCTTTAGTCCTTCTTTGACTAGCACCCACATTTTCTGTATTTCTGGGAGTCTACCTTTAGCTAAAGTATTACTAGGTCTCAGATTTTGCACAATCTCTTGCTCAACAGACTCAGGGCAATCTCGAATAAAATGATTTAAAGATCCACATTTGAAACAAGCCCGATCATACAGTCTACAATTACCAGAATGTCTTTTACCACAGTGTTTACACTCGGGTCGATCGGATCTAGCATTTCCAACACTAGCAATAGAAGTAGCTGGAGCTCTGAAGTTCGAATGCGATCTAGCATGATCTCTACTCGAATGCCCCACATTAGTGTTTGAACGGCTATTATTATCTCAAAAATTATTGTTGCCGAATGGAATGACTTGCTCATTGATCTTTTTCGTACTTCTCTAGCTTCTAAGTCAGCTTTTCTTTTTTCTGTCCGGAGCTCTTCAACTTTACAAGTTCGTTCAACAAGCACAACAAATTCTTTTATTTCTAAAATCCAGACTAACAAATGGATATCTTTATTCAAACCATCCTCAAATCTCTTGTACATAATTTCTTTAGTCAAGACACATTCTCGTGCATACTAGCCCAGTCTACGACCTTGTTTCAACTTGAGAAACTCTTTGCATTTCTGATCGATGAATCTTTCGCTGATGTATTTCTTCCGGAATTCAGCTTGGATTAAATCCCAAGTAACTCATTCTCTCGGAACTACAAATATCAACGTCTTCCACCAATGATATGCCGTATCTCTCAGAAGTGACACAACACATTTTATGCATTTGTTCGGAGTCAATGATAATTCATCGAACACTCGTATCGTGTTCTCTAACCAGAACTCGACTCTCTCAGCTTCATCATTAGTAGTAGCACAGAATTTTTCAGCCCCATATTTTCTAATTTTGTTGACAAGGGGCTTATTCAACTGGATTGGATTAGCTTGTGGCATGACGGGGACTTGCGGAGGATTTACCCGGGTAGAGGCTATGGCACAGCCGGATTAGTTCGGATATATTGGGTGAACCAATCGTTCATCATTTGGAAAAAGGCTTGTCTAGTCTCTCACTTATGGCTACTTGTAGCCGGTCTAGAGTCCCTTGTGCAGGAGCAGGCACATTACTTTCAACCTCGTCCGCTATGACTCATTCGGGATCTTTTTGCTATATAAAAACACATTTTTATTGTCATGATTCATCACACTATCATAGTTCATAAATATGGCATGTATAGCTAGACTCACATACACTATGGTAGTCCTAGACCCGACTAAACCATAGCTCTGATACCAACAAAATGTAACACCCTAAACTCGTATCCGTCACCAGAATAGGGTTAGGAGGCATTATCAGACATATCGAAACAATCACATATACTTAAGCATAACATAATCAAAACATATAATAATCATTCACAATTGTCCCTTATATAGGTCTACGAGACCTTAAACATGCTTTAGAAATGGGTTGGGACTAAACTGAGCTCATACAAAAATTTCTGAAACTTAAATATTTTTCAAAGTTATAAAGGTCACACACCCGTGTGAGCAAGCCGTGTGCCTCACACGGCATTAGACACGTCTGTGTGTCTAGGCTGTGGCAAAACAGGGCATACATACAGACTTGTCCACATGGCCACATGACATGCTCGTGTGCCAGGCCGTGTGAAAATTACGGAGGTTACTGACTTGGGTCACATAGCCAGACACACCCGTGTGTCTAGCCCGTGCTTGAAACTGACTTGGCCACACAGCTTAACACACGCCCGTGTGTGCGACCGTGTGGTCTGCCCAAACTCACCTCAAAATGGCCATTGAGCAACACGACTGAGACACACGCCCATGCCCCTGCCCGTGTGGGAAAAAATAGGCCATTTACAAGGCCAATTTTGTCACCCTTTTTGGGTCAAACCTCCAAGCACCAAAACCACACATTTTATACTAAATTCTCAACTAATTCAAAACCAAAACATACATCAATCATACCATATCATTATAAACCAATTTCATGTTTAATAATCATACCAATTTATGCTAAATCATAAGACAAAATCATATCTAAACATTTGTTTCATAACCTCATTTCAATTCAATCATTATCATACCAGAATCTTACCAAATCCTCAAATAAGCACACACCAAAACTTACCAAATTGACCAATTCACTTGGCCATTCATGAACACATCACATAGGCAATATTGCATCACATAATTCATATGAAAATCTCATTCATATACACCACCAAAACCAAGCCATATCACATGGCTAGATATATACATTACAAAACATAATTACATAATTCTAGCCTATACATGCCATACTTCAATATACACATTTTTAAAGGTACCAAAATATAGTTCGATAGTGTAGTGATGATCCTTGAGCTTTCGATAGCTTCGATATCGATAAAACAATTGAAAACACACATAAAGTAAGCTTTCAAAAGCTTAGTAAGCCATATACAAATAAACTTATCCCATGAACATAATTTAAATTCAAATCAATCATATAGATCATGGCAAAGCATAACCACATGTTTATAAGTCTCATATAGTTCATACAGATTTCATATGTCCACATATGTTCAAATGCTTACCTTTTATTTTTAATCATAATATAAAATTCAAACGTACCTGAATCGATACACAACCACATAGTTACTCATTTCTCGGAATACCCATTGAACCGTTCAAAATCAATAAAGATACTTGGATAGCTCGAAAAGTTCGTACCATGCCAACGTCCCAAACGTGGTCTTACATGTACTCAAATATCGATGCCACTGTCCTAGATAGGGTCTTACACGAAATCAAATATGATGCCGATGTCCCAGACATGGTCTTACACATAAATTATAAATCGATGCCGACATCCCAGATGTGGTCTTACTTGAAAACACATATCGGATCCTATGTCATGACATATGTATCCTAACTATTTCTATGGTTCGTACGGGGCTTTTTGGACGTCGAAACACTGGCGATGCTTTTACAATTTCACATATTCATCATCCAAAGCCATTCATTTCATTTGAATAGCATATAAGCATAAATAATTTGATTCAAAACATTTATTTGTATATTGCCTTACCTCGTACGGATTTGAACAAACGGAGTCGACTACTCAACAACTTTCGACTTCCCCCAATCTAATTTCGTTTTCTTTTTTTCTTGATCTATATAAACTCAAATTTGACTTATTCAATCATGCATTCATTCAAATCATTCCATATATACATATCTAGGGCATTTTACAATTTAGCGCTCACATTTTCACATTTTAACAATTTAGTCCCTAATCACAAAAATAAAAAAATACACAAAATTTCCAAATACCCATGGTTAGCCTAATTTTCATAGTATTCATATGAGCCCATATGTTTCATTTATTTCACATTTTAGTCCCTTAAAATCTCTTTTTCACAATTTAGTCAAAATTACTCAAATTCAACAAAAATTCAAAGACAAAATATGTTAACCCAATACATATCCTTTATTTTCCATCAACTAACATTTCAAGGCGCACAAAATCAACAATGACATAACTCAAAATCATCATAAAAATTAGAAATTGAGACATGGGCTTGATAGATTACCAAGCAATGATCACAAAAACGTAAAAATTATCAAAAATAGAATAAAACTCATACCTTAACCACCAAATCAAAGTGTCAAAACCTAACTTGTGTTTTTCTTTTTATTTCCTTAGTGATTTTCAGCAAAATGATGAATAAATGAAGCAAAAGTTATGTCTTGTTTAATTAATAAACATTAATTCATCATTTACCATTATACCCTTATTTTAATAACTTATAAAACATTAATGTTAGGGTCATTTATGACCAATCCCACTATCCATGGTCTAATTACATAATGAGGACCTCTCATTTAATAAGACAAATCAATTAAACACTTTAACAAATAGCAGACAACTTTTACATTTTATATTAGGTCCTTTCATCAAATCGGGCACACAACCAATAAAATTTTCACACGAAATTTTCACACATACTAATTCACATATAATAAACTAAAATAATAATAGTAAAATAGTTTTTTGACTTAGATTTGTGGCCTCAAAACCACTGTTTCGACTAAGGTCTAAACCGAGCTATAACACGGCCAAGGCACACGCCCGTGTGCTTAGGCCCTGTGCGAATTAAATTCCAATAATTAAGTGCAGACTTCACACGGCCTGAGCACACGCCCATGTCCTAAGGTCGTGCCCTTCACACAGCTAAGACACATGGCCGTGTCTCTGCCCGTGTGTTTAGTACTAGGCATTCTGTTTTACCTAATTAGGGTGCAGGGGACACACGCCCATGGGGCAGACCGTGTGTCACACACGATCTAGACACACACCCATGTGCCTACCTGTGTGGACAACTTTGAGGCTATCTTCCAAGCCTTTTGTCACCCTTAATAACACATGCACACTTATACATTTCAATGACTTTCTACATGGCATAAATGAGCACTTACACATTCAAACATATGGCTCATACGTAACAACTTCTTGTCAATTTATACTTGCCTTAGTTGTTATTATGTCATTTACTCACATTTTTATCACCAAGCATTCATGATCATATCCACAATTCATCCATGCCAAATGAATTTAACCACAACATGAGTGACCATAGCACATGTATGCATGTATGAATAGGATTACATCCCCATAACTAATATAGGCCATATCTCATGGCCATATACAAAATGAATCATCAAATCATTATAAGCCAACACATTTGGCTACACAAATATGATATATGACAAAAAGACCAAGTCCCTATACATGCCATACTCAAAATACTTAAATTCACTATACCCAAAAGATAAGTTTGATAGTGTGAATTGAGCTCCGACGTCCTTCAATCCCCTAGCTAGCTTGGCGACACTATAAGGAAATGGAAAAGGAAAGAGAGTAAGAATAATGCTTAGTAAGTTTTCATGTAGATAATTAGCAACATTGACCATGCAATATTATACACATAACACAATAATATTTATCATAATGTCATCAAGTATCATAGGTACATTTTTAAGTCATGCCATTTACATAATATATAATAAGACTCATGATCATAATTCATTCATTCACATCTTACCGAGGTCTCATCGATTCATAATCTCAATAATTATGAGCTTTGTGTACGTACCTGTACCCTTTCAACATGATCATACCTTATCATCTCTTTCACATAATCGTTGGATTACCCATTGAACCACTTGGAATACTAAAGGATACTCGGGAACTCTTATACATATGATAGGATGCCAATGCCATATCCCAGATATGGTCTTACATGGGATCACATATAGATGCCAATGCCATGTCCTAGACATGGTCTTACATGGGATCACATATCAATGCCGATAGCCCAGCTACGGTCTTACACAAAATTACATATCGATGCCAAAGCCATGTTCCAGACATGGTCTTACATGGGATCGTACATAACCCTAATGTCATGACATTTGTATCCTAACTATTCCTAAGGTTCAGCCGAGATTTTGAGGTATCGAACTCATCAAATTTTCATCGAGTCATCATTAATTACATAATAATGAAATGTTGCATTATTTACAAACAAACTTACCTCGGTACCCAAAATATGGCTACTAATCGATGTAGTCCACAACTTTGTTCTTTCCTTGGTTTAGGTCCAGACATCATTTTTCTTGATCTATAATAGCAAATTTCGCTTATTTAATTATCACATTGTTCAAAATTGTCCATAAATCATACTTTGGAAAAATTACAAATTTACCCCTAAACTTTCACATAATTACAACTTAGCCCCTAGGCTCGTAAAATAAAATGTGTTCATTTCTTTTGCTACCCAAGCCTAGCCGAACTTATATCATAATCATATCAACTCACATTTTCTTTCAAATAATATTTTTAACCATCTATTTTACAACTTTTACAAAAAGGTCCTTTTTAGGTGTTTTCATGAAAAACCACTTAGTAAAATATGTTTATCATGCATTAAACTTTCATATTCCTCCATTAAACACCAAAATACATGCATGCCACACATGGCTAAGTTTTTGAACATGAACCCTAGCTCAAAATAATGGTAGAAATAGCTAGATCATGCTTCAAGGATCTCAAAAACATGAAAAACATTAAAAACAGGGCTAGGGTGTACTTAGAATCGAGCTTGGAAGGATGAACAAAACCCTAGCTATGTCTCCTTGAGAATTTCGGATAAGGAGGAGGAAGATGGACACAATTTTTTACTTATTTTTCCCTTTTTATTCGTTTATTAACCAAATGACAAAAATGCCCTTAAAGCCTTTCTTTCAAAATTTTCCTATTCATACCTATTTTTGTCCATAAAAATAAAAAATGGGAAAATTACTATTTAAGGACCTCTAACTAATAATCCATGGCAATTTCATCCTTAAAGCCTCTAGAACTCACATTTTGCAACTTTTGCAATTTAGCCCTAAATGTCAAATTGGACACTTTATCAATAGAATTTCTTTATGAAACTTTCACACAAGCATGTAATCATATCATAAACCTCATAAGAATCATAAAATAATTATTTCTACTTCAAATTTGTGGTCTCAAAACCACCATTTTGACTAGGCCCTAATTTGGGATGTTACACTAGGTGATGAGGTGCCAAGACTTGATCAGTTAGAAAACTCTAAAAGAAAGATTTTTTGGCAAACTCATTTGAAAAACTCAAATAAAAGCCCTAAATGCAGGGCCCGAATATTTCATTTCCCCCCAAAACTTTGTTTCATTTTTATTTTTCCCCAGTCATAACCCCTTTCCTCACGTTTCCTATTCCCTAAAAACTACCATCATTATCCCCTTTTAATTCCTTTTTCTTCAACTGCTCACATCTCTTACCTCTCATAAATTTTTCATTTTTAAACTAATTCCTTCTTTAACTCCTCTACTACTCACTTCACATTTGGGTACTTTTCCCAAATTTCTTTTCAAAATTCCTTTATGGCCCGTGCAAAGAGTATTTCAAAGATAGTAGAATCTTCTCCTACTAAGGGTTCTCAACCGAAGATATTCTTCAATGCTGTCATTGCCATGAGGTACACATCTAACATTCTCAAATGATCGTTTTGCTTTGAGCAGAGATTTCTTTTAAAAGATGAACCCCAATTTGGATATGATGAATTGGTAGCATTAGTTATCAAAAAAACACAACTAAAGTAAGTTTTTTTTTCATTCAGGAGATGTTTTGGGCAAAGTGGTGTTAGAGTTTTATACTCATGTTAACTCCCTAGATTCACCATTCATTTACATGAGGGGTAAATCTGTTCTGTTTGATAAAGACCAAATAAATAACCATTTCGATCTTAGGGAGGTGAAGATGAACATTTGGAGTTCTCTGACAATATTACAACAGCATGATTATCACGGGTTTTGAATAATTGGTTTGTTGAAGGAACACAATGGACTATTTCAAGTCACAACTGTTACACCATTGAGCGTACTCCTTTGAAGCCAGTAGGGAAGGTCTGGTATCACTTTTTGAGAATTAGACTGATGCCATCAACACATAATACGATGATGTCAACAGAGAGAATGTGATTGTTACATTCTATTACCCAAGGTTGAAAGATAAATATTGGGAGAATTATATTCCAAAAAGTTCACAAATGTGCAAATAAAAATGCTAGAAGTTGAATTCTATCAGTTTCTGTTTGTAACAACAAAACCAATAAACGAGAAAAAATGATGAATGGCAATGAATCTCTGTCTGATGACCGGATTGGAGTGGGGGAAGACTCTACTGCCAAAAAGGTCCGATTTAAAGATGGAAGTGATGACTTCTTGCCAAGCATGGCGGTTGGCTCGTCCCCAACAAGCAGAGTTTCTTGGAAAGACAAACTCTTGGGTGGTTTAGTTTCAAACTCTCTAGATAGTGACGCTAATAACAATTTAGAATTCGTTAAGGGTGATATTCGTAGATCCAATCTCAATGGCATACTTGCCATTGATTTCTCAGATCGCATCAATAAAATTCTGATAAAAAGCATGGAACTCATTGTGGTAGTCAAGTTGCTTGGGTACAACATAGGTTATGGGGCTCTATTTAATCGCATCACCAGCCTCTAGAAGCTTGCACAACCCTTTCGCCTAATGGATGTTGTAAATGGCTATTATCTTGTTCGATTCTAGTGTAGGGTAGATTTTGACGCGGCACTGACACAAGACCCTTGGATAGTGTTTGGGCACTATCTCACAGTTCAACTATGGACTATGGATTTTGACCCTTTAAGACCCTTTCCCTGCATTGTGTTGGCTTGGATCCACTTTCTAGGTTTGCCGGGATTCCTGTACTAAAAGAAGGTCTTATAGGAGATCGATAGCTTAGTCGAAGGAGTTTTTAAACTCGACACCAAAATTGATAACCAAGAAAGAGGGCAATTCACCAGAATGGCTGTTTTTGTAGACTTAGAAAAACCCCTTACCTCCCAAGTTCTTGTCAATGGACGAGTGCAACGAGTGGAATTTGAGGCCTTACTCGAGGTATATTTCTCGTGTGGTAAATATGGGCACTTTCAGAATTTTTTCCCTTCCTTTGTGATAAGTGGAAGTGGTCATGAAGGAGAGGGAGACCCCACGGGCTCTTTGAGAAGTGAAACTGCTCCGATGAGGACGAAAATATGCTGCCAGCGGTGGGTGATGCCTTCGGCCCATGGTTGGTGGTTGAGCGCAAGTCAAGGTGCAAACATGACGCATTTGTTGAGGAAAAAACAAAACTTATGGAAGAAAACTTGGGAAGTTTCAGATTTAAAGCATTATCTTCCATGGATTTTGAGCCCTTAGTGCTAGATTTGGAGGTGTCTTCTAAGGATTTTGGAGTGGTTAGGTTTTCACAAGGGGATTTTATTAAAAAATTAAAAGGAAAAAGCATGGGGCTAGGGTTTGGACCAATGGCTACAGAAAATAGGAGAGAAAGTCTGTTGGACCCTGTTGGTGATTTTGGGCCACGCCTAAAATCCAAGTCCCTAGAGGGAAATGGCACAAGACAGGTGCTGGGGTGGAAGCCCGTGTCTCAACACGTGCTGCTGATCAGACGCCCGACAGTACTGGGCCCAGTTTGGCATTGGACCCTATACATAGTAGTCATGTTCTAACGTCTGCTGGTCTTAGGCCTAATCCGGCTCTGGGCCTTCTGCATAAAGAAGCTGGGTCTCCATTGGAATGCTTTGGACTACATCAGATTTTGGGCCAGACTTCAAATGCCAGTTTTTTGGGCTTGGAGGGTGTAGCAGGCTTTGTGAATAAAGACCCAACATCATTTATTTCTTCTCCTAAAAATTTGGCCACCTCTCTTCACATTAATCCCACCTTCGAAGAGGCTAAAATTGGTCCCATTTCAAATTTACTTGATCCTAAAAAACATACAGTTGTTACTTTTCAAGAGAAATTAGATATTAAATCTTAACCAAGGGTGCGTGTTAACTCTTCAAATATTCCTAATGGACATGTTGTCGAAAATAGGAAAAGAAATGGTCATAGTGGGGAATCTTTAATTAAATCTATTCGTGGACGTAGAGGGAAATTTAAACTTGCCAGTAGTTTACGAGTCTCTCTCTCTGAAGCTATGGGTTCTAAGGCAGAGATCATTACTGTGCAAGCTGGAATTTCTTCGGATAAATCTAAAGTTAAAGCTGGAAGTGTTTGAGTTACTAATAGCCCTCATGAGGTTAGTTCTTTTTCTTATTTTTAATTTTTATGAATTTTACTATCTTTTCTTGGAATTGCCAGGGTTGTGTGAGGTCTAAATTTGTTAGAGTCTTTCGAGAATATAATCAAGAGCATAGATCAGATTTGATCAATCTCCTAGAAACTAGGGTCAGTGGTGAGAAAGCGGATTTGGTTATTGCCAAGCTTAGTTTTAATAATTCTCATCGTATGGAAGCGGTCGATTTTTTAGGAGGTATTTAGATTGGGTAGAAGGATTCGATTAACATGGAGGTGCTCCAAAGTCATCCCCAATTTGTTTTAGCCAAAGTTTCTGATAACTCCCTTTGGCAACCTTTTCTAGTCTCCTTCGTGTATGGCAGTCCTAATAGTTAGAAGAGGAAGCATTTATGAGAGGCTTTGCAAAGCTTTATTCCGATGGATGGGACCTCGTGGGTGGCAATTGGTGACTTAAATGCCATCCTCTCACCTAGTGAGAAAAAACGGTGGACGTGTTTTAGGAAAAATGTGTCCTTTCTTTGGTAATTTAATGGATTCCAGCCAACTTCAAGATTTAGGTTTCTGGGGGTCTCAGTTTACTTGGCAAAGAGGAGGGATTGTTGAGCGACAGGACAGAGCCATTTGCAATATTGCTTGGAACGCGAATTTTCTGAACTCAATGGTGACTCACTTAGCTTAGCTCAAATCTGATCACAGACCTCTTAAATTATCTCTTTTACCTGAGGTTCCTCATTGAAAGGACGTCCGTTCAAATTTTTAGCTGGTTGGATTGAACATCCATCTTTTTCGAATTTTGTTAAGGAGAATTGGAGGGTGTCTGTGAGCATGTTGTCCCTACATTCTAAGTTCACTGACCAGGTTAAGATTTGGAATAAAGAGGTTTATGGTCATATTTTCACTCGTAAAAAGCTCTTGACTCATAAATTGGAGCGCATTGAGATTGAACCAGACAGAACAAGATAGAACTAACTCGGAGTTTCTTAAGCAAGTAGCGATGCATGTGAGAGAGAAATTAGAGAATGTGCTTCACCATGAAGAAATCATTTGGAGACAAAAAGCGCAATATGATTGGTTGGTTTTGGGAGACCATAACACAAAAAATTTTCACTCACAAATGTTTAAAAGATGCAAACAAAATAGAATTACTACTTTGAAAAATGGCTTGGGAGAGTGGATAATGGACGATGATCAATTGAGGCTTGAAGCAGTTAATTTCTACTCTAATCTTTATGGTGAGCATCTTGGGCCTAGGCTAGATTTTCCATCTTTTTCTTTCTCACGCCTCAAAGACGAAGATTTTAATTTTCTTAACAGACAAGTATCGAATGAGGAAATTAAATCAGCTCTTTTTGATATGGCACCCTTAAAGGCTCCAGGGAGTGACGGTTTCCATGCCTTGTTCTATCAGAGTTAGTTGGATCATGTTGGCACTTCAGTCTGCACTTGGGTCAAAGATGCCTTCAACGGGAAAAGTATTGATTCAGATTTGAATAATTCTCTTATTGTACTTATCCCCAAAACCCAAAACCCCGTGGAGTTCTCTCAGTTCTAGCCAATTTGCTTATGTTTTGTCCTTTATAAGCTGGTCATAAAGATCACTGCCAATAGATTTAAAGTGGTCTTCTTGAGGCTTATTGCTCGCGAGCAAGTTGGTTTTGTTGCAGGGTGGAATATCACTGATAACATTATCATTGCTCAAGAGGTTTTTCATTCGATGAGGGGTACACAGAAAAACAAGAAGTGGATGGCAATCAAAATAGACCTAGAAAAGGCCTTTGATCGAGTATGATGGGATTTCATTGAGGCGTTGCTCCATGCTGTAGGTATTTCTATTTTTTTACGTAATGTTATTATGTCTGCAATTTCTAGCTCTATATCTTCTTATTTGTTTATTCTTTGCATGGAGTGGTTGGGTCTTAGTATTCGCAAAGCTATTGATGTTGGCATTTGGTCTCCTATTAGGCTGTCTTGTGGTGGCCCACCGTTATCTCACCTTTTCTTTGCCGATGACTTGATACTCTTCGGCCATGCAAATGAAAACCAAGCTCGAGTCATCAAAACTATTTTAGATGAGTTCTGTGATTATTTAGGGCATCGGATTAATTCACGAAAGACTAATATATTTTTCTCTAAAGGTGTTGACAATAACTTGGAAGAACATATTAAAGATTTCTTTGGTTTTCAAAAAGTTACTAATTTGGGACATTACTTTGAAGTTCCACTTCTACATGACAAAGTCACTAAAAGTGCTTTGAATTTCATGGTGGAAAGGGTTCATAATAAATTATCTAGTTGGGATGCCAGTCAAGTTTCTTTAGCTGGAAGGGTTACTTTGGTGCAATCTTTTCTTCTCTCGATTCCTAGTCACTTTATGCAGACTATGATGGTTCCTAAAGGTATCTGTGATAAGCTCGAGCGTATTATTCAGAAATTTGTCTGGGGAGCGCATAATGGTAGCTTAAAGACAACTTTGGTTAGTTGGGATTCGGTGTGACAACCTAAGTCTCATAGAGGTCTTGCTCTCAAATAGTTGAAAGACCATAATACCTCTTTCATGGTGAAGGTTGGTTTAACATCATTTCTAATACTAATGCCCTCTGGATCCAGGTGCTTCATTCTAAATACAGTCCCTAGTGGTTTACCTGATGACTTATCAAAGAGTATGTGCTCCTTCTTATGGAGATCCATCTCTAAGGTATGGCCCCTCATTTGTGAAAACCTAATCTGGTCAGGCAGAGATAGAAGTAGCATCAAGTGCTAGTAGGATTATTTGGTACCTAATTGTGTCCCCCTATTTAAGTTTATTCCTTATTCTGCTAACCCCTCTCTAGATTGTTCCCTTGATAGTATGGTTGCAGGTGATGGTTCTTAGAATTTAGATCTTTTCAGGCCTTGGGTTCCGGAGGAGATTATTAGCAAAATAATAAGTGTTCCACCACCCCATCCTTCGTCGGGTCCTGACCGAATTATTTGGGGCACTACTTCGACTGGTTACTTCTCCCTCAAAAGTGCTTACGAGAAGGTTCGTGAAGACACTTTCAATGTAGAAGATCAAATCTAGGAAATACCTTGGAAATTCCACGGCCCACACCGAATTCGCTTCTTTATTTGGTTGGCTCTAAAGCACCGTCTCTTAACTAACTCCGAGAGGGTAAGGCGTGGCTTTGGGAGTAGCAGTGCTTGTAGCCTTTGTGGTCATGATTATGAAGATGTTGTGCACATACTCAGAGATTGTAATGCTGCCAGACGTATTTGGGACAAGCGTAGTTTGCAACAAAACCTTTCTAGTTTCTATTCTGGATCTTTTTCTGATTGGATAAGGAGTAATCTTCAGTGCCATCTTACTTCTCTGGATGAAATCGATTGGCCTTGTCTCTTTGGGATTACCATGTGGCGTATTTGGAAGAATTGGAACCTGTTTATTTTCCAAGTTATTACTTGGAGTGTTGATAAAATTATTAAAATCTCTTACAGCTGGGCGAAATAATATTCGACGACTTCACAGTTCTCATCTCATATAGCTTGAGGCCATCTTCATAATTGGCCTTTACCTAACAGTTGGGCATGTTTGAACACTGATGGTTTAGTAAGATTTACTGAAGGCTTCGTCGCTGATGGTGGTTGTGTGAGAGATCATAATGGTGAGTGGATCACCGGGTTCGCAAAATATTTGGGTAATTGCACTATTTTAGAGGCGGAGCTCTGGGGAATTCTAGATAGGCTGAATCTTATTCTAGACAGGCATTTCTAGAGAATCCTAATTCAAACTAATAGCACTGAAGCTATTAATGTAATTTTGGATGATTCTTCGAGGAGCTTCAACTCTGCCTTAGTTCGGAAAATTCACCTTATCTTGAGGAAGATAGAGTAGTGGAAAATTTAGTATATTCCCAGAGAAGAAAACTTAATTGTTGATAGGCTGGCTAAGTCTATTCATACTAGAAGAATAGGCTTAAGATTGTTTGAAAATCCTCCTTTGAGGGTCTAAGCTTTTACCTTGTATCTTTTTCATCACCAAAAAAAATTGCTGGAAGTTTAAACTTCCCTTCTCTTATCTCAACCCTGTGTGAAGCAGAAGATGTGTCATTAAGTGATGTTGAGGATGTTACCCCCAACAAGGGTGGGATAACTCGAGCTAATTTTGTCAAACTCAGAGGAGCTGAGTTTGCCGCGGCATCCCAACACCATCAAGCTTCACCTACCACGCAAATTCCCGCAGCAACGTCTCCCAACTCTCATGATTCCCTTAAGTAGAAAATATTACATTCTTTGATGCAACTAAAGCAAAGGCTGTCCCTTTTTGAAGTCTAGCAATACCACATCGTTGAAGAGTTGGGACAACTCAATGCACGCGAGGCTTAGTATTGGGCGTATGTAAAAAATCAGGACTTGGCCTTAAAAGATCCCTTCAGAAGAAAATTGGTGTATGCTCCTTTTTGATTGTCAGGGAAGAAAAATGTTGTAACATTCTAAATTCCCTAACCTATTCAAAAAAAATAAAGAAAGAAAAATCTAGAATAATAATAAATAATTGATGTTAGGTGGAAAATAAACTAAGTGGGTTAGAAGATATTTGCTATATGACGAAAGAGGAGAGTAGATAAGTATTTAGGAATTTTTGTTTTTTAGGAGATGTTTCTGTACTACCTTTGTTAGACAAACCTTAGCCATTCGAGCACACTTTAGGACAGAGAAAATTGCTGAGAATGAGATATACATTATTTTTCAAACAGATAAGCAATATGAAAGGGTTTCATGCTAGGGCAAAATATTTGGATTAGTACATATAGGAAAATTTTGCTTGAGGACAAGCAATAACTTAGGTTTGGGGTGAGATAACTCTTGAAAAGAGTTATATTTTCTGTCTTTCGACCTAGCTAACTGTTTGTACTTAGGTATATTTTGTTGCATTTTAGGGCATTTTAATTAGCATTTCTTATATTGCATTCGGACTTGGATTATGTTGAGTTATTTGGTGCTTTTAATTGGGTTTTGTGGCAGTTTTGTGTCATGGTAGGAAAGGAACAAATTTTTGAAGAAAGGAAATAAATAAGCAAAGTTTTGCTAGGGCAAATTGTAGATGATATGCCAGTACGAGTGTTGCAGCAATGCCGAAAAAACTGAGTCAAACGTTTCACACTTTTAGTTGTTTTAGTTTGAAATTTAAACTCGTACCAGATAAATGACCCTAGAAAAGAGGAGAATATTGACGTAAACTGATTGGCTGAACTCTATCTATAAAAGGATGATAAAGGGAACCTCAAAAGGCATCTCGGAGGGAAGTAAAAGAGTAAGAGATCTCGAGTGGAACAGGAAGTCATCCTCTCGGTCAACGTAGGACTGTGCTGCTGAAGTGTGGACCAACGAAAGCTATTTTCCCAACGTTCTTTCATTATTTCCTTAGTGCTCTCTTGTGAACTTATTTGGTTGTAAACAATTGTGATGATTAGGAATTATATTTTCCAACCGATGAGTTAAATCTCATCGGGTTCGATTTATTTTGATGATACTTAACTATTTTAAGTTTCGATGGTATAAATCTGATTATTTTACTGCCCATTCAATTGTTTAAATGCAATCCCTAGGAATATTCGTTGGCATATTATTCTTATCAAGTTGATTTAATATGGGAAATGTTAGATTACTTAACTAATATTGGATGGCATGAGCAATGTTCGAATGATACTTGCATCATAAAGAAGGAATTACATAGGTTACTATAATAAGACCATGTATAAACAGGGATAGTGACTTGAGGTTTTGCCCTTGAAAGGGGCAGGCCACTCTAGGAGTCTTCCCTATAGTAAGTTAATCAAGATTTTGACACGACATCATTGCCAGTAAGGTTGATTTTAAGTAATCCTAACCTTCCACATAAATATTGTAGACAATATACTTGATTCTCTACCGAAATATCTTTACCTTAGCATTCTTAGTTGATTATTTGTTCATTTATATATTATTCATGCAATATTTCCTAAATTTACATTTCTGTTATCACTTTTGCTATAGCAATTCTAGTTATTTACCCATCATTGCATGTTTACCTTAGTTTTTACCATAACATTTCCTTCAACCATTTTACTATAGCATTAACTTGACCTTATTAAGATAACTTGACCAATTTTGTGCCTTAATCCGATCCTCGTAGGAACGATACTCACTTCCTCTTTACTACTTGAACCGACGTGTAACAGTCCAGTTTTGACCCTAGTTAGAATAGTGGTTTCAGGACCACGAATCTGAGTCTGAAAAATATTTTAATATTATTATATGTGTCTGTGATGTGTGAATTTACATCTGTGAAATTTCTGTGTTTTAATTTGTCTGTTTCTATACTCGATTTGCAAAAAGGACCAAATCGCGTAAGTTGTAAAAGTTGCCTACTAGTTGCTAAAGTGCCTAAGTGCTATAGTTGGTTAAAGTTGAAGCCCTTGCATGTCAATAAGACCATTATGTGATAGTGGGAGACATGGCTTGGCAATATAGTAAATAGATAAATTTTTAAAGGATGGTTAGGTAATTAGGTAAAATATGTTAATTATAATAAAACAAATCATGAAAATGAAGCCATTTTCATGCATGTTCAGCCGAATTGGGAGAAAGAAGAAGCCATTGAAGCTTCAAAACTTTCGGCCCTTGCATGAGTAAATAGGTTAGTCCATTTTGTTCGATTTTTGATAATTTCTACGTTTCTGTGATCGTTACTTTATGTTCTTCAAAACCCATGTTTAAATTTCTATTTTTGTTGAAGATTATGAAATGTGTCATTAATGATTATATGAGCTTGGTAGTGCTCTTATATGGATTATGAAAGATATATGTTAGATTATCATGTTTTATTCTTGAATTTTGATGAAATGAGCTATTTCGGCTAATTTGTGAAAATGATATTTTGAAGGACTAAATTGTGAATTAAACATGTTGTATGGGCTTATATGGAAGCCATGAAAATTCGGTTAGCCTTTGTTGCAAAGAAATTTTACATATTGATGATTTTGTGAAAAATAGACTAAATTGTCAAAGCGTGAAAATGTAAGGGTTAAAGTGAAAAGTGCCCAAAATATATGTATATGGATTAAATTGAATGAAATAAATGATTGAATGATTGAATTTGTATTGTATTAGATCAAGAACAAAAAAAATTAGACTTAGATCGAGGGAAGTCTAAAGTAGTTGAATAGTCGACTCGTTTTATCCAAAATCCGTTCGAGGTAACTCAAACTATACTTATGAGTTGAGTTGATTATATTCTGTGTTTATAAACTATTATCTAAATTGGGCGGTCTTGAGAGCCTGATAAAAGAATGTTGGTATTGATCTGAATTATCCTGTAAGATCGTGTCTGGGACACAGGCCTCGATTTGAAATTTACATGTAAGACCGTGTCTGGGATATCAGCATCGTATCTGATTTCGTATAAGACCCTGTCTGGGACAGTGGCGTCGATATTGAATTACATGTAAGACCACATCCGAGACATTGGCATTATACTCGTTTATGAATATCTGTATCATTTCTGAACCGTCTGATGACAAAGTATGAGATATGAAAATGAATATGTGAAATATATAATCTATACAGGTACATTTGTGTTGTACTTATTTTCTGAATGTGAAAGACTCTGTTTCTGCGAAATAGCGAATGTGAAGTAAGTTCGGAATTATGGAAATGAATATGATATGCATATAAGCAAAAGAGCATGGTTAAGTTTATGAACTACTGTGAGAAATAGCTATGAATTCTTATGGTTGTTTTGTACTATATATGCTTTTGTAATTAGACCAATTGTATTTGGCTTACTAAGCTCTTTGTAGCTTACTCAGTGTAATTTCTATCTATTTTACTGTTATCGTAGCTACTGAAGGCTCGGGATAGTCGAGGATAGTCATCACACTATCAAACTCTTTTTGGTACTTTTGAAATGTACATATTTTTAAGTATGGCGTGTATAGGCTAGAATGTTTAAGTTTGTAAGCTTTATGTGTATATAAGTTATGCCATTTGAATTTGGCTAAAAAATGATGAGTTTGAGCATAGTTTTGATGTATGTTTTGAAATGTGTTATATTCTAAGGTGTTTTGGTCATCTTTGAGCATGGAATTGGCTAGAAATGTTGGTTTAATTGATGCTTATTAATGCTTGTAGGATTGGACCCTTAATGGGTGGCAAATTGGCTTAAACCAATCATGCATTGTGCCACACGGTCATGGAACACAGGTGTGCCTTGTGGTCGTGTGAAAAAGTCAGTAGCTAGCTAAATTTTACATGGCCATGGCACACGGCCGTCTCTGTTGGCCGTGTTAAAAAGTCAATTTAGGACCTCTTTTTGGTACGGTTGGACCAGATGGGCGTGCCTTGTGCTCGTGTGAGTCACACGGTCTAGCCATACGGGCGTGTGATTTTGTCAGTTTTGAAAAGTTTTGAAAAGCTTGAACGGGATAGGGGTGTTACATTTTATTGGTATCAGAGCTATGGTTTAGTCGGTTCTAGGGCTACCATAGCGTGTGTGAGTCTAGCTATACATGCCATATGTCTGAAACTGTGATAGTGTGATGAATCATGACATTTAAAATGTGCTTTTATATAGTAATGGATCCCAATAGAGCCATAGCTGACGATATTGAGAGTAATATGCCTACTCCCGTGCAAGGGACGGTGCAAGATGATTCTCGACCGGCTACGAGTAGCCGTGATAACGAGGCTAATCAAGCCTTCTATCAGATGATGAATGATTGGTTAACCCAATATATTAGAACCAATCCGGCTGTTCAAAAACCTCCACCCTCAGTTAATCCTTCTCAAGTTCCTGTCATGACTTCTACGAATCCAATTCAGTTAAGTAGACCACCAGTTTATAAGATTAAAAAGTATGGAGCTAAAGAGTTCTGAGCTACAACGAATAATGATGCTGAAAGAGCCGAATTCTGGTTAGAAAATACGATACGGGTATTTGATGAAATGTCTTTGAACCCAAAAGAATGTGTTAAATATGTTGTTTCACTTTTGAGAGATACGGCGTACTATTGGTTGAAAACCTTAATATCTGTGGTTCTGAGTGAACGGGTTACTTGGGATTTCTTCCAAGCTGAATTTCGAAAGAAATACATTAGTCAAAGATTCATTGATCAGAAATGTAAAGAGTTTCTCGAGCTTAAACAAGGCTGTATATTTGTTACTAAATAAGAACAGGAATTTGTAAGATTGAGCCAGTATGCTCGGGAATGTGTATCAAATGAAGAAATAATGTGTAAAAGGTTTGAGGATGGACTAAATGAAGATATTCGTCTGCTAGTCGTGATTTTAGAGATTAAAGAATGGTGGTGCTCGTTGAGCAAGCTTGTAAGGCTGAAGAATTAAGTAAAGAGAAAAGAAAAGCTGATTTTGAAGCGCGAGATGCTAAAAAAAAAGATCTTCGAGTAAATCATTTCAGTCTGGGTCAAAGAAATTTTGAGATGATCAGAACCGTTCAAATACTAATGTGGGACATTCGAATCGAGATCGAGCTAGATCGTATTCAAACGCCAGAGCTCCTATTACTTCTGTTGCAAGTGCTGGAAATATTCGATCTGAGAAACCTGAATGTAAACATTATGGTAAAAGACATCTGAGAAATTGTAGATTGAATGATCGAGCCTGTTTCTGATGTGGATCTCTGGATCATTTTGTAAGAGATTGTTCCGAACCTGCTGAGCAAGAGAATGTACAGAATCTAAGATCGGGTAATACCTCAGCTAGAGGTAGACCTTCCAGAAATTCAAGAAATACAAGTGGTGGTCAAAGAGCTACTGGAGATACCGCTGTTAGATCTGAGGCTAGAGCACCTGCCAGAGCCTATGCTATCCGAGCTTGTGAGGAAGCTTCGTCACTAGATGGGATTACTTGTACTTTCACTCTTTATGATACTTCTGTGATTGCATTGATAGAACCTGGATCAACGTATTCTTATATCTGTATGAATTTAGTACACAGTAAGACTTTACCTGTAGAGTCTACTGAATTTGTAGTTAAAGTATCGAACCCTTTAGGTAAAAGTGTTTTGGTTGATAAAGTTTGCAAGAACTTTCTGTTAATGATTCGAGATACCTGTTTTTCTACTAATTTGATGCTACTGCCTTTTGATGAATTTGATATAATTCTGGGATTGGACTGGTTAACTTTGCACGATGCTATTGTGAACTGCAAAAGAAAAGTCATTGACTTAAGGTGTAAGAATGATGAGATAATTCGAATTGAGTCTAGTGATCTGAAAGGACTACCGGCTGTGATATCTGTTATGAAAGCACGAAATTATGTAAAGAAAGGTTGTATTTAGCTTATGTGTTAGACTCGAAAGTGGATGTTAATAAAATTGAATCAATGCATGTTGTCTGTGAATTTTCTGATGTGTTTCCTGAAGAACTACCTGGTTTGCCTCCAATTCGAGAAGTTGATTTTGGTATTGAATTGGTACCTGGTACTACTCCAATATCGATAGCTCCGTACCGAATGGCTCTGACTGAACTAAAAGAATTGAAATATCAATTGCAAGAATTGACCGATAGGCGATTTACTAGACTAAGTTTTTCACCATGGGGTGCTCCTGTTCTATTTGTGAAAAAGAAAGATGGCACAATGAGAATGTGTATTGATTACCGCTAGCTTAACAAAGTGACCATAAAGAACAAATACCCTCTGCCCAGGATCAATGACTTATTCGGCTAGTTGAAAGGTGCTACTGTGTTTTCAAAGATAGATTTGAGATCGAGTTACTATCAGTTGCGAGTAAAGGACTCTGACATTCCAAAAACTGCTTTTAGAATGAGTATGGGCATTATGAATTTTTAGTTATGCCTTTTGGACTAACAAATGCACCTGCTATTTTTATGGATTTAATGAATAGAATTTTCTGACCGTATTTAGATTAATTTGTTGTTGTATTTATTGATGACATATTGATTTATTCACGAGATGAATCTGAACATGCCGAGCATTTGAGAATAGTGTTATAGATATTGCGAGATAAATAGTTGTATGCCAAGTTCAGTAAGTGTGGATTCTAGTTGCAAGAAGTTGGTTTTTTGGGCCATATTGTGTCAGCCTTTGGAATCTGAGTTGATCCGAGCAAAATTTAAGCTATTATGGATTGGAAACCTCCGGGAAATGTATCTAAAGTCCGTAGTTTTTTGGGACTTGCTGGTTACTATAGAAGGTTTGTAAAAGGTTACTCGATGATTGTGACTCCATTGACAAAGTTACTTCAGAAAGATGTGAAGTTTGAATGGTCAGAAAAGTGTCAGAGCAGTTTTCGATCAGTTGAAAGCTTTGTTTACCGAAGCTCCGGTATTAGTACAACCTAAATCGGGAAAAGAATTTGTAATTTAAAGCGATACTTCGTTGATTGGTCTGGGATGTGTTCTGATGCAAGAAGGTAAAGTCATTGCTTATGCTTCGAGACAGTTAAAGCCACATGAAAAGAACTATCCGACACACGATCTTGAGTTGGCTGCTATTGTGTTTGCCTTGAAAATTTGGCATCACTACCTGTTTGGTGAGAAATTCCATGTGTTTTCTGATCATAAAAGTCTGAAGTATTTAATGACGTAAAAAGATTTGAATCTGAGACAGAGAAGATGGTTAGAATTTTTAAAAGACTACGAGCTAGTTATTGATAATCATCCGGGCAAAGCAAATGTAGTAGCGGATGCTTTGAGTCGGAAATCTTTTTCTGCATTACATGCGATGAATGCTTATTTAGCATTGTCTGATAATACTCTAGTTTGTGCCGAACTGAAAGCAAAACCCTTGTTTATACAACAGATCTACGAGGCTCAGAAATCTGACAATGAATTGATAGCAAAACGAGCTCTATATGATTCTGAATTCCGGGTTGATAATAATGATTGTTTGAGATTCATAAATGGACTTTGTGTTCCGAGGAATCTAGAGTTAATTCATATGATTTTGAGTGAGGCTCACAGTAGTAAATTTTCAGTACATCCGGGGAGCACAAAAATGTATAACGACTTGAAACAACTATACTGGTGGCCAGGAATGAAAAGAGATATTTCTGTTTATGTTTCTAAATGTTTGGTCTGTCAACAAATTAAAGCTGAACATCAAGGACTATCAGGTCTATTGCAACCGATTATGATTCCGGCGTGGAAATAGGATCGTGTGACTATGGATTTTGTTTCGGGTTTGCCCCTATCTCTGAGAAAAAAAGATTCGATCTAGGTTGTAGTTGACAGATTAACGAAATCAGCTCACTTTATTCCGATACAATCTGATTTCTCACTTGATAAGTTAGCTGAGCTTTATATTTTTGATATTGTTAGACTACATGGTATACCACTGTCGATTGTGTCAGACAGAGATCCAAGATTTACATCGCGATTCTGGAAGAGTTTGAAATATGCTTTAGGTACTAAATTGCATTTCAGCACTGCTTTTCATCCGCAAATAGATGGTCAATCTGAGTGGATTATTTAGATACTCGAGGATATGTTGAGATGTTGCATTCTTGAGTTCCAAGGCACGTGAGAACAATATCTACCTTTGATTGAATTCGCTTATAATAATAGTTTTTAGTCGAGCATTAAAATGGCACCGTATGAAGCCTTATACGGTAGAAAGTGTAAAACTCCGTTATACTAGTTTGAGCTCAGTAAGAATAAAATTTACGGTGTTAATCTAATAAAAGAAATAGAACAGAAAGTGAGAATAATCTGAGATAGTCTGAAAGCTGCCTCTGATCGTCAGAAATCTTATGCGGATTTAAAACGAAAGGATATCGAATATGAGATCGGTGATAAAATATTTTTGAAAGTATCTCCATAGAAGAAACTATTTCAATTTGGTAAAAAGGGCAAGTTGAGCCCGAGGTTCATCAGACCGTATGAAATCATTGAGCGAGTTAGGCCGGTTGCCTATAGATTGAGACTACCATCTGAGTTAGAAAAGATTCACAATGTATTTCACCTATCAATGCTTTGATGATACAGATCTGATCCTTCGTGCATAATTTCTCCGTCTGATATTGAAATCCATTCTGATATGACGTATGAAGAAAAACCGATTCGTATTCTGTCTCGTGAGATTAAAGAATTATGAAATAAGAGAATTTCGTTAATTAAAGTATTGTGGCATAGACACGAAGTAGAAGAGGCTACATGGGAGCCTGATGATGCAATGAAACAGCAATATCCGAATCTATTTAACAGTAAGATTTTCGGGGACAAAAATCCCTAAGGAGGGAGAATTGTAACAGTCCGATTTTGACCCTAGTCAGAATAGTGGTTTCGGGACCACAAATTCGAGTCTAAAAAATATTTTAATATTATTATCTGTGTTTGTGGTGTTTGAATTTACATCTGTGAAATTTTTGTGATTTAATTTGTCTGTTTCTCTGCTCGGTTTGTAAAATGGACCAAATCGCGTAAGTTGTAAAAGTTGCCTACTAGTTGCTAAAGTGCCTAAGTGCTATAGTTGGTTAAATTTGAAGCCCTTGCACGTCAATAAGACCATTATGTGATAGTGGGAGACATGGTTTGGCAATATAGTAAATAGATAAATTTTTAAAGGATGGTTAGGTAATTAAGTAAAATGAAGCCATTTTCATGCATGTTCAGCTGAATTGGGAGAAATAAGAAGCCATTGAAGCTTCAAAACTTTCGGTCCTTGCATGAGTAAATAGGTTAGTCTATTTTGTTCGGTTTTTGACAATTTCTACATTTCTGTGATCGTTGCTTTGTGTTCTTCAAAACCCATGTTTAAATTTCTATTTTTGTTGAAGATTATGAAATGTTCCATTGATGATTATATGAGCTTGGTAGTGCTCTTATATGGATTATGAAAGATACATGTTAGATTATCATGTTTTGTTCTTGAATTTTGATGAAATGAGCTATTTGGGCTAATTTGTGAAAATGAGATTTTGAAGGACTAAATTACGAATTAAACATGTTGTATGGGCTTATATGGAAGCAATGAAAATTCGGTTAGCCTTTGTTGCAAAAAATTTTACATATTGATGATTTTGTGAAAAATGGACTAACTTGTCAAAGTGTGAAAATGTAAGGGTTAAAGTGAAAAGTGCCCAAAATATGTGTATATGGATTAAATTGAATGAAATGAATGATTGAATGGTTGAATTTGTATTGTATTAGATCAAGAACAAAGAAAATCGGACTTAGATCGAGGGAAGTCTAAAATAGTTGAATAGTCGACTCGTTTTATCCGAAATCCTTCCGAGGTAAGTCAAACTATACTTATAAGTTGAGTTGATCATATTTTGTGTTTATAAACTATTATCTAAATTGGACGGTCTTGAGAGCCAGATAAAAGAATATTGGTATTGATTTAAATTATCGTGAAAGACCGTGTCTGGGACACAGGCCTCGATTTGAAATTTACGTGTAAGACCGTGTCTCGGACATCGGCATCATATCATATTTTGTATAAGACCCTGTCTGGGATAGAGGCATTGATATTGAATTACATGTAAGACCACGTCCGGGACGTTGGCATTATACTCGTTTATGAATATCTATATCGTTTCTGAACCATCTGATGACAAAGTATGAGATATGAAAATGAATATGTGAAATATATAATCTATACAGGTACGTTTGTATCGTACTTAATTTCTGAATATGAAAGACTCTGTTTCTGCGAAATAGCGAATGTGAAGTAAGTTCGGAATTATGGAAATGAATATGATATGCATATATGCAAAAGAGCATAGTTAAGTTTATGAACTACTATGAGAAATAGCTAGTTTTGTACTATATATGCTTTAGTAATTAGACCAATTGTATTTGGCTTAGTAAGCTCTTTGTAGCTTACTCTGTGTAATTTCTATTTGTTTTACAGTTATCCTAGCTACTGAAGGCTCGGGATAGTCGAGGATAGTCATCACACTGTCAAACTCTTTTTGGTACTTTTGAAATGTACATATTTTTAAGTATGGCATGTATAGGCTAGAATGTTTAAGTTTGTAAGCTTTATGTGTATATAAGTTATGCCATTTGAATTTGGCTAACAAATGATGAGTTTGAGCATAGTTTTGATGTATGTTTTGAAATGTGTTATATTTTAAGGTGTTTTGGTCATCTTTGAGCATGAAATTGGCTAGAAATGTTGGTATAGTTGTTGCTTATTAATGCTTGTAGGATTGGACCCTTAATGGGTGGCAAACTGGCTTAAATCAAGCATGCATTGTGCCACACGGTCATGGAACACGGGCATGCCCTATGGCCGTGTGAAAAAGTCAATAGCTAGCTAGATTTTACACGGCCATGGCACACAGCCGTGTCTGTTGGCTGTGTTAAAAAGTCGGTATAGGACCTCTTTTTGGCACGGTTGGACCACATGGGCGTGCTTTGTGCTCGTGTGAGTCACATGGCCTATCCACACGGGCGTGTGATTTTTTTAGTTTCGAAAAGTTTTGAAAATCTTGAATGGGTTCGGTTTAGTCCTGACCTTTCCTAAATGTATGTTTTAGGTCTCGTAGATCATCTTAATGGATGAATTGAGAATGAATGCAGATGTATTAATGTTATATGATATCTATGAATCTGTGTTGTTATGTAATGTTTTGTCTATTCGATGACTCCCCTTACCTATTCTGATGACGGTTACGGGATAGGGGTGTTACACGACGTGTAAACTTACATTAAAATCTCACACCATTTTACATGCGACAATAAAAAAAATTATAATTGAACAAATAAGGTGCTTTCTCATGCTATATATTAATCTAAATAAGTCATTTAATATAGAAGCATAAAAGGCTCATTCAATTACAATTAATATCAATCTCTATTTCAAATAAAATAACCTTTTAAAAAGGTCTTTAATGAAGTGTATATTAGGTAGGGAGCTTCTTGTCATAGAACTCCTTAAATATCAAATATTCTATTTAAAGTAACTTTGATTTATTGAAAAAATTCTTGCTTGACTTGATTCTTATACATTAAGTCTTTATTGATGAATTGCTAAAAGTCTTCATAAAATCAATAATTAAAGGTTTGACGAATTTGATCAAAACACAATCAAATATGCCTACAAAAAACGCGGAGGATTAGTTACTAAGTTCACTCTAGTAGATGCCTTGGGAATAAAAATACCAATCAAATAAGGCAAGTTATAATGTCTTGCCAGCTTTTTCTTAAGTTATAATTGGTATTGTAGCTGATAGTTATAATAAGCACTAATAGTGTCTTTAAATCATCGTTAATCTTTAAATTGTTTAATATTCGTTAAAATGTGATAATTGAAGTTAATATTTGGTTTTCATGTAAAGAAAATATATTTGAAAGAATGTTTGGCAATGTTGTGGATACAATAGTTGAAACAACAATAAGGAAACTGTACACACAAAAATTGTTAACGTAGTTTAGACTTATCCTACATCTGCGAATCCTTATTGAGAGAACAAATTCACGAAGATCAATATAGTACAAAGAAACATTGATTTAAGATTAACTCTCAAGTTGAAGCCTCACCTTTATATATCTGATGTAGTTTTCATTATTTACTATTTTAATCACTTAGTAGGTACTACAAATTCATTCAAAGATGGTGATGCACTTTAACCAATAGTTCCTCTCTTGAAAAATAAGTTTCATTCATTGTCTAGAAGAACTCTCTAAATAGGTAATGTATAGCATTTAAATAACCAAGTCAATGAGCCCCATTATCTTTTTTTTTCAAACGCTCATTATATCCACTCATTTGAAAGGGTTACCTTATCTTCAAATCTTTCTTTAACATCAACAACATAGTCTTTGAAATCAAATGAACTTTTCATGCCTTGGGTTCTTACCCTATGAAAAGCAAGTTCTTCAAGCTCCTATACCTAACATCCTGATTACTAATTTTTACTGCATAATACATCAAGAAAACTAATACAATATCATAGTTAAAAATTTCCAACTAAAAAATTGTTGAGCCAAAATGTTATGGTTGCCATTGCTAGAAAAAGCAAACCACCACTACTAGACAACATTAAATCCTAGCAATCCCCCGTTTGCATTTTTGACAAAACATACAAAAATAATAAAATCTAATTACAATTGTAAATAAGGAGAGATCAATTAAATATGTTTAAATATCCCTTACAATAACAAAATGTTCTTAATAAAAACTTAAACAAACAAATCAAAGTTTAAAGTTCAAAGTTTTTTATAACAACCCAATAAAAATTCAACAAAAAGAGAAATCCAACAAAAAAAACTCCCCCTAAACCAAACTCTAAATCTTTACTCCACTTTTTTAGGAAAAATCCAAAGGACTTCAAAGATCTTCAGCTTCCAAATGTCATAGGAATTGAAACACATCATGCTTCATTTTGTTGATGCTCCGTAATGGGGACTTAACAAAATCTAGCTTAACTCGAAGATTCTTCAAAGTTTGAACTCTTTGTGCACGAGGTAGAGTGTTTGTAGTGCCAACTATGAGACAATAACTTCATCAAAAGTATTATTTCTTCATGTTCTTTAACAATTGGAGCTTAATTGGGATGGTATCATTAACATGGCTGCTAAAAATCAAACTTCATATTATATTTCAGTTTATGTTGTAGAGGCTCTGCATAACCATTAGTTTGAAAATTATTCTACCTCATTAGGAGCTAATAAATTAAAGAGAGAAATGACAAACCCAACCTTACGTCATATATTTTTGTGTGCTTCAAATTTGGGTTAAATATAATAAAACCATAATCAACTTTAATTTCGTTACCAACTTTAAAAAGTAACAACCCTAATCCTTTGCCTCCTAATCCATTATGTGAAGTTGGTATTGAGTCACATATTACCAACTTGTACAAGGGAACATAGAATTTTCCAAGACTTGAACATGGAAAACCAATCCTTTTGTTCCAAGTTTTTCAAACATTACCAATCAAAATAGTCTTGCCCCAATTGGCTGCAAAACCACCCTTCTATTTTGAAATTTTATAAAGTAATTAATATTAGAAGGGTTAAATTCAAAATAATATTCTCTTATATAAACCTTCATACAATTATTTGAATTTGGATAAGCAATATCCTTATTCAAGTAAGCATGAAGCTCCAACACAATAATCTTGACATAAAGGGTGGCAAATCTTGTAGTGTTGGAAAATCCCATCTTTGGTATCCTTAACTTCAATCAAGTGCTTTTATTGGAGAGTATTCATTTTATTCCTTTATGTTCTATTCAGAAAGCTTAGTGCCTCCCTTTCTAATACTTTTTTTCACCTTTTGGCTTTTGGAGGTAGAAGAGTAGATTTAGTTTTTCATTTTCTCTTCCTTGTAACATCCTGTAGTAGGGCCTAGGAGTTTCGGGCATGACAAGCTGAGGTCACCATGGGCTCGGTGAGCCATGGTTAATGGTTTGGATCGAGAGTGAAAGTAGGGTCTCGACTATAAAAAAAATTAGGAGTAGCCAAAGGGAAATTATACGAAACTTAGGAAGTCAACTTATTTTTCTCTTCACAACTCTACTCATGCACTTAACTCTTTCCTACGTCTACTAGGGCAACCTAAGATCATAAAAACTCCTAGTACCTATAAATTAAGCTGTTTTCATTAAAATGTCATATTCTTTTAAAAGGCAAAGCACTCTCAAAATTCTTTATTGATTACTTCTTTCTCTTATTGTTAAGTTTTTACGAAATCAAGAATCCAGAACATAGCTCTTAGAACTTAAGGTAAAACTCTATTTCTTTAGAACTTTTAAGAATGTTCGCAATGAAAGAGACTAGGTTCACTAAAATATTAGTATGTGTGAACCTAGGCTCGCTTATGTTTATGTATGAGTTTTATTGTGTTTTGACTATTAGTGACTTGTGAATGTTTGTGAAGTTGCGAACCTGATAGAAAAGTCTACAGGTAAAGACAAGGGAAATGTAACCTCCAGAACCCAGCCTAAACATTATGGCTAGATTGAGAAGGCTACATTAGCCATCGAAATGGCTAAGCTAACTTACGTTACTTTTTAAGACTTTAAATAAACTCATTTTAGAGAAAACCGTAGTTGTACTTTGAGTTATCTTAAAAGCATTCATTCATTAGGTCGTGTATGCTTAGAATTCATTTTATTGTTGACAGTGTTGTTTTAGAAAAACTAATTACTTGTCGCTCTTCTTTAAAAAAAAACTCGAAGTTTGACTAATGCAGCAGAAAAACCATTTTTCAAGTGATTTTAGAAAATTAGTTTCTTTATCAATTTATTTTGTAAAAACAGTTCCATTGCAATGTACTGGAAACTAGGGAACAATATCAAATTTTACTTAAGCCTGATATCATGGATTATCCGGTTATGATACTTGAGTAATCCATGTATGGAAAAATCCCTAAAAGAAAAGTTACCAAGCCACAGACCAAAAATAATTAAAAATTACAAGCCAAAACATATAAAGACATAAGAATACTTAATTAAATAATAATAATCCGAGGTCTAAGTTGATTCCCTGAATGCCGAGTCCAGTCCTAATTTTGAGGTTTACTTGCAAAGTTAAACACTATTGGGTGGTGAGCTTATGAAACACTTAGAGTGAGTCGAATGATTATTTAAACAGGCACAAACATCAAATACAGTGAAACATATTAGCATTAACAGAAGAAACAGAACCATCATAGGAATTTCATGTCATTATATAGCCGCTATCAAATTGATATTGTAACACCCTGATTTTCGGGATTTTCATAACTTTCAAGAATTTGGTAAAATTTTTTAAAATTTGGTATTTGGTTGTGAAATTCATAATTGGAGTGTGTAAATGGGCCTATGGAAGGCCCATGTGTTGGCTAAAACCCGGTAGAATTTTTGAATTTTGGACTTAAGGAGTTAGGGGCTTTGGATGGGTGGCCTTATTAAAAGATGTGGGTAAATTGTAACACAAGAGAGCCCCTACTAAAGTGGTTAAGTGATGCCACTAAGGAGTTAAAAAGAGTGGCATGTAAGTGGCTGGGGGAAAGCCAAGGTTCGATTCACTAAGCTGGCAATTGTGTTGTTATTTTTATGTTTTGAGCATATAGGAGTTTGAGGTCGAATGGAACTCTGTTGGAGAGAGTTTGAATCAGTCAAATGCATAAATTTAGGAGTGATAAGGGAGACATTTTGGGGATTTGAATGGAGGCTTAGTGTTGGACGAATAGTGGGAATTTAGGGAGGAGAAATCGGCTTAGGAGTTTTAGGTTAGTATTTCGGCATTAGGGGCTTTAGTCGTGCCGTTTTCTTTTATTTAAAAATCATAGGGTTATTTCTTTTCTTCCTTTTCTTCTCTAGCCGAAATCATAACTCCTTTCATCCTTTTTTTCTTTCTCTTCTTTTGCCAAAGCCAAACTACTACTCCCTTTCTTTTCATCACCTTTGCCGAATTGCTAGAAGAGCTGAAACTCTTGAAGTTGGTTGTGCCGATTTCATTTAGACCAGCATCCTTCTTTTCTTAGACCTCTAGGGTTCGAAGGCTGCTAGGTGGTTAAGGGCTAAGTTTACTTTGGGTCTAAACTGTGCAGAAGGGAAGACTGTGGTAAGTACTTATTTTCCTAATCGATTCAGTAGTGTAAATGTTAAGAAAAGCTGAAACCCCCTATAGTTTAAGGAGGTTATTGATTTGAGGTTTAGGCCTCACTGGGCCTTTTCATTCGACTTTTATGATTTGTGTAGTGATATAGACAACTTTGGAGGAGCAGCAAGGCTTGGAGTATCGGTTTGGATAAACTTGGATCGAATCATCAGACCCTGTGAAGGTAAGTGATCTATGGCCATTAGGGGTTCTTTAGTTGACTATGGTAAGGTGGATTTTGGGTTTGATAAGCATGAATTGTAAACTAAGAATGGTGGTGATTAATTGTAGGTTATCGTGGGCTAAATCGGCATTCATAGGGCCTATTAGGGGTTTTGGGGCCAAAAGCCCGAATTTGATAAAATGGGTTTAAGATCATTGTTTAAACACTCGAAAATATTGATAATAGTTAAGAAACATGATGATATTTGGTAAAATTATGAAATTACCCTTATAATATGAAAAATGACTATTTTGCCCTTAAGTAAAAATGACCCTTATACCTCCCTAGGGTTTAATTATGAATATGATGCATGAGACATTGTTATACATGATATGACATGATATGCACATGATATGTTATGAGATGCACATGATATGCTATGATATACTCATTATATGCATGGGTTGGGTTTTATATAAATGGAGGAACTGCGAAAAGGGCTTTGCCCCAGTTGACCAAAAAGGGCTTTGCTCCAATTATTAAAAGAGGCTAGGCCTCCAGTTATATGATAAAGAAGCTATGCTGCCAGTGGAGAGTTTGGCTGGGTGGGTTGAGTTATTCCCCACATGGAGAGCTTGGTTGGTACGGGTGGAGAGTAACAGATGGTGGGTTGAGTAGTCTCCCTAAATGAGCTTGCATACATTCATTGGTATTTCATGTGAAATTGAAATAGGCCTATGGGCCATACCGTTTACAGTAAAGGCTTCGGCCCAGTATATGTCAAGATTGAATTAGGTCTTAGGCCCAGTATGCTGATATTAGTTGGGCTCTGAACGGGGCTTGTTGCATACTGAGTTTCCAAACTCACCCCTTTCCATAACCTTGCAGGTGAGCCTTGATGTGGAGACTTGGAGCCGGAGGGGATTCAGAGTGGCCGTGGTGATCGCTTTCGAACTTTGCAATAAGTAACCAGTTTTTTTAAAATTATTATTATTATTATTATTTGGTTTTGGGTTGTAATAAGGCTATTTTAATTATTTTTCTAGGATTATTTTATTTTATACTCTATATTTTACTGACAATAATTCAAAGTGGGTTAGATTTAGGGCGCGTTTTCAAAATGATACTTGTTTCCAAAATAACGCAACGATACAATTAATCGGTTTATCAAAAATATCTACTGAATTCCAACTCGATTTTTTTTCCAAAACCTAACCTCGCGCCAAAGTGTGGCAATGGTTGTGGGCATGTCTAGGATTGGATCCAATCAAGAGCTTGGTACTTAAGTAGCCTTCATGGCTCACCTCCTCTATTTCGGATACCTATCTGGTGCACAACTTCCGTTCACTTTATTAACTTAGCAAAGACTATCTTTTAAAACACTAAGAAGGACGTTGAAAGAGGCATGGGTTTTCTTAAAAACTTCAATGTGACACGTCGAATCTGACCATAACGTCTGGGCTGAGTTTGGGGTGTTACATTTAGTGGTATCAGAGCCAAGTTGCAACAACTCGGCTGTGGGTTCTAAACGGGTTTAAAATCAAAAATTTCAAAACAAAGGTATTTTAAATTAATTTCTAAGAATTTCTAAAAAAGAAACCTTTTCTGTGACCACATACATGGTTTTAAGTTTTAAATGGTTTGGAGAAAGAAGTGGCACACTGAATCCTCGGCACCAAGTCTGTAAGTATACTTTCTTTTACACCGTGTGATATTGATATGATGCTATAGATAGAACTGAGACCCTACTATGATACTTTAGATAGGGTAGAGCTGTAAAATAGTAGGATTGAGACTGTAGCTAGGCTACGACGTTGCGAAAACAATCCCTGAACTACTATGTTTCCATAAGACATCTCGTAATAAATAATTAAAATATTAAACTAATATCATAAAATTCGTAATAAGATAATTCGATATAAGTACAAGAGGAATTCGTGGACGAGGCCGCGGACGTGGTCGCGAAAGGGTGCAAGTTGAATCTTCATCCTCAGGGCATAGGCCAGCTGATGAGGTATCCGTGCCACAGGAAACAGAGACTGGGTCACATGATCAGGCTGCGGGGGACGATGCTTTATCCTAAGCGATGTTAAGGGTTTTGGAAAGGGTTGTTGGAGCTAGCACTGGGACAGTGAATAGCGGATCCATCTCTGAGTGACTCTAGGCTAATGGAGTAGAGGTTTTTAGGGGCGTAACTGGAGTAGCCCCAAACGTGGCTGAATATTGGCTAGAGGCAACGGAGCAGATTATGGACGACCTAGATTGCTCTGTGGAGCAAACGCTGAAGAAGGCCGCGTCGTTGTTACGAGATGAGGCATACCAGTGGCGGATCACTGTAAGGGAAAGTACCCTGATCGAACGAGTAACCTGGGAACTGTTAAAGACTGCTTTTAAGGGGAGGTATGTTGGAGCTAGTTATGTGGATGCCCGTCGAAAGGAATTTTTGAATCTGGCTCAGGGTAATAAGACTATTGCGGAGTATGAGGCAGAATTCTTGAGGCCAAGTCGATATGCTAGCGGGATAGTTAAGACCGAATATGAGCGTAGTGTTCGATTGGAGGATGGCCTCCGCGATGAGCTTAGGGTGCTGATAGCTCCATAGAGGGAGCGTGATTTTGCCGCGTTGGTAGAGAAAGCTAAGATAGCCGAGGAAGTAAAACGAACTGAGTTGCAAAATCGTGAAAGGGATCGACCCAGATTCAGGAGGGATTTTGGACCCTCGGGTGCTGCATATAGAAATGCTAAAAGAGCTAGAAAGGAGGAACTGGTTCGATCAGTTCCGGTGAATACCTTTAGACCGCAGGCTTGCAGGGACTGTGGTAGAGTGCATATGGGGGAGTGCTGGAAACAAACTGGAGCATGTTTTCGATGTGGGTAAAAGGAACATAAGTTCAGAGAGTGTCCTCGATGAGCAGCTCAGGATCAAGTTACGGAGCAAAAAGGTGTCCAACCGTTGCGAGGAGGAGCACCTCCATAGAGAAGCCGTGGGCAAGGTAGAGGTGGCAATGGTAATGGACGAGGACGTGGGGCACCTGGCAGGGGTGCTGGACATGTTGAAGCTCGACAGTCGGTGTTGGTTTATGCTGCATAGCGTCGTGAGGAGGGTGATGTTCCTGATGTTATAACCGGTACGTTCTTCATTCATAGCACGCCTTACACTGCTTTGATTGATGTGGGTTCCAGTCATTCGTATGTAGATAAACTCTTTAGGGAGGTGCCTTCAGAGACACAAGATAGGATATTCGTAGGGGACTTGATGGAGCTGCCATTTGGGGAATTTGATCTTATTTTGGGAATAGACTGGCTAACTAAGCATAGGGCGATGTTGGATTGTGCTGTTAAGAGAATGGTGCTAAGAACTGCCAAGGATGAGGAGATAATGGTCATAAGGGAGCGAAGGAACTATTTGTCCAATGTTGTGTTGGCTTTAAGGGCTGAGAAGTTGATTCGGAAAGGTTGTGAGGCGTTTTTAGCATTTGTGAGTCAAGCTTAACCTGAGGGGATGACTGTGGAGTCAGTCTGGACCATCAAAGAATTTCAAGATGTTTTTCCTAAGGAGCTTCCTAGACTACCTCCGAACAGAGAAGTCGAGTTCGGAATCGACTTGTTACCTGGAATAGCTCCAGTGTCCATTGCACCTTACCGGATGGCACCAAAGGAGTTGGTGGAACGGAAAGCTCAGATTCAAGAACTGTTGGATAGAGGGTTTATAAGACCAAGCGTTTCTCCGTGGGGTGCACCAGTGTTGTTCGTAAAGAAGAAAGATGGGACCATGCAGATGTGTATTGATTATCAGCAATTGAACAAACTGATGATCAAGAACAAGTATCCTTTGCCAAGAATCGATGATCTGTTTGACCAACTGAGAGAAGCTTCAGTATTTTCTAAGATCGACCTTCGGTCAGGATATCATCAGTTTAGAGTCAAAGAAGAGGATATTCATTAGACGACATTCAGAACTCGATATGGTCATTACAAGTTTCTGGTTATGGCCTTTGGTTTGACTAATGCACCGGCAGCATTCATGGATTTGATGAATCAGGTATTTCAGCCGTACTTGGATCAGTTCGTAGTCGTTTTTATTGATGATATCTTGGTGTATTCAGAAACAGAAGAGAAGCATGATGAGCATCTTCGTATTGCGCTACAAGTGCTAAGGGAAAAGCAACTCTATGCAAAGTTCAGTAAATGCGAGTTTTGGTTGAGTGAAGTAACTTTTTTGGGGCATGTTGTGTCTATTGAGGGGATCAAGGTAGACCCTCGAAAGATTGAGGCGATTCTGGAGTGGAAGCCACCGAGGTCAGTAACCGAAATCTTAAGTTTTCTAGGGTTGGCAGGTTATTATCGAAGATTTGTGGAAGGATTTTTTATGTTTGCAGCGTCGTTAACGAAACTTATAAGGAAGGGAGCACCGTTTGTTTGGACAAATAAGTAGTAAGAGGCTTTTGAGAAGTTGAAGAAAGTTCTGACTGAGGCACCAGTGTTGATTCAGCCAGAGTCTGGGAGGGATTTCACTGTGTACAGTGACGCGTCATGTAACATCCCGAAATAGGGCCTAAACGGAATAGTGGCTGCGAAACCACAAATCTGAGGTAGAAAATTTTATTTTATTATTATTTTGAGGTTCATGATATAATTTCATGATTGTGTGAATATTTCGTGATGAAATTCTATGCCTAAAGTGTTTAAATTGAAAGTAGGGACTAAATCGAATAAGTTGCAAAATTTGCATTCTAGAAGTTTTTAGTATGAAATTGAATTGAAATATTAATTAGGAGGTCTTAAATAGCAATTTGACCAATTTTAAGTTCATGGACAAAATTAGGACATGGAAGGAATTTTTGGAAAGTTTAGTAGTAAGGGCATTTTGGTCATGTAGTTATTAAAATGAATTAAAAACAAAATTAAAAGCCAATTTTTGTCCATCTTCTTCATTAGGACGAAAATTCAAGGGTTCTCCATAGCTAGGGTTTGTTTCAAGCTTTCAAGCTCCATAGTAAGTGATTTCAAGCCCCGTTTTAATGTTCTTTACGTTTTGAGTCCCAGTAGCTCGATAAAGCTTATGCTAGCAATAATTTAAGTTAGAGTTCATATTTGGAAAAATACCCATAGGTGAAAAGTGTTTATTTTGATGTTTTATGATAGAATATGAGGTCTTAAATTATGTTAGACAACTTGTACTACTCGGTTTTAAGCAAAAGCGAGTAAAAGGACTTAATCGGTAAAAATACCTAATAGTCATAAGTGCATGTTAGAGTATGAATTTGATGCTGCCATAGAAGGGAAAAATAACCAGCATGTCATAAAACATAAGAAAATAGGCTGAAGTTTAATTTATGAGCTTTGGGGCAAAAGTGTAAATATGCAAAAGTTTAGGGGCAAAAATGTAATTTCGCAAAGTTTGAGTAAAGGACTGTTTTGATAAATTTTGATATTAAATAAGTTAAATTTGCTATTATAGATCAAGAAGAGCGAAATTCGGGAGTAGATCGGGAAAAGAAAAAGTAAAGGACTAAATTGTAAAGTTTAGTCACATTTTGTATCGAGGTAAGTTCTGAATAAATAAATGCAATATTCTTTTATTTTACATTATTATTGTCAATTTCCAGCATTTATATACTTATTTTATGAGAATATTTAAAGTCGAATTAAAGTAGTAAGTGTGAGAAAAAGTATTAGGAAAGCCCGTTTGAACCTTAGGAATGTTAGGATATTGGGGTTGTTGTGAGACAGACAGGATAGAAATGAGCAATGTAAGTCCATATCAGATATATGGCTTTGGAGACAGGAATGAGCCATGTAAGCCCATATTATATATATGGCATTGGAGACAGAGGAATAATTCATGTAAGTCCATGTCGAAGACATGGCATTGGCGAGATATTGATAGACGAAGCGACCCTAATATCCTTAGTATTCCGAGTGGTTCAACGGGTCGATACGAGTTAGATTGCAGTGAATTAACAGCAAAGGAAAAGTAGATTATATTTATGAAAAGAAAAGGTCGGATAAGAAAGAAGGTAAGGAAATAAAGAAGAAGATAGAAATTGAGAAGTAAAGAAATTTATGATGTTAGATGATATTATGCATAATTATCCATTATGTTGAATGTTGTGATTTAATTACTTGTAAAGCTTACTAAGCCTAGTGCTTAATCTCTTTATTTTCTTCTTCTTATAGTACTTATCTAGCTACTCGGGGATCGAAGGAAACGTCGGAGGCCGATCACACTATCAAAGAAATAACTCGGTATAATTAGACGTTTTGTTTTGTGTATGGCATGTATAGAAACTTAGTTACTTTTAGTATAATATGAATAATGAACGATGTATAAATACTTGCTAGAGATTAGCTAATAAAAATAGCCGATGATATGCATGTTTATTAATATGTATGATTGAATGGTGGTTATCACATGAAAGTTATGAAAAATGTGAAAGTAACCTAAAAATAGATTCAAACAACAGAAATGACGTGACTTTGAAAAATCACTAAAAATTGTATAAACATATTTTTAAGATGAATAATACATGAAATTAAAGCCTATTATGTCTATTTTCTTATGGAATAAGCAAAACAGGTAAAGAAATTATATTTTATGAGATATCTGAGTTTTAGTGAAACAGGGTCAGAGAACTTTCTAGATCCCCTGTTTCAACTTTGGAAATTCACCATAAATTGTACAAAAGTAATTAGGTGGTGTAATTTATATGGTTAGAATCCTTATTGAATCTACTTTAATATAAACAAATGGTATAGTTATATTAATTTTTTTATTGGGAGAAAAGTGGTTCGTAGTAAGTAGAGGTCAGTGTAGTCAAA
This sequence comes from Gossypium anomalum, assembly GCA_025698475.1. Classification (NCBI taxonomy): domain Eukaryota; kingdom Viridiplantae; phylum Streptophyta; class Magnoliopsida; order Malvales; family Malvaceae; genus Gossypium; species Gossypium anomalum. The sequence continues at coordinate 40,163,472 of CM046959.1, read as the reverse complement.
TTCTGAAACAGGGGTAACTTTAACTAATAAACTGTACTAATTGGCTAAGTCAAAAATTCTAGAAAAAAATTAGTGGATAGATATATGAGTCTAGTTTCAGGAAAAATTTACGGATCTAAATTTTGAGTTTCGAAACTCAAGATATGAATTTTTAAGCGACTACAACGCAGAATAACATCATATTCCGAAAAGTTTAAATAAAGATCTTAAAATTATTTAAGTGATAGATTAAGTTTAGTAATGCCTCGTGCTCAATTTTGGCAACAATATCGGGTAAGGGGTGTTACATTTATTGGTATCAGAGCAGGTTTAGTCGGTTCTCGGAACAGTTAGTGTGAGTAAAATTCTAGCTATACATGCCATACCTGTATTTTGATAGTGTGACGACTCCTGACGATTTTAAATACTTTGTTTTATAGTAATGGATCCCGAGCGAGCTGGTGATGATGATGTAGAAAGTAATGCGCCTGCTCCCGCGGAAGGGGCAGCGCCATAGGAGAATAGGCCAGTAACCGTTGATCAGGGAGGAGTGGCTTGAGAAGCTCTCTTCCAAGCTTTGAATGATTGGTTTGCCGAGTTCATTGCATGCGAATCCAGCGATTAGACCACCACCCCTCATGATTCTCAAAGCTACCCATGTAGCTCAAGCTTCCCGATCACGTACAGTGCGGTGATAAGAGAAAAGCCACCAGTTGATAGAATCAGGAAACAAGGGGCAGAAGAGTTTCGAGCGACAAAAGATGATGATGCAGAAAGAGCAGAATTTTGGTTAGAAAATACTATCAGAGTCTTTGACGAACTATCTTGTACACCCGAGGAATGTATGAAATGTGTAGTATCACTTCTTAGAGACTCAACCTACTATACTGGTGGAAGACACTTATATCGCTTTGTACCAAAGGAGAGGGTCACTTGGGATTTCTTTCAGGAGGAATTTCGTAAAAGTACATCATCAGAGGTTTATTGACCTGAAGAGAAAAGAATTCTGGAATTGAAACAAGGCAATATGACAAAGGGGGCGATTATGAGCGTGAATTTGTCGTGCTCAGTAAATATGCTCAAGAATGTGTATCCACAGAGGCTATCATGTGTAAAAGGTTTGAGGATGGGTTAAATGATGATATCCGATTGTCGGTGGGTGTTCTAGAAATAAAAGAGCTCGTTATTTTAGTTGAGAGAGCACTGTAAAGCGCAGAGGAGTTGTTAAAAAGAAAAGGTAAAGTTGAGACAGAGACACAAGATACAAAGAAGAGACAGATGAGTAGGTCATTTCGGGCTACATCCAAGAGGCCCAAAGAGTTTTCTACCAGATCTAGCTTTTTGGCGGGGCAAGCTAGTCGAGATAGAAGTAGCAGATTAAAAAGATCCGAAGGCTCGAGACCACCTCATTTGCGAGTGTAGGTAATGTCGATGTGGTAGATCGAGGTGTCCAGCAGTGTGGTAGACTTCATTATGGTCCTTGTCGGGCAAAGCGAAAATGTTTGCTATAAATGTGGTGCTCAGATCATTTTGTACGAGAATGTCCGAAGTGGCTAGCCGAGAAGAAATGTCTGAGTGCTAGATCCGGAAATGCTCCTACTAGAGCGGACCACCGAGGCAACCGAGAGTAGAAGCAGTAATGTGAGGTACCTCTAGAGATTCGATCGTGAGACCGGATGCTAGAGCCCCTGCAAGGACTTATGCTATTCGTGCACGCCGAAGAGGCATCCTCCTCCGATGTGATTATGGGTACATTTTCTCTACATAATATTAATGTCATGGCTCGATTGATCCGGTTCGACTCATTCTTATGTTTGTATGAAATTGATGTCTAGTATAAGTATGTCTATAGAATATACAGAATTTGTGATCAAAGTATCGAACCCATTAGGCAAGCATGTATTAGTAGATAAAGTATGTAGAAATTGTCCTTTGATGATTAGAGGTTCTCTGTTTTCCTACTGATCTCATGCTATTGCCATTTGATGAGTTTGATGTGATTCTTGGTATGGATTAGCTGACTACACATGATGTGATAGTGAATTGTAGAAAGAAATTCATTGAGTTGAAGTGTGAAAATGGTGAAATTCTTGGGTTAATTCGGAAGAGTCGATAGTTCATTTCCCATAATTTCGTTATGTCCGCTTTCGTAAATGTTTGAGAAAAGGGTATGAAGCTTATCTTGCTTTTGTGTTGAACACTAAAAACCAGAATTGAAAATTGAGTCGAGTGCTCGTGGTATGTGAGTTTCCGATGTGTTTCGGAAGAACTACCGGGCTTACCTCCCGTTAGAGAAGTTGAGTTTGGTATTGAGTTGATTCCGGTGTACCACGCCCATTTCTATTGCTCCTTATAGAATGGCTCCGTTCGAATTGAAAGAATTGAAAGCTCGATTCATGTGAATTAACAGATAAAGGATTTGTAAGACCCGTGAGTTCACCATGGGGTGCACCAAAGTGCTATTTGGAAAAAAAAAGACGGATCGATGCGGTTGTGCATAGATTATCGGCAACTTAACAAGGTAATGATAAAGAACAAGTATCCATTGCCTAGAATTGATGATTTGTTTGATCAATTGAAGGAGAACTCTGTATTCTCCAAGATAGATTTGAGATCCGGATACTATCGGTTGTGAGTTAAAGAGTCGGATGTCCCAAGGCGCTTTCCGGACTAGGTATGGTCATTATGAGTTCCTTGTGATGCCATTTGGCTTGACTAATGCTCCCGCCATTTTTATGGACTTAATGAATCGAATTTTCAGACCGTACTTGGATAAGTTTGTAGTTGTGTTCATTGATGATATCTTGATTTATTCTCATGATGAGACCGAGCATGCAGAGCATTTGAGAATAGTTTCTGATTTCGAGAGATAATCAGTTGTATGCCAAGTTCAAAGAAAAGTGAATTCAGTTACGAGAAGTTGATTTTCTTGGACATATTGTCTCGGTGAAGGTATTAAGGTTGATCCAAGCAAGATTTCAGCTATTGTGGATTGGAAGCCTCTTAAAAATGTATCGAAGTTAGAAGTTTTCTTGGTCTTCTTGCGGATATTATAGACGATTTGTAGAGGGATTTTCCATGATAGCTACCCCCATGACAAGATTACTACGAAAGGATATCAAGTTTGAATGGATGAGAAGTGTCATGAGTTTTGACAAGTTAAAAACATTATTGACTTAAGCTCTGCTTTAGTACAACCGTAACTGTAAGGAGTTTGTGATTTTCTAAAGTGATGCGTCCATGAATGGACTTGGTTGTGTACTTATGCGGGGAAGGGAAGGTAATTGCTTATGCCTCTAGACAGCTAAAACCACATGAGAAGAACTATCCGACACATGATTTAGAGAGCTAGCTGCCATTATTTTTGCGTTGAAGATTTGGAGACATCATTTGTATGGTGAAAGGTGCGAATATTTACCGATCATAAAAGCTTGAAATACTTGATGACTCAAAAGAATTGAATTTGAGGCAAAGAAGATGGTTGGAATTGCTTAAAGATTACGAGTTAGTGATTGATTATCACCTGTAAGGCAAATGTGAAGGTTTGACGCTCTAAGCAGAAACTTTTATTTACATTGCGAGCTTTGAATACCAATTTAGCTATGTCAAATGATGGTTCTATTTTAGCTGAATTTAGAGCTAAACCGGTATTTCTTGAAGAGATTTGTGAAGCTCAAAAAGATGATAATGAGTTACAAGCTAAAAGAGTTCAATGCGAGTCGTGCATAGAATCGATTTCGGATTGGTTCGATGGTCGTTTGATGTTTAGAGACAGAATTTGTGTACCAAAGAATGATGAGCTTATTTGAAAGATTTTACAGAAGCACATAGCGGTTCTTTATCTATTCATCCAGCAAGTACAAAAATGTATAACGATTTGAAGAAATTGTATTGGTGGGTAGGAATGAAAAGAGACATTTTGAGTTTGTTTCTAGATGCTTGATTTGTCAACGAGTAAAGGCCGAACATCAGTACCCTCAGATTATTGCAACTGTGCTAGTTAGGAATGGAAATGGGACAGAGTTACTATGGATTTTGTGATGAGGTTGCCGTTAACACTCGAAAAAGAAAGATGCAATATGGGTTGTGATTGATAAGCTAACTAAGTCGACTCATTTTATCCCAATCCGTATGGATTACTTACTTGACAAGTTGGCTGAGTTATATATTTCAGAGATAGTTAGACTACATGGAGTGCTATTATCGATCATTTCAGACAGAGATCCAAGATTTACTTCACGGTTCTGGAAGAAGTTACAAGAGGCTTTAGGTACGAAGTTGAGTTTTAGTACAGCTTTCCATCCTCAAACCGACGGTCAGTCAAAGAGAGTTATTCAGGTACTTGAAGATATGCTTAGATGCTGTGTATTGGAATTTCAAGGCAGTTGGGAAAAATATTTACCATTAGTAGAGTTTGCCTACAATAATAGTTATCAGTCGAGTTTGAAGATGGCACCTTATGAAGCTTTGTATGGACGTAAATGTCGCACACCTTTGTATTGGACGGAGCTTAAGGAAAATCAGATTTACGGGGTTGATCTAGTTAAGGAAACAGAAGAGAAAGTAAAAATCATCAGAGATTGCTTAAAAGCAAGCCTCAGACAGACAAAAGTCGTATGCAGATTTGAAGAGAAAAGGGATTGAGTATCAAGTTGGTGACAAAGTTTTTTGAAAGTATCCCCGTGGAAGAAAGTTCTCGATTTGGCAAGAAAGGCAAACTAAGTCCACGTTTATTGGACCGTTTGAAGTGATTGAGAGAGTCGGACCATTAGCATATCAGTTAGCCTTGCCGATTGAGTTAGAGAAGATTCATAATGTATTTCATGTGTCTATGCTACGTCGTTATCGCTCAGATCCGTCACATGTAATTTCTCGCACAGAGGTTGAGATTCAAAATGGACATGACTTACGGTGAAGAACCAAGAAAGATTCTAGCTCGAGAGGTAAAGCAATTAAGGAACAAGAGTATTGTACTTGTGAAAGTACTATGGAATAGGCATGGGGTAGACGAGGCTACATGGGAACCAGAAGAGGCTATGCGAAAACAGTACCCAAATCTTTTCACAGGTAAGATTTTCGGGGACGAAAATCCCTAAAGGGGGGGAGAAATGTAACATCCCGAAATAGGGCCTAAACGGAATAGTGGTTGCGAAACCACAAATCCGAGGTAGAAAATTTTATTTTATTATTATTTTGAGGTTCATGATATAATTGCATGATTGTGTGAATATTTCGTGATGAAATTCTATGCCTAAAGTGTTTAAATTGAAAGTAGGGACTAAATCGAATAAGTTGCAAAATTTGCATTCTAGAAGTTTTTAGTATGAAATTGAATTGAAATATTAATTAGGAGGTCTTAAATAGCAATTTGACCAATTTTAAGTTCATGGACAAAATTAGGACATGGAAGGAATTTTTGGAAAGTTTAGTAGTAAGGGCATTTTGGTCATTTAGTTATTAAAATGAATTAAAAACAAAATTAAAAGCCAATTTTTGTCCATCTTCTTCATTAGGACGAAAATTCAAGGGTTCTCCATAGCTAGGGTTTGTTTCAAGCTTTCAAGCTCCATAGTAAGTGATTTCAAGCCCCGTTTTTAATGTTCTTTACGTTTTCGGAGTCCTGGTAGCTCGATAAAGCTTATGCTAGCAATAATTTAAGTTAGAGTTCATATTTGGAAAAATACCCATAGGTGAAAAGTGTTTATTTTGATGTTTTATGATAGAATATGAGGTCTTAAATTATGTTAGACAACTTGTACTACTCGGTTTTAAGCAAAAACGAGTAAAAGGACTTAATCGGTAAAAATACCTAATAGTCATAAGTGCATGTTAGAGTATGAATTTGATGCTGCCATAGAAGGGAAAAATAACCAGCATGTCATAAAACATAAGAAAATAGGCTGAAGTTTAATTTATGAGCTTTGGGGAAAAAGTGTAAATATGCAAAAGTTTAGGGGCAAAAATGTAATTTCTGCAAAGTCTGAGTAAAGGACTGTTTTGATAAATTTTGATATTAAATAAGTTAAATTTGCTATTATAGATCAAGAAGAGCAAAATTAGGGAGTAGATCGAGGAAAAGAAAAGTAAAGGACTAAATTGTAAAGTTTAGTCACATTTTGTATCGAGGTAAGTTTCTGAAGAAATAAATGCAATATTCTTTTATTTTACATTATTATTGTCAATTTCAGCATTTATATACTTATTTTATGAGAATATTTAAAGTCAAATTAAAAGTAAGTGACAGAGAAAAAGTATTAGGAAGCCCCGTTTGAACCTTAGGAATGTTAGGATATTGGGGTTGACAGGACAGACAGATAGAAATGAGCCATGTAAGTCCATATCAGATATATGGCTTTGGAGACAGGAATGAGCCATGTAAGCCCATATTATATATATGGCATTGGAGACAGAATAATTCATGTAAGTCCATGTCGAAGACATGGCATTGGCGAGATATTGATAGACGTAAACGACCCTAATATCCTTAGTATTCTCGAGTGGTTCAACGGGTCAGATACGAGTTAGATTGCAGATGAATTAACAGCAAAGGAAAAGTAGATTATATTTATGAAAAGAAAAGGTCGGATAAGAAAGAAGGTAAGGAAATAAAGAAGAAGATAGAAATTGAGAAGTAAAGAAATTTATGATGTTAGATGATATTATGCATAATTATCCATTATGTTGAATGTTGTGATTTAATTACTTGTAAGCTTACTAAGCCTAGTGTTTAATCTCTTTATTTTCTTCTTCTTATAGTACTTATCTAGCTACTCGGGGATCGAAGGAAACGTCGTGAGGCCGATCACACTATCAAAGAAATAACTCGGTATAATTAGACGTTTTGTTTTGTGTATGGCATGTATAGAAACTTAGTTACTTTTAGTATAATATGAATAATGAACGATGTATAAATACTTGCTAGAGATTAGCTAATAAAAATAGCCGATGATATGCATGTTTATTAATATGTATGATTGAATGGTGGTTATCACATGAAAGTTATGAAAAATGTGAAAGTAACCTAAAAAAAACAGATTCAAACAACAGAAATGACGTGACTTTGAAAAATCACTAAAAATTGTATAAACATATTTTTAAGATGAATAATATATGAAATTAAAGCCTATTATGTCTATTTTCTTATGGAATAAGCAAAACAGGTAAAGAAATTATATTTTATGAGATATCTGAGTTTTAGTGAAACAGGGTCAGAGAAATTTCTAGATCCCCTATTTCAACTTTGGAAATTCACCATAAATTGTACAAAAGTAATTAGGTGGTGTAATTTATATGGTTAGAATCCTTATTGAATCTAGTTTAATAGAAACAAATGGTATAGTTATATTAATTTTTTTATAGGGAGAAAAGTGGTTCGTAGTAAGTAGAGGTCAGTGTAGTCAAATTCTGAAACAGGGGTAACTTTAACTAATAAACTGTACTAATTGGCTAAGTCAAAAATTCTAGAAAACAATTAGTGGATAGATATATGAGTCTAGTTTCAGGAAAAATTTACGGATCTAAATTTTGAGTTTCGAAACTCAAGATATGAATTTTTAAGCGACTACAACGCAGAGTAACAGCATATTCCGAAAAGTTTAAATAAAGATCTTAAAATTATTTAAGTGATAGATTAAGTTTAGTAATGCCTCGTGCTCGATTTTGGCAACAATATCGGGTAAGGGGTGTTACACGTCACATGTAGGTTTGGGCTGTGTGTTGATGCAAGAGGGTAAAGTGGTCACTTATGATTCACGACAGCTTAAGCCTCATGAGGTAAACTATCCTACTCATGACTTGGAGTTGGCAGCGGTGATCTTTGCGCTTAAGATATGGAGGCACTACTTGTATGGGGAGAGATGCATTATCTATACGGATCATAAGAGTCTTAAGTACTTGCTGAGTCAAAAGGAGCTGAATCTTAGACAGCGAAGGTGGATAGAGTTGTTAAAGGACTATGACTATTCGATTGAGTACCATCCAGGTAAGGCAAATGTCGTGGCTGATGCATTGAGTCAAAGGACTGTGGCGAAATTGAAGGCAATGTTTGCTCGTTTAAGCTTGTAAAACGATGGAAGCTTATTGGCAGAATTGCAAGTGAGACTGACTTGGGTGGAGCAGATTAAGAAGTAGCAGTTGGTGGATGAGTCGTTGGTTTCTCAGTTTCAGCAAGCTGAGAAGGGGGAGAATTCAGACTTTGGATTAAATGGTGATGATTTTGAGAGAGGCACATGGTGGACCTTGTGCTATGCACCCAGGAGGGAGTAAGTTGTATCGAGACGTGCGAGAGCTATACTGGTGGCTTGGACTTAAGCGAGAAGTGACCGAATTTGTGGGAAAATGTTTGACATGTCAACAAGTAAAGGCCAAGCATCAACTGCCTTCAGGATTGTTACAGCCAGTGAAGATACCACTTTGGAAATGGGAAAGGGTAACCATGGATTTTGTGAGTGGTCTGCCATTGACACCTTCCAAAAAGGACTTAGTTTGGGTGATTGTGGATAGGCTTATGAAATCTGCCCATATCATACCTGTCCGAACCGATTACTCACTTCAGAGGTTGGCCAAGTTGTATGTGGCAGAGATAGTGTAGTTGCATAGGGTGTCAGTATCGATAATTTCTAACCGAGACCCAAGGTTTAAATCTCGATTTTGGCAGAAGTTGCATGAAGCATTGGGAACGCGATTGGATTTTAGTACGGCTTTTCACCCTCAGTCGGATAGGCAGTCAGAGAGGGTCATTCAGATTCTAGAAGATATGTTGAGGGGTTGTGTTATCGACTTTGGGGGCAGTTGGGAGGATTACTTACCGTTGGCGGAGTTCGTGTATAACAACAGTTACCAAGCAAGTATTCAGATGGCTCCTTACGAGGCACTGTATGGTCAAAGGTGTCGTTCGCTTACTTTTTGGGCAGAGTTGGGGGAAAGGCAAGTACTTGGACCGGAGTTAGTAGCGGATACTGAAGACAAAGTTAGGGTGATCAAGAATCGGTTAAAGGAGGCAGCGGATCGACAAAAGTCTTATGCTGATCTGAAGCGTAAGGATATTGAGTATGCTATAGGGGACATGGTGTTTTTGAAGGTTTCGCCTTGGAAGAAGATATTGAGGTTTGATAAGAAGGGCATGTTGAGTCCACGGTTTATTGGGCCTTATCGGATCCTTAAGCGGATAGGGCCGGTGGCTTATCAGCTAGAGTTACCTCTAGAGCTGGATCGTATTCACGACGTCTTTCATGTGTCCATGCTAAGGCGATATCATTCTAACCCTACTCATATCGTGCCAGCTGCAGAAATTGAGGCACAGTCGTATTTGACCTTCGAAGAAAAACCTGTGCAGATACTTGATCGTGACGTCAAGGTGTTGAGAAGAAAGTCAGTCCCATTGGTGAAGGTACTTCGGAGAAACCATGGCAAAGAAGTAGCTACTTTGGAGTCAGAGGAGGCGATGCATCAACAATACCCTCAATTGTTTGGATCAGGTAAAATTTCGAGGCCGAAATTTCTTTAAGGAGGGTAGAGTTGTAACACCCTGATTCTCGGGATTGTCATAACTTTTGAGAATTTGGTAAAATTGTTTAAAGTTTGTTATTTGGTTGTGAAATTCATAATTGGAGTGTGTAAATGGGCCTATGGAAGGCCCATATGTTGGCCAAAACCTAGTAAAATTTTTGAATTTTAGACTTAAGGAGTTAGGGGCTTTGGATGGGTGGTCTTATTAAAAGATGTGGGTAAATTGTAACACCAGAGAGCCCCTGGTAAAGTGGTTAAGTGATGCCACTAAGGAGTTAAAAAGAGTGGCGTGTAAGTGGTTGGGGGAAAGCCAAGGTTCGATTCACTAAGCTGGCAATTGTGTTGTTATTTTTATGTTTTGAGCATGTAGAAGTTTGAGGTCGAATGGAACTCTGTTGGAGAGAGTTTGATTCAGTCAAATGCATAAATTTAGGAGTGATAAGGGGACAGATTTTGGGGATTTGAATGGAGGATTAGTGTTGGACGAATAGTGGGAATTTAGGGAGGAAAAATCGGCTTAGGGGTTTTAGGTTAGTATTTCGGCATTAGGGGTTTTAGTTGTGCCGTTTTCTTTTGTTTAAACATCATAGGGTTATTTGTTTTCTTCCTTTTCTTCTCTATCCGAAATCACCACTCCTTTCATCCATTTTTTCTTTCTCTTCTTTTGCCAAAGCCAAACTACTACTCCCTTTCTTTTCATCACCCTTGCCGAATAGCCACAAGAGCCAAAACTCTTGAAGTTGGTTGTGCCGATTTCATTTAGACCAGCATCCTTCTTTTCTTAGACCCCTAGGGTTCGAAGGCTGCTAGGTGGTTAAGGGCTAAGTCTACTTTTGGTCTAAACAGTGCAGAAGGGAAGACTATGGTAAGTACTGGTTTTCTAAATCGATTCAGTACTGTAAATGTTAAGAAAAGCCGAAACCCCCTATAGTTTAGAGAGGTTATTGATTTGAGGTTTAGGCCTCACTGGGCCTTTTCATTCGACTTTTATGATTTGCGTAGTGATATAGACAACTTTAGAGGAGCAGCAAGGCTTGGAGTATCGGTTTGGATAAACTTGGATCGAATCATCGGACCTTATGAAGGTAAGTGATCTATGGCCATTAGGGGTTCTTTGGCCGACTATGGTAAGGTGGATTTTGGGTTTGATAAGCATGAATTGTAAACTAAGAATGGTGGTGATTAATTGTAGGTTGTCGTGGGAGACTTTGTTAGTAAACGTCACAAAACAGGTGTGTAATAACCCCTGTAGTAGCTTAGATTAATATCCGTTGAAAAGCCGAAATGCTAAAATTTTAGCATTTTGGGAACTTGTGATTTTGCATTTGGTTATAGATGCAATAAATATGATATGATCGGTGCTTGGATTGATGGAACAGGTAAGAGCGTAATTTTGTGCACGATGGTAAGTTGGGCCTCAATGGGCTAGAATTGGGCCCAATGGGCTTTCGGGCCCATTTGGCTAAAATTAATAGAAAATGAAATTTGGAAAAGTTTCATGATAACACGGTTAGTACTGTGGTAAAATTTGGGTTGAGTAGGATTAGTGGGCTAAATCGGCATTCGTAGGGCCCATTAGGGGTTTTGGACCCAAAAGCCCGAATTTGATAAAATGGGTTTAAGATCATTGTTTAAACACTCGGAAATATTGATAATAGTTAAGGAACATGGAAAACCCATGATATTTGGTAAAATTATGAAATTACCCTTATAATATGAAAAATGACTATTTTGCCCTTAGGTAAAAATGACCATTATACCCCCCAGGGTTTAATTATGAATATGATGCATGAGACATTGTTATGCATGATATGCTATGATATACTCATTATATGCATGGGTTGGGTTTTATATAAATGGAGGAAATGCGAAAAGGGCTTTGCCCCAGTTGACCAAAAAGGGCTTTGCCCTAGTTATTAAAAGAGGCTAGGCCTCCAGTTATATGATAAAGCAGCTATGCTGCCAGTGGAGAGTTTGGCTGGGTGGGTTGAGTTATTCCCCACATAGAGAGCTTGGTTGGTACGGGTGGAGAGTAGCGGATGGTGGGTTGAGTAGTCTCCCCAAATGGGCTTGCATACATTCATTGGTATTTCATGTGAAATTGAAATGGGCCTATGGGCCATACCATTTACAGTAAAGGCTTCGACCCAGTATATGTCGAGACTGAATTAGGGCTTAGGCCCAGTATGCTGATATTAGTTGGGCTCTGAAAGAGGCTTGTTGCACACTGAGTTTCCAAACTCACCTCTTTCCTTCACCTTGCAGGTGAGCCTTGATGTGGAGATTTGGAGCCGGAAGGGACTCAGAGTGGCCGTGGTGATCGCTTTCGAACTTTCCAATAAGTAACCAGATTTTTTTTAAATTATTATTATTATTATTATTTGGTTTTGGGTTGTAATAAGGCTATTTTAATTATTTTTCTAGGATTATTTTATTTTATACTCTATATTTTACTGACAATAATTCAAAGTGGGTTAGACTTTGGGCGCGTTTTCAAAATGATACTTGTTTCCAAAATAACGCAATGATACAATTAATCGGTTTATCAAAAATATCTACTTAAATGAATTCCATCTCTATTTTTTTTTCCAAAACCTAACCTCGCGCCAAAGTGTGGCAATGGTTGTGGACATGTCTAGGATTGGATCCAATCAAGAGCTTGGTACTTAAGTAGCCTTCATGGCTCACCTCCTCTGTTTCGGATACCTACCTGGTGCATAGCTTCCGTTCACTTTATTAACTTAGCAAAGACTATCTTTTAAAACACTAAGAAGGATGTTGAAAGAGGCATGGGTTTTCTTAAAAACTTCAATGTGACACGTCGGATCCGGCCATAACGTCTGGGCCAGGTTTGGGGAGTTACATTTAGTGGTATCAGAGTCAAGTTGTAACAACTTGGCTATGGATTCTAAACGGGTTTAAAACCAAAAATTTCAAAAAAAAGGTATTTTAAATCAATTTCTAAGAATTTCTAAAAAGAAACCTTTTCTGTGACCACATATATGTTTTTAAGTTTTAAATAGTTTGGAGAAAGAAGTGGCACACTAAATCCTCAGTAACAAGTCTGTAAGTATACTTTCTTTTACACCGTGTGATATTGATATGATGCTATAGATAGAACTGAGACCCTACAATGATACTTTAGATAGGGTAGAGCTATAAAACAATAGGATTGAGACTGTAGCTAGGCTACAACGTTGTGAAAACAATCCCTGAACAGCTATATTTCCATAAGACATCTCCTAATAAACAACTGAAATATTAAACTAATGTCATAAAATTCGTAATTAGATAATTCGATATGCGTACAAGAGTGGTCGCAGAAGGGTGCAAGCTGAATCTTCATCCTCAGGGCATAGGCCAGCTGAGGAGGCATTCGTGCCACAGGCAACTGAGACTGGGTCACATGATCAGGCTGCGGGGGACGATGCTTTGTCCCGAGCGATGTTAAGGGTTTTGGAATGGGTTGCTGGAGCTAGCACTGGGACAGTGAATAGGGGATCCATCTCTGAGCGACTCCGGGCTAATGGAGCAGTGGGTTTTAGGGGCGTAACTGGAGTAGCCCCAAATGTGGCTGAATATTGGCTAGAGGCAATGTAACGGATTATGGACGACCTAGATTGCTCTATGGAGCAAAAGCTGAGGGGGGCCATGTCGTTGTTACGAGATGAGGCATACCAGTGGTGGATCACTGTAAGGGAAAGTACCCCGATCGAACGAGTAACCTGGAAACTGTTAAAGACTGCTTTTAAGGGGAGGTATGTTGGAGCTAGTTATGTGGATGCCCGTCGAAAGAAATTTTTGAATATGGCTCAGGGTAATAAGACTGTTGCGGAGTATGAGGCAGAATTCTTGAGGCTGATTCGGTATGCTAGCGGGATAGTTACGACCGAATATGAGCGCAGTGTTCGATTCGAGGATGGCCTCCACGATGAGCTTAGGGTGCTGATAGCTCCACAGAGGGAGCGTGATTTCGCCGCGTTGGTAGAGAAGGCTAAGATAGCCAAGGAAGTAAAACGAACTGAGTGGAAGAATCGTGAGAGGGATCGACCCAGATTTAAGAGGGATTTTGGACCTTCGGGTGCTGCATATAGAAATGCTAAAAGAGTTAGAAAGGAGGAACTGGTTAAACAAGGAGTAGTAAAACTCCCTGGATCTTTTAACTTGTTGGGTAGTTTACTTTGTAGAATTATCGAGCAAACTGCATTCAATTCTACATGCATGAATCATCTAACTTCCATTTGTTTGCTAGAAGCTCCTTTAAAAATTTCCCTGAATTGGGCATCTGCGAAAGAGCTTCAATAAACGGTAAGTTAATGTGTAGCTTTTTTTAAAATGTTAAGAAATTTACCGAATTGTTCGTCTGTGCGGTCTTTCTTTATCGCTTTAGGGTATGGCACGCGAGGTGTGCATTCTCTGCTTACCAGTTTTTTTTTGTTCTGGCTTTCATCCACCTTATCTTGGCTTACATAGTTTATTACCTTGGTTCTGGTTTGGACTCAACTAACCCTTCTTTATATTGAACCGTAATTGTATAGAGCTACTCTCTTGGGTTAGTTTCGGTGTTGCTAGGCAAGCTACCTTGTGGTCTTTCTGAGATCAGCTTAGCAAGCTGACCTATTTGAGTCTCGAGACCTTGAATCGATGCCTACTGATTTTTAAGTGTTGTTTTGGTGTTTTGGAAATGTGTTTCTGACAATGAGATGAATTTTGTTAGTATCTCCTCAAGGTTTGGCTTCTTTTCCTACTGGTACGGTGGTTGAAAGCCTGGAGGGGGTTGTGGTCTTTGATTACCTTGACCACCCCAAGAGAAGTTGGGATGGTTCCTCCAACCTGCATTGTAAGTATTAGTATAGGGGTTATTCTGAGGTCTAGAATTTTTACCCATATAGTTGACTTGTTCGTTCGTAGTGCTAGGGTCGTAGGCTAGGCATTCTGTATTATTCATTCCTCTTCCACTTGTGTTGCACTACATCACCTAATGTACCTACGTAAAGTCACATAAACTATCAATCTTTTTATTTAAAAGCTCTACCTGGTTTGATATCATAGTGACCGTGTCTAGGTTGAAAACACCGGCTGCTTTGTTAGGTTTTGTCCTCATGACTTGCCACTGATAGCTATTCAGTGACATCTCTTCAGTAAATTCATAAGCCTCCTCGGGTGTTTTGTTATTTAAGGTTCCATCGGCGGCTGCATTGATTAACTGTCTAGTTGAGGGGTTCAAATCATTGTAAAAAGTTTGAACTTGTAGCCATAAAGGTGACCTATGATGAGGGCACCTTCTCAATAAATCCTTATACCTCTCCCATGCATCGTAAAGAGTTTCTAAACCTATCTGCACAAAAGAAGAGATATCATTCCTCAACTTTGCCATTTTAGCCGGCGGAAAATACTTTAGTAGAAACTTTTCAGTCATTTGTTCCCAAGTAGTGATAGATCCTCGTGGTAACGAGTTCAACCACTATTTAGCTTTGCTCCTCAATGAAAAGGGAAATAACCGAAGGCAAATGGCATAATTAGAAATGCCATTTATTTTGAAAGTATCACAGAACTCTAAGAAATTGGCCAAATGAGTATTTGGGTCTTCATCCTGCAAACTATCAAACTGAACAAACTATTGAATCATTTGTATAGTGTTAGGTTTCAGTATAAAATTATTTGTAGAATTTGCAGGTCTAACAATACTTGATTCAATCTCCACTAAATTAGGCTTAGCATAGTCATAGATAGTACGAGGAGTAGGATTCTGATATACTGGATTCGCGGCAACCACAGGAGGTAGCAGATTATTCTGATTTTCAGCCATCTCCTCAATAGTATTGGTGTCGTCCTCGTGCTCTTCCTCTATATATTGTAGACTTCTCCTTATTTCTCTATGATTTCTACGAGCTATGCTTTCAATTTCGCTGTAAAAAAGTAGAGGTCCTGACGGGTTTCTTCTAGTCATAAACTACAAGAACCTGCCAGTAGCAAACAAAAGAAAAATTAGTGATAAAAATAAAAATAAAAAAATTGCAATAAAAAATGGCTAAACTAATAAAAATCAAGCGTTCCTAATATCTTAGTCCCCGGCAATGGTGCCAAAAACTTGATGGTCACTAAACTGACTAAAAATTTAACTAAGGCAAGAGCACCTATCGAACAGTAGTATAGTTATGGTGAGCCCGAAAATATCGTATCCACAAGGATTAAAAGTACTAGTAATTACTATCTTTTTATTATCTAGCCTAAGAATTAAAGGGATGTTTTTAAACCAAGATTAACTATCTAATTAACTAAGAACACGACAGAGATAAAAGTTGGTAAATACATTTGGAAAACCGATGGAGAAGACAATACCCAAGGAAGAATCCACCTAGACTTCAGAAGCAGGATCTCTTTCAAGACTGAAGATCTCCCTTCAATTTCTCTCGAAATTTTTGGGTTTCTTTATGTTTTGTTATTTTCCTATTTTTGAGATGTTTTCCTACTACATTATGAACTAAACTCCCTAAATACCTAGGGAGGATGAAACCTAAGACGGATCTTATTGTTTAATATTCTGGATTTAATGATAAATACTTATTCTTGTTCTTAATTATGTCTTCTTAATTCTTGTTTTAATATTTTCAGGATATTAATTCAAGTTGATGTACTTATTCAGTGGAGCAAAAGTCCCTGTTTAAGAGTAGATCACACTTAATTAAGCAGAGTTGCATGCAACCCTAGAAATAAGGCGACATAAATCTGCCGAATTAGAGTCAAATATAATAATGGAATCCATAGATCGAGTTAATGCGACAATAGAGGTTTTAATTAGAAAGAGATTTAAATTAATCAACCTAGAGTCAGTTGTTTTTAGTCTCGAAAGAGATATTAACATAATTTAAGGATTTCTACGGATCAAGACAAGTAAATAAATTGTTAGATTCATAATCGGAATAATAAGTGGAGTCTAGGTGGATTCTTCCTTGGGTATTGTCTTTATTATTGGTTTATTCGATTATTCTCTTCACTCTCTGTCGTGTTCATTAGTTAATTAGTTTAGTTAAATTTAGATTAAAACAAATCCCTTTTATTTTAGGCTAAATAATAGAAAGATATTTAATACTAGTACTTTTAGTCCTTGTGGATACGATACTCTGGACTCACCATGACTATACTACCATTCGATAGGTGCGCTTGCCTTAGTCGTGATCTTAGTCTAGTTTAGTAGTTCATAAAACGATCTATCATATCAAATAAAATGAATAGTGAACATACCGACTATCATATCAAACGCATCTTTATCCTCGAGATGTCTTGTCGTGTAAACTAAAACTGGCTACCTCACCTTAGTCTAATTAGCACCTCAGCCCGGTGCCCTCTGTTCACGACCCATATCATTACCACCCCTAACTTGACCATGGCCCCTCAGAGGCCATTGAATTACTGGATCTATCATAACTCGATGTAGTAGATTAAACTGGTTTTCACACTTGAGGAGCTTGAATATAAGCATTTTCATTATTTTTAATTAAGTTTTCAAAATTTAGTCTAAATGTAATAAAAAGTGTATTATGAGTCTTTTAATGACCTTAGGTGTCGAATGAGGCCTAAGGGTGAGCTAAAGTACTTAGTGAGAGTGCAGGAGACCATCTGAGGGCATATAAACTCAATTCTGATCACTGTGTTGCAACACAGGAAGTTCGATGTTACAACATAAGGAGCAGAATGCAAAAATCTCGAGATCGCCTTGGGTGTTGCGACACAGCCATAGAATGTCGCGGCACACCCTTGCAGCTACCCTAAACCTAAACACTGCCTTTGATGTTGTGAAAAGGCACTAGGGTCTCGCGACATCGTTCCTGTATGAGAACTACTTACGAGCCAAGGGAGTTTTGGCTCGCACACACAAAAGTTAAAAACGATATCGTTAGCTAACCTAAGGTTGCGAACGACGACAACCCTAACTCTATAAATAGGCTATGAAACACTTGTTAAAGGATGAATTTTTTTCTTTTGTAATTTTCTTTTAAGTTTTTTTCCTTTCTTTTCGATTTATTTTAGTTTTTCGTGTTATTTGGGGAAGTTACTCTATAGAGTTGGAACAATTCTTATGGATTTCGCGCTTACAATCAATCAAATACAATTCAGGATTATCTAAACTCTTCTCTTAATTTTTTTCTTTATGCATATCTTATTTGTCAAGATAATTGTTTTCATAAGATCCATAAGAAACAAATCCTCTTATGGGGGATAAGCGAGTGGAGATGTGATTAACTGATTACTATGTAGGGTTTTCTTAGTGGATCACTTGTTTGGGAGAGGAAGAACTCAAACCCTAGGCTTGACTACCCTAGGAAGTCATTTAGGTGGAAATTAACCAAACATTGGTATGGCCTATTTGTGAACAGATTAGCTCCAAATCGGTCTGGACTATAAGGTCGAGAGATAAATAGTTCTTACCAATTCATTAGTTTAGTGGAAGATCGAGAGATCCTCCCAGGGTAATGACTACTTGATTGAATAGAAACCCAAAATACAAATGAGTTATGACCACCAAAGCAAGCTAATCATCCATGCCTAGAATTGATACAATTTACAAATTAGTTTTCCAAAGTTTATTTATTTATGTTATTTTAGTTATTAAATTATAAAAAATCCAAAAATCTGTCATTTATGTTTTATCCTACTATAATTTATTTTAAATACTGATTAGATCTGTTTGTGTTTAAGTTGGGATTAATTTAGTGTTCGCCTCCCTTGGGTACGACCCTCAGAGTACTTACCTACTTCATTGTAACTATATTACAACCAGACCTGTATACTTGTGGATACCGTTTTATTCTACATCTTTTGCGCAACACTCTCACTCTAGGCGTTAGTACGTCTGGAGGCGGTTAAGCTATTAGCGTCATTGTCAGTGACGCAACATCACTAGAGCAATCTTTATCTTTGCATTTAACAATATACTTAGGAAATTAATAAATTATAAATACGATTTGTATATTTCAACTTCACTAACATTTCTTTATTTTTTTATGATTTCAGGTTATTCATTAGATACTTACAAATTTAAAAAGACTAATGGCTAAATTTTTTTTGGTGAAACAAGAGACCAATTGCAAAGAAATAACATTTGGTTTTTGCAATATGATAAGTAACCTTTAATAACATGATGCAAGAATTAGGAACATTTTTCAATGCAGACTGGTTATGATCTAATATTACTTGCCCCATTACTCATAATCCTCATTTTGAATTAAATCCTTCATTATTAACATGGACTTATCATAATGTCAAGTTTAATGATTATAAAAATGAGGATCATATAGCCTTTCTCCGGCAGTTCTAACACATATGCAGCACTATCACATATGTTGGTGTATCAATAAAAGCTATTAAATTATTACCAATTCCATTCGCGCTGGATGGAAAAGTGAAGGCTCGGTTGAATGCATTCCCACCCAATACCATCATTACATGAACTGCTTTTGTGTAGTTATTCCTTCGTCTAGTCTTGCCTATGACCTAAGTAATCAGTACTTATGAGAAATTATTTCAATTTAAACAACATATTACCGAAACATTAGGGCAAGCTTGGAAAAAATTTAAAATAATTCTTAGGTCAATGATAGGCAAAGGCGTACATTTTGCAATTCAAATCCAACTTTTCTATGATTGATTGGGTAGTCAGAATAGACGAAAATTTGATATCATGACCGAGGGAAGTATTTGGATGAAAATGGGAAAGGAAGTAATGAAAATATTAGAAAAATTCAGTGAAAATGAATTCACTTAGGAAATACATCAAAGAGTTGAAGATGCAGAGTTGATAAAACCTAAGCTAGAACAACAAAAAGTCCAATAAACTAGAGTTTGATCATAGCAGATTTGGCTAATTACAATGAATATGAATTAGAAGAAGAGAATTTGGATGATACAGAACAAGAAATCAACCAAATAGCTATTCAAATTGATTGGTGGCGGCAGAGTAAGGAACAACAAGAACACGTAATTCCAAATGCAACAAAAATGGTGCTCTCCATTGTCAAACCACCTGAGCAAGATTAAAGCCATTACCATAACATTTAAAATATAGATATTTGAGGGAACAAAACAATTTGCCTGTGATTATGGCTAGTGGGTTAAGTTCTGAGCAGGAAGAGACATTATGAAGTGTTTTAAAAACACACAAAAAAGCTATCGGGTTGACTATTGCTGACATTAAGGGAATTAATTTTGCACTGTGTCAACACAAGATCAGATTAGAAGAAGGAAAAAAATAGTGGTAGATGCACAACATCAACTAAATCCAGCTATGAAAGAAGTGGTAAAAAAAGAATTACTCAAACGGCTGGATGCAAATATGGTTTATGTTATCTCTAATAGTGAATGGGTTAGTCTTACACAATGTGTCCTGAAGAAAAGGGGTTAACGGTGGTTGAGAATAATAAGAATGTGTTAATCCCAACAAGGACAGTCACTGGTTGGAGGGTATGTGTTGACTACCGAAAACTAAATGATGCAACAAAAAAAATCATTTCCCACTTCCTTTTATTGATTAAATGCTAGATACATTGGATGGAAAAGATTATTATTGTTTCCTTGATGGAGATTCCAGATATCATCAAACTCCACTACACCCCAACGATCAAGAAAAAACCACATTTAATGCCCTTTTGGCACATACGCTTTTAAAGAAATGTCATTTAGATTATGTAATGTTCCAACGAGTTCTATAAGATGTATGACTAGCATTTTTGCTTATATGTTGGAAGAAGGCTTAGATGTATTCATGGATAACTTCTCAGTATATGGAGAGTCTCTTCAGGAATGTTTAGATAACCTTGAGAAAGTTTTACAAAGATGCGAATAAACTAATCTGGTACTTAATTAGGAAAAATGTCACTTCATGGTGAAGGAAAGATTAGTAGAAGGAAATCAAATATCAAGAAAAGGCCTGGAACTGGACAAAGCAAAGATTGAAGTTATCAAAAATATTCCTAATCCTACAATAGTTTGGGGAGTGATACATTTCTTGCGATAGAGATACTACACCCTTCAATTTTTGCTCTAGGGTGCAGTCTTGATTATCCATGATTCTCTAAGTGGCCCCTAACCAATACTCGGCCATAATCAGGGTAATCCCAATGACACACTAAAATAACTCAACACTATTAGACCGAAGTCATTCAGTCATTGACCCTCACCCCCAGTTTCGGATTCAGTCCCAGCGACTCTCTGTAGAACCCTCAACATAGCATGGGACAAGTCATCCCCTACATTCTGAGTTTCTGTCTCTGCGATAGGCATCTCCATTGTCTTTCTAGTATCAAAATTGGGCTTGCTACCTAGAGATAAAGGCTCAACTCGAGCCCCTCGACAGAGTCCCACCCTTGAGTACTGCGACCTCGCACACCTTGTGTACTTATTTTTAATTATCTACAATTCATAAATTTTATAGGTTAGCTTAGGTTACTAAATATCCTAATTCTAGAGTTTTAACAGATGTATTTTAGTATTTGGCTAAAGCAGAGTAACTTAGCACCACAGTTTTACTAGTTTTCCCATTATAGCTAAAATAAAAGTACTTATTGGATAGGCACCGGAGTCTCGTATTCTCATTTTACATACTCAAACATCAAAATAGTCAATATTTGTATATTTGTATATTTTTAAAATAAATTTTCATGAGATTTTAAACCCAGACACCGTAGCGCAAGTTTTGAACCTAGTCTCTAATACCATCAAATATACCACCCCACACCCGGCCTGGACGTTATGACCGAATCTTGAGGAATTACATTAAGACATAATGAATAAATCTTGAAGAATTACATTAACTCATTTTAAACCTGTTGAGTATTTTGTTGTGTCTTCAAAGTGAGGAGAATTAGTTATTTAGAAGACATGGTTACTATTCATCGAAGTGACGTCCTAGGTAGGCTCCATAAATGCCAACATGTATGTTGTCATAGACTTAACACGTGCTCATGCAAGCTAAATTTTTGAGCCCTCCTTGCAAGTCTCCTCGCAAGCCCCTAATGTAGGGCTCGCAAACCCTTCTTTCGAGTTACGAGTCAATAGTTCAAGTTTCAAATTAGTAACAGGAACTATCATAACAATATAGTCCCCCCTGCTTGCTCTAAGAAGGGTTATAAAGTGGCGCTTCTTAGAGCCAATGTTTTGAATTTAAAAGTCTTATTAAACACGCTTTGATCGTTGATGTGTAACGTTTATTTTTCCATGTGTATGAGAGGATTACATTTGTTTGCATCAAATCATTCCAAGTCCTCAATTATTTGAACTGTTAAAGCACGAAGGAAAGAAATTCTTTAAAAGGGGGCTTTGGAAGCCCTAAAAATCACAGATAAAAAATTCTCAGCAATTGCAATCAATGAGAGGCAATTTTTTCAAGCTAAACCCCTATGAACTTTTCTACTTTGGGTATTCTTTTCGTGTCGACCATGCTTAGAACTTTTCTACTCCAATTTATCCACCACAATAGCGTATGACGAGGGCTCCTGCTAAGGCTAATTTTTATACCTACACTACAAAAAGTGAGGAAATGTTTTGCGCCTACATACGCGAGGAATTAAAATTTCCAATTTCACATGCGATTTTTTGATTCCTGTAGGGTTGCATTGCCTGAGTGATACCAAAGAGATAGTTTTCGACTCCCCCTCCATGTAATAGAGGCTGGATTCCACTTACCTCTGCATCATTCCTTTTGCCACCTATTCGAGGATTATGGGATCGCCCCTGGCCAGTTATTCGGATTCTCTTGTTGGATTACAATAGCCTACTTTATCGATTATTGCCAACTTAATGAGGTGCCACTACTCTTTTTTTTCAAGGTTTATACCAGCTAAAGGCCCACAACCGAGGGATGTCATCGGGTCTATATTATTTCACCCCTCATGAAGACGTGGAATCTATCATTTCCAGTAAGTGCTCCAATCTACGTTCAAATTGGAGAAAGTATATTCGTGTAAAGTGTAAGCTCATCGATGGATTCGGTTTTACCACTGAATGGTCCTCACCAAGCAAGGATGAGTGCTTAACTCAGTCAAACATTTTCACACAAGGGGTTTCGGCGCATTTTGAGAGGCTTCACAAGGATCATGTTCTATATTTGGAGGATGTTTTGACTATGAGGAATGTATTCCAATTCTATTTGGAGAAATTTAGCCCCAACGGATGGAAATAAGGGGATAATAGTGAAGTAGGTAATGCTCTTGGGGTGTAGCCTAAGAGGCTCACGTGGCCATATAGGACCAAGGATGATCTAAGACTCATACTGTTGGGATAAAAAGAGGAACCAATAAATTATTTTATAGTTTCTGTATAATGAAGCCTCGCCCTTTGTTGTCACTTCCTTCGCCACATGTAGGAACTGGTGCGAACCTTAACTTGCTTACTACTGCTGATCTTAGAATTTTTAGTGGTGCAAACACAACTCGCAATACTGAAGGTAGTTCGAAGAAGTCTACCTGTCTGTAGCGCGAAATTGACGAACACATAGATGTGCGAGCTTTTATGCTGGTATGCATAAGAAGTGCAGGACTAACACATGGGTTGCTAATGTGTGCTCAGTAGCGAGGAGGAAGAAGATAGAGCAATGTAACACCCCTTACCTGTATTCAACGTTGAAACAGGGTACGAGGCATGACCGGAATTACATCGCAAACAAATATACAATTCCAAGTCATAAATTTGCATCCAAATTAAAGCCATTTGTATTTAATCATAAAGTTCCTAATACCAGCCTACGAGGCCCAAAACATGCTTTAAAAATGGTTCGGAACTAAACCGAGAACTTTATAAAATTTTACAAAAACTTATAAAATTTTTGCTATGAATAGGGGTCACACGCCCGTGTGGTTTGGGACAAGCCTGTGTGGGCAAGCCGTGTGGTCACACATGCCCATGACCCTAACCCGTGTAACTCTCTATTTTGCAAAGCATGAACAAATTGAGGTCACATGGCCAAGTCACACGCCCGTGTGCTAGGCCGTGTGGTTAATTTAATTTTCATAAAATAGGTGCAGACTTCACACGGTCGGAACACACGCCCGTGCCTGAGGCCGTGTCCCTCACACGACTTAGACACACACCCGTGTCTTTGCCCGTATGCTCAATTTTGAGCATTCAATTTCTCAAAATTAAGGTTCAGGGGACACACGGTCGAAACACATACCTATGGGACAGAGCGTGTGTCACACACAGCCTAGACACACGCCCATATGTCTACCCGTGTGGACAAAATAAAGGCTATTCACCAAGCCATTTGTCACCCTCATTTGCACATAAACACTTACAATCTTATTGGCACAAACCATAGCATATTCAACATGGGTCAAACTTTAGACTTTAATCCTTCTTCAAATAAGTCCTTGGAAATGCTAGATTAGGTTAAGACAACTTCAAAAACATAAAAATCATTAAAAACGGGGCAAGAACGGACTTACAATTGAGCATGAAAGCTTGGCCAAACCCTAGCTATGGTTCCTCTTCAAATTTTCGGCTAAGGGATGAAATTGAAGAAGATGGAGATGTTTTATTTAGTTAATTTTGTCTTTATTTGAAAAATTACTAAAATGCCCTTAATGCATAACCTTAAAATTTTACCTAACCATGTCCATTCTTGTCCATATTAAAATATAATGGTCTAATTACCATTTAAGGACCTCCAATTTAAAATTTCATAGCAATTAGACACCTTTAACATATAGAACTCAAATTTTGCACCTATTGCAATTTAGTCCTTCTAGCTAAATTGAGCACTCAATCGATAAATTTCTTAATGAATTTTCACACAATCATTCTATCATGTTGTTGACCTTAAAGAAATAATAAAATAAATATTTCTACTTCAGATTTGTGGTCCCAAAACAACTGTTCCGAATTGACCGAAAAATGGGCTGTTACAACACTCCCCCCTTTAGGGATTTTCGTCCCCGAACATCTTACCAGAAAAGAGATTCGGGAACTATTTTCTCATAGCTTCCTCGGGTTCCCACGTAACCTCTTTGACCCTGTGTCGTTGCCACAAAACTTTAACTAGAGTTATGCTTTTATTTCTCAACTGTTTAACCTCTCGAGCTAACACTTTGATCGGTTCTTCACCACATGTCATATCGAGTCGAATCTCAATCTCTGTTGGGGAAATTACATGCGAAGGATCTGATCGATATTGTCGTAACATCGATACATGAAAAATGTTGTGGATCCTCTCTAATTTTGGCGGTAAAGCTAGCCGATATGCCACTGGCCCTATTCTTTCAATAATCTTACACAGCCCAATGGAACACAGAGCCTTTGCGACCAAATCTAAGAATTTTCTTCCACAGAGACACTTTCAAGAACACTTTTTCACCGACTTGAAATTCAATATCCTTTCATTTCAAATCCGCGTACAATTTTTTTCGATCCGAAGCTGCTTTCAAGCAATCACAAATTACTTTCACCTTCTCTTCGGTTTCTCTGACCAAATCAAACCCGTTAATCTATTTCTCACTAAGCTTGGTCCAGTACAACAGAGTTTAGCACTTGCGACCATACAATGCTTCATACAGTGTCATCTTTATACTCGATTGTGAACTGTTGTTATAAGAAAATTAGGCCAACGGTAGGTATTTCTCCCAACTACCATCGAATTCTAAAACACAACAATGAAACATATCTTTGAGAATTTCGATCACTCTCTCAGATTGACCATCGGTTTACGGATGGAATGTGGTACTAAAATTCAACTTCGTACCTAACGCTTCTTGTAATTTCTTCCAAAATCGTGACGTAAATTTTGAGGTCTATGATATGGTTTCGTGACCACAATCTGATGGAATGTGGTTTCATGACCACAAATCTGAGATAGAAATAATTATTTTATGATTATTTTGAGGTCTATGATATGATTGCATGATTGTGTGAAAATTTTGTGAAGAAATTTTATGCATAAAGTGCTTAAATTGAAATTAGGGACTAAATCGAATAATTTGCAAAACTTGCATTCTAGAAGTTTTTAGTATGAAATTGCTTTGGAATATTAATGAAGAGGTCTTAAATATAATTTTACCAATTTATAAGTCTATGGACAAAAATTGGACATGGATGGAATTTTTGGAAAGTTTAGTAGTAAGGGCATTTTAGTCATTTGGTAATTAAAAGAAATAAAAAGGGAAAATAAAGCCAAAATTGGCTCATCTTTTTCCTGGAGGAAAAAATTAGCATGAGGGAAGCCATGGATAGGGTTTTCAAGCTTTCCAAGCTCAATAATGAAGGAAATCGAGATTCGGGCTTAAATCAGGAAAATACAAGGTTATGGACTAAATAGTACATTGTCATTTCTGGATCGAGGTAAGTTCATGTGTTAATAATAATGCAATACCATGCATGAATTGTAATTCTCTATTGATATGGCATAAATTGTATGATTTAATATGTTTAAGAAAATTTGATGGATGGTATGTATGATATAAAAAAAATGTAATGCTAGTTGTGTCATGTGAAATTGAATGGAAAATTATTGTTACAAGAATTGAGTGTTAACTTACTATTACCTGGGTTGTATGAATTGCTGCACAGTTGTACCTGATGAGATTTTGACAAGTTTGTACGTAAATAATTTATCGATTCTTTTTATTTTATTATATTTTGTTATCATATGAAATATGGCTACCTATAGAATGACTATTTGCTGTAAATTGAAAATTGAAAAAGCACTATGAATAAATTTGTAACATATTGGAAATATGATTGATAATTACTTGATTGAAATTGTTGGAAAAGAGAGAGAAATCCCGATTGAACCTTCGGAAAGATTGGATGATACAGATGGTATGTAGCTAGGTAACATGTATAGTACTGAGTGCACATCATCTGTACAAGAGAGCTACGAGACATTATGATGTAGCTAGGTCACATGGGTGATACTATGTGTACACCATGTAGACAAGAGAGCTACGGGATATATGTAGCTAGGTCGCATGCGTGGTTCTATTTTCACTTGAAAGAAACAGGGGAAGCAAAAGAATTCTATATTGTGTGATATTTGAACTCTTGTGAAACAGGGTCTGAATGAATTTGAGATCCCCTGTTTTGACTTTAGAAATTCACCATAAATTGTAAAAATATTATTAAGAGTCATATTTTACATGAATGGATTCCTTATTTAGTCTATTGTTAAGGTAAATAAGCGGCATGGTCATTGGAATCATACTGAGGAGAAATTTGGTTAGAGTAGTGCTGAGAGGTCGAGTAGTCGTACTCTGAAGCAGGGAGACTTTAACTAATATACTGTACTAATTGGCTAAACTAAAAATTCTGGAAATTTTATGGGAGAAATATATATGAACCTAGTTTCAAATAAAATTAACGAAACTAAATTTGGAGTTTTGTAACTTCAGATATGAATGATTTAGTAAGCTGTAACTTTCGATAACACAACTTAAACTGAATATGTGTAATTGTACAATTATAGTGTTTTATCTTGAAAAGCATGGTAGTAATTGCTTATTATTTTCATATGAACTTACTAAGCGTGAAGCTTACCCATCCTCTCCATTTCTTTAGTATTGGCAGGTCGGCTCGGGGTTAGAGATCGTTGGAGGCAAAATCACACTATCAAACTATCATTTTTAAGAGAATTAATTCAAATATTAGAAATACTAAGTGAGTGGCATGTATAGGAAGCTGGTTTGTGATATGTATTTTTATTATGATTTTGACCATACGTATCAGTCTGCTTTGAGTTATCGTATATGATTATGAGATGTGGTCCTTATCCGTTATGGTTTATAAGTTTAATTAATCGTGCTATGTCCTATGTTTTGATGTAATGATATAGTTAGCTTTGTTTGTTATGCATGTGTTTGAAAAGTTTTAAATTAAATGAAATTTTATGGCCCGGTTTTCGTCTATGTGTATTGTTAAGTCTGGTAATGCCTCGTACTCTGTTCTAGCCTTGGATACGGGTAAGGGGTGTTACATTTAGTGGTATCAGAGCTATGATTTAGTCGGTTCTCGGACTAACCTAGCATGTGTAAAAGTCCACTATACATGCCAGCGATCCGTGATAGTGTGATGTCTCCGACGCGCGTATGAGATCGTCTTGTTTAGAGACAGAGGTACTCTCAACCGAAAGCATCTTGACCATGTTCAATGTGATGCGAAGGTGTTTGAATAAAATTACGATTATGATGAGTCTCGATTTAGAAAAGTATGAATAAAAATTTATGATATATATATAAGTGATAACATGTGAGATGAAAGGTCATGTTGTAATAAATATCCATACATGCTTGATGCTCATATGATGTAGTGTATTTGATTTACTTGATAAGATGAATGGGATAAATAGAAATTCGTAGAGGTATGAGTAAAAGTTCCTAATATTATGATATGAATAAAAATGTCATTGTCTTGATTGAACGTTAAATGTTGATGAATGTCAATGATATTTTTTTATGAGATAAATGATTATAATGAAATGAATTTATCTATGTTAAATTGTTTGGACTGAATTATGTGATTGTAATGATATGTATATGATGATGCATGAAATGAAAGTTGTGATTGTGATGCAAATATCTATGTTTGTTTAACCCTTATATGATGTCATGAGTATGATTTGTTCAAGTAGATGAATGGATAAGTCAAGCTATTCAAAAAAAAAAAAAATAGGATGCATGCATAATTATACTTGACTAAATGAGATAACTGGAAAGTGGGCATTAAACCAATATGAATGTTAGTTACTCGAAATGAATGACATGATTGAGATATGATTGCTATGATGAAAACTGTGTTACATGTATATGTATATCAAAGTTGAGTCAGAGGCCCTACGACCCCTTCCCCCTTATCAAAGTGGTGTTTTATAATGGAATTTTATGAGATTTGTACTGAATAAGTTTCCGGTTGAGAAACCAAAGAGTTCAGTGCTAAAATAATTATAAATATGATTTGAGATTGAAGAATGAGTTGATAAGTAAAGTCAAAGCTAGAAAAGTATCAGATTGGCATAAGGATTATTGGAGTTATGCACTGTTCCATTTAGAGAAGAAATTTATTTTGATAAATCGAATTACTAAGGTACAAGGTCGAGGAAAGTGCAAATCAAAATTTATTCAGAACTAGTCTTCTTTAGTGAAAAATAATATGAAATTTGTGATGGCAGAAATAGTTGGGGAAATGATATCTGAAATGTGTAATATCTGAGTGTGACAATTATG
Organism: Gossypium anomalum; assembly: GCA_025698475.1. Taxonomy (NCBI): domain Eukaryota; kingdom Viridiplantae; phylum Streptophyta; class Magnoliopsida; order Malvales; family Malvaceae; genus Gossypium; species Gossypium anomalum. Next base: position 40,134,784 of record CM046959.1, on the reverse strand, counting down.
GCTGGACAGATTTTAGCAGTTTCTTCTAAGATGTTTTATGTGTTTATCCGTTCCTAGAAATATTTCTATGGCTGTTGATCTTTTGAAGAAATTCTTATTATATGGGGATGTTTTCTAATCCTGATGTTAGACAAAAGCATTGGTAGCCTGACTGGTTTATAATTCATATTGCTCTATTACTTCGGCCATTCTATTATATTCTGCCTGATAAAAAAAAAAGATAAGAGAATATGTATGATACTATGATTTTGTTTCTTCTACTTGATGCTCCATTTGATACGTATATATGGGAAGATACATTGTTCTTGTTGCATTTGATTCCAGTGAGATAAAATGATGTTTTCTACTGGATTTCTTTTCTCTAAGGAATTATCGGGATCTTCTATATTTTCCTATGAGTTTGGTTTTTAATTTTCCGGCATAGTATCGTAGCTTGGGTTTCTTTATTCTGGATTTCTTTATTCTGGGTTTCTCTATCTTGGATTTCTTTATTTGGTTTTCTTGTTATCTTTATTCCGTAATTTGTCAATTATGACTCATGTTTGGAGTGCATTCTTCACTCGTGATAATCATGTCAAGTATGACTATATACGATTTGATTTGGGTAATGTGGTGATTTCGGTATTGGGATTTTCTCATTTCGTGTAAGGTTTGACAATGATAAAGGCATCGAGTGATAAAAGTGCGAGTTTCAATCGGTATGGTGGATTACTTCTCTCAAGTAAGTCAATTATAGTTAATGTCTTCAATTGAGATATTTTGGTTACTTGAGCTAATGCAATTGAGACATTTTGATTAACGTAAGGAATGAATAGTAAAGGATGGCATGATGAATTGTTTTGTACTAGAAGAAAGGATTATTTTCGAGGCTATATCAGAATTATTTTCATAGCGGAAAGAGGAAAATATGATAGTGACTAGTAAACTAGAAGAGTACAGTGAGGATCGACTTCTGATGTTGAATTTCAAATTGGATCTGATTCATGGTATTATTATTCCGAGGCTTATACAGAAAGAATTGTATGAAGCTCACAGTGTAAATTTGCCTATTCATTCAGAGAGTAATGATGTGTACTGTAATTTGATTCAGATGTTATTGGATTGCGATTTATTGATGATGAAAATCTGTATGATTATTTCGGAAGAGTGTAGGTCCCTTTGATTGTTGGATTTCTTGGAATTCTAGTCTCCATCAACCAAATTGAGATCTGGTTTTATGTCAAGGTGACAAGGGAAATGGAGAAGGGTTGAAAATTTAAGAACAATTGAGAGATGAGTCAAGTAAGCTTTGAGAATATATGAGAAAATTAAAGAGATATATTGGAGGCACCACTTTGAGTGAAAGTTCTTCACTTGCGAATGTGAAATTTATGAATCTAAGTGAAGACCACTTTTTCGGTAAGATTTTCGGGGACGAAAATCCCTAAAGGGGGGAAGAGTTGTAATATCCCGAATTAGGGCCTAATCAGAATAGTGGTTTCATGACCACAAATCTGAGATAGAAATAATTATTTTATGATTATTTTGAGGTCTATGATATGATTGCATGATTGTGTGAAAATTTCGTGAAGAAATTTTATGCGTAAAGTGCTTAAATTGAAATTAGGGACTAAATCGAATAATTTGCAAAACTTGCATTCTTGAAGTTTTTAGTATGAAATTACTTTCGAATATTAATGAGGAGGTCTTAAATAGAATTTTACCAATTTCTAAGTCTATGGACAAAAATTGGACATGGATGGAATTTTTGGAAAGTTTAGTCGTAAGGGCATTTTAGTCATTTGGTAATTAAAAGAAATAAAAAGGGAAAATAAAGCCAAAATTGACTCATCTTTTTCATGGAGGCCGAAATTAGCATGGGGGAAGCCATGGATAGGGTTTTCAAGCTTTCCAAGCTCAATAATGAAGGAAATCGAGATTCGGGCTTAAATCGAGAAAATACAAGGTTATGGACTAAATAGTACATTGTCGTTTCTGGATCGAGGTAAGTTTGTGTGTTAATAATAAATGCAATACCATGCATGAATTGTAATTATCTATTGATATGGCATAAATTGTATGATTTAATATGTTTAAGAGAAGTTGATGGATGGTATGTATGATATAAAAAAAAATGTAATGCTAGTTGTGTCATGTGAAATTGAATGGAAAATTATTGTTACAAGAATTGAGTGTTAAATTACTATTACCTGGGTTGTATGAATTGTTGCACGGTTGTACCTGATGAGATTTTGACAAGTTTGTACGTAAATAATTTATCGATTCTTTTTATTTTATCATATTTTGTTATTATATGAAATGTGGCTACTTATAGATTGACTATTTGCTGTAAATTGAAAATTGAAAAAGCACTATGAATAAATTTGTAACATATTGGAAATATGTTTGCTGATAATTACTTGATTGAAATTGTTGGAAAAGAGAGAGAAATCCCGGTTGAACATTCGAAAAGATTGGATGATCTGAGATGGTATGTAGCTAGGTCACATGTATGGTGCTTTGAGTGCACATCATGTGTACAGAGAACTCTACGAGACATTATGATGTAGCTTGGTCACATGGGTGATACTATGTGTACACCATGTAGACAAGAGAGCTACGGGATATATGTAGCTAGGTCACATGCGTGGTTCGAGGTGAAGGACAACATGTAGACAAGAGAGCTACGAGATAAACTGGCTAGGTCACATGGGTGATACTAAGTGTTCACCATGTGTACAAGAGAGCCGAACTTTATGATGGGTGGAACTATGTCTTTGAAACCACCAAGTATCGAGAATTGATCAGAAGTGTTCAGCGGAGACTTACTATGTCTTGCTTTGTGAGTTTTGTGATGAATAAGTGCAGGTATATGTTTATGAAAATTATGAGCAATGTGCTCGATAGTTGGGTGAACTTTGATAAGATAAAACGGATTAAGTGGAATTATGTAAGAATGAATTTTAGTAGTAAAATAGTGTTGGACAGCAGCAGCTGCTTGACTTTGAAAATTCACTAAAAATTGTGGAAATGGAATAAAAATGCAAATGATATATGAAAATAAACCTTAATGAGTCTATTTTCCCATGAAAGAAACATGAGAAGCAAAAGAATTCTATATTGTGTGATATTTGAATTCTTGTGAAATAGGGTCTGAATGAATTCGAGATCCCCTGTTCTGACTTTAGAAATTCACCATAAATTGTAAAAAAATTATTAAGAGTAATATTTTCCATGAATGGATTCCTTATTTAGTATATTGTTAAGGGAAATAAACAGCATGGTCGTTGGAATTCTGTACAGGGAGAAATTTGGTTTGTAGTGCACAGAGGTCAGAGTAGTTGTACTCTGAAACAGGGGAGATTTTAACTAATAAATTGAACTAATTGGCTAAACTAAAAATTCTGGAAATTTTATAGGAGAAATATATATGAACCTCGTTTCAAATGAAATTAATTAAACTAAATTTGGAGTTTTGTAGCTTCAGATATGAATGATTTAGTAACTGTAACTCGATAACACAGCTTAACTTAAATATGTGTAATTGTACAATTATAGTGTTTTATCTTGAAAAGCATGGTAGTAATTGCTTATTATTTTCATATGAACTTACTAAGCGTAAAGCTTACCCATCCTCTCCATTTCTTTAGTATTGGCAGGTCAGCTCGGGGTTAGAGATCGTCGGAGGCAAAATCACACTATTAAACTATCATTTTTGGGAGAATTAATTCAAATATTAGAAATATTAAGTGAGTGGCATGTATAGGAAGCTGGTTTGTGATATGTATTTTTATTATCATTTTGACCATACGTATTAGTCTGCTTTGAGTTATCGTATATGATTATGAGATGTGGTCCTTATCCATTATGGTTTATAAGTTTAATTAATCGTGTTATGTCCTATGTTTTGATGTAATGATATAGTTAGCTTTGTTTGTTATGCATGTGTTTGAAAAGTTTCGAATTAAATGAAATTTTATGGCCTGGTTTTCGTCTATGTGTATTGTTAAGTCTGGTAATGCCTCGTAATCTGTTCCGGCCTTGGATACGGGTAAGGGGTGTTACATAGGCTGAAGTAAACCTAAAGGCACTTGATGTTCGACTTTCACTTGTTGACAAATCAAACATCTCATTACAAACTCTGAAATGTCTCGTTTCATGCCTTACCACCAATACAATTCCTTCAAATCATTATACATCTTGGTACTTCCAGGATGAACAAAGAGACAACCATTATGTGCCTCATAAAGAATTTTCTGAATCAGTTCAGTATCCCTCGGTACACAAATCCTACCTCGAAACCTCAAACAATCATCGAATCCAATCTGATAGTCTGAATCACTATTCGATTCGCATTGAACTCTTTTGGCTTGCAACTCATTATCATCTTTCTGAGCTTCGCAAATTTACTAAAGAAATATCGGTCTAGCTTTCAACTCGGCCAAAATCAATCCATCATCAGATAAGGTTAACCGTGTATTCATCTCCCTCAAAGCAAATAAAGTCTTTCTACTTAAAGCGTCTGCGACTACATTCGCTTTCCCCGGTTGATAGTCGATCACTAATTCATAATCTTTCAACAACTCGAGCAATCTCTGTTGTCGCAAATTCAAATCTTTATGAGTCATCAAATACTTTAAACTCTTGTGATCAGTAAAGATGTGACACTTCTCACTAAATAAATGATGTCTCCAAATTTTTAATGCAAACACAATAGCGGCTAATTCCAAGTCGTGCATCGGATAATTCTTTTCATGCGGTTTCAACTGTCTCGAGGCATAAGCTATCACTTTACCTTCTTGCATCAATACACAACCAAAACCGTTCAATGACGCGTCACTGAAAATCACAAACTCTTTCCTCGACTCAAGTTGCACTAACACCAGTGCCTCATTCAACAACGCTTTCAAATGTTCAAAACTCTTTTGACATTTGTCAGATCACTCGAATTTCACATCCTTTCGTAACAATCTGGTCATAGGTGTAGCAATTATCGAATATCCCTTAATAAAATGTCGATAATAACTAGCCAAACCCAAAAAGCTTCTAACTTCGGATACATTTCTTGGTGGTTTCCAATCAACAACTGCTGAAATCTTACTCGGATCAACCCGTATACCTTCTGCTGAAACAACGTGTCTTAGAAATCTGACTTCTCGGAGCCAAAACTCACTTTTGCTGAATTTAGCAAACAATTTCTTATCTCTCAAAGTCTACAATACAATTCTTAAATTGTCAACATGCTCAGACTCATCTCGGGAGTAAATCAAAATGTTAGCAATAAAAACAGCCACAAATTTATCTAAAAATGGTCGAAAAATTCAATTCATCAAGTCTATAAAAACTAAGGAGCATTTATTAATCCAAAAGGCATAACAAGAAAGTCATAATGCCTGTATCTTGTTCTGAACACAGTCTTCGGCACATCCGAATCTTTAACTCTCAACTGATAATAGTTTGATCTCAAGTTTATCTTCGAGAACACTGTTGCCCCTTTCAACTGATCGAGCAAGTCATCAATTCTCGGCAAATGATACTTGTTCTTTATAGTAACCTTATTAAGCTGACGATAATCAATACAAAGTCTCATGGATCTGTCTTTCTTCTTGACGAATAACACTGGTGCACCCCAGGGCGAAAAACTCGATCTCGCAAAACCATTATCTGTCAACTCTAGCAACTGAGACTTCAATTCTTTTAATTCAGTTGGAGCCATTCTATACGGAGCTATCGATATCGATGAAGTTCCCGGTACTAAATCAATAGTGAACTCGACCTCTCTGATCGGTGGTAATCCAGGCAACTCTTCTGGAAACACATCTGGGTTTTTACAAACTACTGACACAGATTCAATCTTTAATTCAGACGCTTTCGTATTCAGTACATACGTAAGATAAGCTTCACATCCTTTTCTTACATACCTCTAAGCTGACATCGACAAAATCACAGTAGGCAACTCAGCTGACTCATCCGGTTCAATCCGAAGAATTTCATTACTTTGACATTTTAATTCAATAATATTTCGTCTACAATTCACAACGAAATCATATAGAATCAACCAATCCATTCCAAGAATTACATCGAACTCATCAAACGGTAAAAACATTAAGTCAGCCGAAAAATAGTGACCCCGAATCATTAAAGGACAACTCTTGCAAGCTTTATCAACTAAGACATATTTGCCTAAGGGGTTCAACACTTTAACCACATACTCAGTAGACTCAATAGGTAGATTCTTACTAGATACCAAATTCATGCAAATATAAGAATGAGTCGATCCAGGATCAATCAATGCAACTACATTATTATTATAAAGAGAAAATGTACCAATGATAACATTAGGGGATGACTCATCTTCACTAGCGCGAATAGCATAGGTTCTAGCAGGTGCTCTGACCTCTGATCCCACAGTTAAATCTTTCGTTGCACCTCTGCTACTGTTCCCATTTCCAGTATTTCTCAGTGGCCTCCCTCTAATGGCAGTGTTACTCGCCCTTGCATTCTGAAAATTATCTTTCTCAGGCATTTCAGGGTAATCTCGAATAAAGTGATCTTGGGAGCCACATTTAAAGCAAGCCTAATTATTCATCCTACATTCACCGGGATGTCGTCTACCACACTGTTGACATTCAGGTCTATTAGACCTAGCATTACCAACATTCGCTATTGACGTAGTTTGGGCCTTAGAACCTGAATATTGCTTCGCACGATCTCTATTGGGATACCCAGCTGAAGCATTTGAATGAGTATACAAATCCCTTGATTTCTTTGACGAAAACTGAAATGACTTATTCATCGGTCTTTTTCTTGAATCTCTAGCCTCAAACTTGGCTTTTCTCTTTTCTTTACTCAATTCTTCGGCTTTGCAGGCTAGATCGACCAGCACGACAAATTCTTTCAACTCTAAAATCCCAACTAATAGTTTGATATCTTCATTCAACTCATGTAACACCCTTTACCCGTATTCAATGCTGGAATAGGGTACGAGGCATTACCGGACGTAAACACAAGCAAACATTCAAAACCAAAACGAAAATTTCCATCCAAATTTAAAACTTTTCATATACATTCATATTATCCCTAAAATAAGCCTACGGCCCAAAACATGCATTGGAAGCGATTCGGGCTAAACCGAGAATTTTAGAAAATTTCACAACACTTAGAACATATTTCATGTTTTTAAGAGCCACACGCCCATGTGGGCAGGCCGTGTGGTCACACACACCCGTGTCCCTAACCCGTGTAACTCTCCGTTGCCGCAAGTTTAAATATTTTTGATTCATCAAGTATTTTAAACTCTTATGATCAGTAAAGATATGGCATTTCTCACCATGCAAATGATGTCTCCAAATTTTTAAAGTGAACACAATGGCGACTAATTCTAAATCATGCGTCGGATAATTCTTCTCGTGCGGTTTCAACTATCTCGAGACATAAGCTATCACTTTCCCTCTTCCATCAACGCACATCCCAATCCATTCAGTGACGCATCACTATAAATCACAAACTCTTTTCCCGGCTCAGATTGCACTAAAATCAGTGACTCAGTCAATAATGCTTTCAACTTCTCAAAACTTTGCTGACATTTTTTAGACCATTCAAACTTAACATCTTTTTGCAACAACTTGGTTATAGGAGTAGCAATCATCGAAAACCCTTTGACAAAACGTCGGTAATATCTGGCTAAGCCCGAAAAGCTTCTAACTTTAGATACATTCCTTGGCAGTTTCCACTCAACAATTATCGAAATCTTACCTGGATCAACTCAAATACCATCACCTAAAACAACATGCCCAAAAAATCCAACCTCTCAGAGCTAAAATTCACTTTTACTAAATTTAGCAAACAACTGCTTATCTCTCAAAGTCTGAAATATAATTCTTAAGTGCTCGGCATGTTCAGACTCATCCCGGGAATAAATCAAGATATCATCGATAAACACAACCACAAACTTATCTAAATATTGTCGGAAGATTCTATTCATCAAGTCCATAAAAATAGTAGGTGCATTAGTTAGTCTGAAAGGCATAACAAGAAATTCATAGTGCCCATACCTTGTCTTGAAAGCGGTTTTCGGCACATTCGACTCATTGACTCTTAACTGATAGTAGCTAGATCTTAAATCAATCTTCGAGAATACCGTTGCTCCTTTAAATTAATCAAACAAGTCATCAATCATCGGTAAAGGATACTTGTTCTTTATAGTCACCATGTTGAGCTGACAGTAGTCGATACAAAGCCTCCTAGATCCGTCTTTCTTCTTTATAAATAATACAGGAGCACCCTAGGGAGAAAAACTTGGTCTCGCAAAACCCTTATTTGCCAACTCTTGTAACTGAGCTTTTAATTCCTTCAATTCAGTCAGGGACATCCTATAAGGAGCAATAGATATTGGCAAGGTCCCTGGTACTAAATCAATACTAAACTCGATTCTCTAACTGGTGGTAACCTGGGCAACTCTTCCGGGAACACATCCGGATATTCATAAACTATCGGTACTGAGTCAATTTTCAGTTTAGACATCTTTATATTCAACACATAAGCAAGATAAGCTTCACAACCTTTCCTTACATATTTTTGGCCAGACATCGAAGAAATCATGACAAGTAACTCATCCGACTCATCAGAATTGATCCAAAGAGTTTCACCATTTTCATATTTCAATTCAATAATCTTTCTTTTACAGTTCATTAAGGCATCATGCAATGTCAACCAATCCATACCCAAAATAACATCTAATTCATCAAATGGCAACAACATTAAATCAACAAAAAAACAGTGACCTCGAATCATCAAGAGACAATTCTTGCAAACTCTATCAACTAGAACATGTTTCCTTAAAGGGTTTGACACTCCAATCACAAACTCAGTAAACTTAACAGGTAAGCTCTTACTATTTACCAATTTCATACAAACATAAGAATGGGTCGATCCAGGATCAATCAATGCAACTACATTAGTATTATAGAGAGAAAAAGAACCAGTGATAACATAGGGAGATGTCGCTTCTTCGCGAGCACGGATGGCGTAGGCTCTAGCAGGTACTCAAGCTTCGAATCTCATAGCTTTAACTTTCGTCACACCTTTACTACTAGCTCCATTTTCGGTACTCATTGGTGGCCTACTCCTATTAGTAGTATTACTCGGCCTTGCACTCTGAAGTTCTTCTTTCTCAGTCATTTCAGGGCAATCTCGAATAAAATGCCCTTGAGAGCCACACTTGAAACAAGCCCGGTCATTCATCCTACACTCGTCAGGATGTCTCCTTCTACAATGCTGACATTCGGGTCTTTTAGGCCTTACATTAACCATACTTGCCATTGAAGTGGCTTGAGATTTAGAACTAGAGTATTGCTTCCCACGATCTCTGTGTGAATACCCAGTTGAAACATTCGAACGAGAATACATTTCTTTGAACTTTTTTGATTGAGATGGAAATGACTTACTCGTCGGTCTTTTCCTTGAATCTCTAGCTTCACTATCAGGTTTCCTCTTCTCTTTATTCAACTCTTCAGCCTTACAAGCCCGTTCGACTAACACCACAAATTCTTTTAGCTTTAAGATCCCAACTAACACAAGAATGTCCTCATTCAATCAATCATCAAATCTCTTGCACATGATGGCCTCGGTGGAAACACACTCTTGAGCATATTTACTAAGTCTGACAAATTCTCGCTCATATTTCATCCCTAACACTTGGCCCTGTTTCAACTCAAGAAATTCCTTACGTTTTTTATCGATGAACTACTGACTAATATATTTCCTTTGAAACTCCTCTTGAAAGAATTCCCTGGTAATCCTCTCTCTCGGTACCACTGATACTAGCATATTCCACTAGTGTTATGCAGAATCTCTCAGAAGTGAGATGGCACACTTTATACACTCATCCTTTGTGCAGGACAACTCATCAAATACCTTGATGAAGTTTTCGAGCCAAAACTCGGCTCTCTCAGGATCATCATCCACATTAGCTCTAAAAGCTTCAGCCCCATACTTTCGGATCTTATTAACCGGGGGCTTATTCATTCTTACAAATTCCATACCTTGTGGAGTTATGGGAACCGGTCGAGGAATAGGTGCGGGTGGAGGAGGTTGGGCATTCAGGTTTGTTCGAACAAACTCCGTATACCACTCATTCATCATGTGGAGAAAGGCTTCCCTACCCCTTTCTCCCTGAGCAACCGTTAGGGGTCTACTATCAGACGATGCTGCCCCTTGAGCGAGAGCCAGCATATTACTTTCAGCATCATCAGCCTCAGCTTGATTGGGATCCATTTACTATACAAAAATACAATTTAAAATTGTCAGGAGTCATTACACTATTATAGTCATTTATGGCATGTATAGCTAGACTCTTACACACGCTACGTTAGTCCAAGAACCGACTAAACCGTAGCTTTGGTAACATGAAAACTAACACCCCTTACCCGTATTCAATGATGGAATAGGGTACGAGGCATTACCGGATGTAAACACAAGCAAACATTTAAAATCAAAACGTAAATTTCCATCCAAATTTAAAACTTTTCATATACATTCATACTGTCCTTAAAATAAGCCTACGAGGCCCAAAACATGCATTGGAAGCGATTCGGGACTAAACCAAGAATTTTAGAAAATTTCACAACACTTAGAAAATTTATCATGTTTTTAAGAGCCACACGCCCGTGTGGCTTGGGACACGCCCATGTGGGCAAGCCGTGTGGTCACACACGCCCGTGTCCCTAACCCCTGTAACTCTCTGTTTGTCACCCAAGAACAAATTGAAGACACACAGCCAAGTCACACGTCTGTGTGCTCGGCTGTCTTGTCAATTTAAAAATTATGATTTTTCATAAAATAGGTGCAGACTTCACACGCCCGTGCCTGAGGCCATGTCATCCACACGACTGAGACACACGCCTGTGTTTCTACCCGTGTGCTTAACTCTGAGCATTTTGTTTTGCAACAATTAAGGTGTAGGGGACACACAACCGGAACACACGCCCATGGGGCAAGCCATGTGTCATACACGGCCTAGGCACATGCCCGTGTGTCTACCCATATGGACAAAAACAAGGATATTTACCAAGCCATGTTGTCACCTTTTTATGCACACACCTACACAACAAAACATAACTCTAATCCAAGCAATTACATTCAACCAATTCAGCCACAATCAAGACATCCACACATCATTCACATGCTACCATTTACCACATACAATCATCACATACTTATCAACTTAAACCATGCAAATTTCCACATCCATGAAAACATCATCATATGCATATATACTTAAACCAATATTAGCCAATTTAAATGGCCATTTACAAAATGAACTATCAACCAATATAGGCCAACACATTAGGCCAATTTAATTATGACACATAACAAAATAACCAGGTCCCTATTCATGCCATAACTTAAAATGTCAAATTTATCGGTACCCAAAATAATTAGTTGATAGTATGGGTGGATCTCTGACAATCTCCGATCCCCGAGCTAGCTTGGTGACACCATAAGACAAGTGAAAGAAAAGGGGAGTAAGCTATATAGCTTAGTAACTTCCCATGCAAATAATAGGCATCATAACCAAACATTTAACATACAATTAACATGACAGTAATTGGAATAAATATTATCAAGATCTTATAATCATAACTTAATCATAACCTTACCGAGGGTTCATCACATAACGAGCTCATCACATATGAGTTTTTCGTACATACCTAAGTCATCTCGAATTGGATTTGCATGCAATTCACCTTTGACATACTCATTAAATTACCTGTTGAACCACTTGGAATACTAAAGGATACTCGGGAGTTCCATACACACGGTACCATACCAATGCCATATCCCAGATATGGTCTTAAATGTAATCTAATATCGATGCCAATAGCCCCACTATGGTCTTACATGAAATCTCACATCGATGCCATATCCCAAATATGGTCTTACACGAAGTCTCATATTGATGCCATATCCCAGATATAGTCTTACACATAGTCTCAGTAACCTTAATGTCATGACATTTGTATCCTATCTATTGCTAAGGTTCAACCAGGATTTCACTCTTGTCGTGACTTTGTCGAATACGTTCATGAGTCAATCACAATTCATATAATAATAAAACATTTAAACATAATTAAAACAATGCATTATTTACATAAGAACTTACCACGGTACAAAAATAGTAGGAATGAGACCTAATCGTCAAACACTTTATTTTTCCCCCAATCTAGGTCTGAACCTCGTTTCTCTTTATCTATAATAGCAAATTTAACTCATTTATTATTCACATTACTCAAAACAATTAAAAAATCCAATTATGGAAAAATTATATTTTTACCCCTAAACTTTGACATTTTTACACTTTGGTCCCTGGGCTCATAAATTGAAAAATATTCAATTTCTTCAATTCCCAAGCCTAGTCGAACCTCTTTTATGCTTATAGCCCACATTTTTCATTCAATCACATTTTTACACACATTTTATAACTTTTTTAGAAATTGGTCCTTTTGACATTTTCATCAAAAATCACCTAGCAAAAGATGTTTATCATACACCAAACACACATTTTCTACCATTAGACATCAAAATACACACATATCTAACGTGGTTCAAACTCTAGACCTTAATCATTTCTCAAATTGATGGTAGAAATAGATAGATCGAGTGAGAACGACTTCAAAAATGTAAAGAGCATCAAAAATAGGGCAATAACGAACTTACAATCGAGCTTGAAAGTGGCCAAACCCTAGCTATGGCTTCCCTTCTAAATGTTAGCACAAGCAAGAAAAAGATGGACAAGATTTTGGCTTGATTTTTGCTTTTTAATTCATTTAATTACTAAATAACCAAAATGCCATTTTCTTAAAACACTAAAATTCTCTTACCTCATGTCTATTTTTGTCCAACTTAAAGTAAAATCATCTAATTACTATCTAAGGACCTTCAATTTAAATTTCATAACAATTAGACACCTCTAGCATGTAGAACTTAACTTTTTCACTTTTTATAATTTAGTCCTTTTTCCTAAATTGAGTGCTCAAGTGTCAAAATTTTCGAACGAAATTTACACGAAATCATTCCATAAAATTGTAGACCATATAAATGTGATAAAAACAAGTTTTACTATGTCGAATTCGTGGTCCCAAAACCACTGTTCTAACTAGGCCCAAAATCAGGCTATTACAACCCATCTTCAAATCTCTTGCACATGATGGCCTCGGTGGAAACACATTCTCGAGCATACTTACTGAGCCTAACAAACTCTCGCTCATATTCAATCACAAACATACGGCCCTGTTTCAGCTCTAAAAATTTTTTGCGTTTCTGATCAATGAATCGTTGACTGATATATTTCTTTCTGAACTCTTTTTGGAAGAAACCCCAGGTAACTCTTTCTTCCGGTACCACAGATACGAGAGTATTCCACCACTGGTATGCTGAGTCCCTCAGAAGTGATATAGCACATTTCAAGAACTCAACCGGTGTGCAAGAGAGCTCATTAAATACCCTGATAAAGTTCTCAAGCCAAAACTCTGCCCTCTCAGGATCATCGTCAACATTGGCTCTAAATTCTTCAGCCCCTTGTTTTCGAATCTTACCAACTGGAGGCTTGTTCAATCTTAACAATTCTACACCTTGGGAAGCTACGGAAATCAATTGGGGGTTAGGTGGGGGTGGAGGATGTTGGGCAGCCAGATTTGTTCGAATAAACACGGAAAACCACTCATTCATCTTTTAGAAGAACGCTTCTAAAGCCTCTCCTCCCTGACTAACCGTTACTGGTGTACTTTCAGATGGCGCTATCCCTTGGGTGGGAGCCAGCGCATTACATTCAACATCATCAGCTACCTCTCAGTTGGAATCCATTTACAAGATGCAAACACAATTTAAATTTTTAGGAGTCGTTACACTATCACAAATTATATATGGCACGTATAGCTAGACTACACTATCACAAATTATATATGGCACGTATAGCTAGACTCTCAAACATGCTACATTAGTTTGAGAATTGACTAAACTGTAGCTCTGATACCATTAAATGTAACACCCCTTACCCATATTCAACATCAAAACAGGGTACGAGGCATTACCGGACTTATATCACAAATAAACATATAATTCCAAGTCATATTTTTGCATCCAAACTAAAACCATTTGTATTCAATCATAAAGTTCCTAATACAAGCCTATGAGGCCCAAAACATGCTTTGGAAATGGTTCAGGATTGAACCGAGTAGTTAGAAAAATTTTACAAAAACATAGAAATTTTTTGCTATGAACAGGGGTCACACGCCCCTGTGGTTTGGGACACGCCCGTATGGGCAGGCCATGTGGTCACACATGCCCGTGCCCCTAACCCATGTAACACTCTATTTTGCAAAGCATGAACAAATTAAGGTCACACACCAAGTCACACGCCTGTGTGCTAGGCCGTGTGGTTAATTTAATTTTCATAAAATAGGTGCAGACTTCACATGGTTAGAACACACACCCATGCTTGAGGCCGTGGCCCTCACACGGCTGAGACACACGCCTGTGTCTCTGCCCGTGTGCTCAATCCTGAGCATTTTATTTCTCAAAATTAAGGTGCAGGGAACACACGGCCGAAACACATGCCCATGGGACAGACCGTGTGTCGCACATAGCCTAGACACATGCCCGTGTGTCTAACCATGTGGACAAAATAAAGGCTATTTACCAAGCCATTTGTCACCCTCTTTTTCACATAAACACCCACAATATTATTGGTACAAACCATAGCATATTCAACATGGGTCAAATTTTAAACTTTAATCCTTCTTCAAATTAGTCCTTGGAAAGGCTAGATTAGGTTAAGACAACTTCAAAAACATAGAAATCATTAAAAAAGGGACAAGAATGGACTTACAATCGAGCTTGAAAGCTTGGAAAAACCCTAGCTATGGTTCCTCTTTAATTTTTCAGCTAAGGGATGAAATTGAAGAAGATGGAGATGTTTTATTTAGTTAATTTTGTCTTTATTTGACAAATTACTAAAATGCCCTTAATGCATAACCTTAAAATTTTACCTAGCCATGTCTATTTTTGTCCATACTAAAATATAATGGTCGAATTACCATTTAAGGACCTCCAATGTAAAATTTCATAGCAATCAGACACCTTTAACATATAGAACTCAAATTTTGCACCTATTGCAATTTAGACCTTCTAGCTAAATTGAGCACTCAATCGATAAAATTTCTTAACGAAGTTTTCATACAATCATTCTATCATGCTGTAGACCTTACAGAAATAATAAAATAAATATTTCTACTTTGGATTTGTCATCTCGAAACCACTATTTTGATTTGACTCAAAAATGGGCTATTACATGCAAGGTTAGAACAACGTCAAAAAAAGGACAGATCATGCTAGACCTTCTACTATTGTGGTTACCACTCATGCTTCCCTTGTTGCAAGCTCACCCTCTGTCTCTCATGTAAGCTCACCTTTAGCTATCCATGTAAGTTTATCACATGCTACTTGTAACACCCCACACCCGAGTCCTATGCTAGGATGGGATGCAAGGCGTCACCTCACTTAAACACATGCATACCAACGTTTTTGAATCATCAAGACATAACCAAATTTAAAAACTTTTCAAACCTTGTCTAAACTTCTTAACATGGGTCTACGAGGCCTCAAATGACCATTGGAAACCATTCGGGACCAACTCGGGTCCTTAACCAACTTTAGAAAACTAACCCTCGAAACAGGGCACACGCCCATGTAGAAGGGCAACACGCCTGTGTAGTCATTATGACATGGCCGTGTTGATAGCCCGTGTGACACACACGGCCTAAGCATCTAGGGACATGCCCATGTCCCATGCCCGTGTGAATTGAATTCTAAATTCGAACCTACAGGGGTTTTCACACGGCTTGACACACGCCCATGTCTATAGCCCATCTCCCTCACACGGCCATGACACACACGTGTCCTAGCCCGTGTCTAAAAACCTTGGCATTCTGTTTCTGACATCAGCATCCAATTTAGGGCACATGACCGGGGAACACGCCTCTAGCCAGAGGCCTCCTCCACATGGCTGAGATACTATCATGCATACTGACTTGCAATTTTTACATGCAGGGACACACGGCCGGACGACACGCCTATGAGGCTGAACGTGTGTCACACACGGCCTAGACACACACCTGTGTGTCTACCCGTGTGGACAATATAAGGCTATCTATCAAGCCCTTTGCCACCCTGAAACACAATATAACAACATCCACCATGCTAAAGATTGACATAGCATAATTTCTCAATCCAACAACCACATCTAAGGCCTTTACACATTTCATATTTACTTAAGCAACCAATAATTTACTCATTCATGAAATGACTTCTTGTATTCATATAACAACTTTCAATATTAGCCATTTGCATGGCCTTATACAAAATGAATCAAATCCTAAAATAAGCCAACACATTTGGCCAATTAACATTGACGCAAAACTCTAAAGTCAGGGTCATATACATGCCATAATCAAAATAAAAAGGATCTAACTATACCAAGTGCTTCAATTGATAGTGTGATCGATGCCTCCGACGTCTGTTGATCCATGAGCTAATTAGGCGGAACTATAAGAAAATGGAATGAAGTAGGGTAAGCATAAAGCTTAGTAAGTTGCATGCAAATAAATATAACAACAACTTTACCATCCATCATCATGCTCATAATACAAAAGTAGGCATAAGCACAACTTACTCATCACTATCCAATACAATTCACACAGCATATATTAAGCTCTCATCTCATACAATTCAAATAGGTAGTTGTACCACTCACAACATGGTTATACTTTTCTTGTTTAACTTAAACTGAAATTTTCACCGCTGAACCATTCGAAATGCTATCAGATATTCATTAAGCCTCAAACATAGGGTATAATGCTGATGCCATGTCCCAGACATGGTCTTACACTGGTTCACACGTCAAGTCGATGCCATGTCCCATACATGGTCTTACACTGACTCTTACATATCCGTGCCGATGCCATGTCCCAGACATGGTCTTACACTGACACATCTCGTAGCCGATGCATGTCCCAAACATGTTTTACACTGGCTTACATCTCGAGGCCAATGCATGTCCCAAACATGTCTTACACTAGCTCTCACCTCAATGCCGAAACCATGTCCCAGACATGGTATTACACTGGCTCTCGTAATGTGGTCGATGCATGTCCAAAACATGTCTTACACTAGCACACAAATAACCCGAGTGTCATGGCATGAATATCCGATTTATTTCCTAAGGTTCAAACAAGAGTTCTACTATCTCAATATTTATCATACATAATTATTTCCATCAACAAAAAATTTATGCTATATCAATTCAAACACATATAATAACAATGTATTTGTATTATTTACATACAACTTACCCCGGTATTCAAAATATGGCGGCTATCTCGGCTTAATTCGCTAGCTTTGCTTTTCCCTGGTCTAGGCCCAGATTTTGTAATTCATGATCTAAAAAAATAGAAATTCATTTATCTCATCAGCATATTAATCAAGACACTCAAAAATTCATATTTGGGCAAAATGACCATTTTGTGAAAGTCTCATTTTGCCCCTAGACTTTCACAAAATGACCATTTTGCCCCTAGACTTTCACAAAATGACCATTTTGCCCCTAGGTCTGAAAATTGATTTTTTTATCATATTTTCTCACTAACCAAGCCTAGTCGATTACTTTTTATACTAGAAGCAACCGACAATTCTCATTATTTCACACATTTATCACTTATTTTACAACTTATGCAAAATGGTCCTTAGTCAGGGTTTCCATGAAAACTACTTCACAAAAGTTTTTTATTACACTACCATAACTCATATTCTTCCATAAAATTTTAGAAAACAACATGAACATACTCATGGTAAAACCCTATACTTTCAGCCATTTGTAAAATAGTCTCCTCATTTGAAAGCTCATTTTACAAGGGTTCTAAAAGTACAAAAATCATCAAGAAAAACCATCAAGATCACTTACTTGTAGAGAGATTAAGTGGCTGATAATTTTAAGCTTCAAAACTCTCCTATGGCTGATATTTTCGGTCAAGAAGAAGATGGAAAAGGGATGATATCATCCAATGTTTATTTTATTATCTTTTTAGTCAAATAAGTCACCAACTTCACCTAACATTTGATTAAGTTAAAATACTTGTCTCATGGCCGACAAGCACTATTTTAGGGCCTAATTTCACTTCAAAGACCTTCAATTTAAGTTCCATGGAAATTTAACACCCTTAGCTATCAATTAAAGACTTTTGCACTTTATGCGATTTAGTCCTTTTTCCCAATTAAGCATGCAATCGCTAAAATTAATTCACCAAAATTTTCATACTCTCATATAATCATGCCACAACACATAAAATAATATCAAAAATTATTTTTCTGACCTCAAATTAGTGGTCCTAAAACCACTGTTCCGACTAGGCCCAAAATCGGGCTGTTACACTATTCCTACTAACTCACCCATTACTGATCATTCTTTTTATCCCCCAACCATGGATGAGCCTTTGAATGAAGGAGTTTTAGTCACCATCATTGAGCACGGTGTAGCTGGTACACTTGTAAAATTTGTTGCGATAGGTGGTGAGACTGGTAAACTATTCCCTTGATGCGAGCATATGAGCACGAGGGAATTTCCTTATAGTCCCAACGATGTCACCAACCACCTGGAGATCCCTCTACCAGAAGTAGCTAAGAAGTGTATGTGTTCTGCTAGTTCATCTAGTGGTGTGAATAAGCCTTCTCTGTAAGAACTAGTTCTATCCCTACAAGTTTTCTTGGTTGAGGCTAGCATGGTTGGTTTCTGTTTAAGGAGACTTATTCCACAAAGACTAGAATCCAATAGCTGTGTAAGTAGCGAGCCCTATAAGTAAGTTATTGTGTGTTAACAGTGTTTACGTGTACACATGAGTTCTCATTTATTTTACATGTCTTACTACAACAACATGCAAACCTCTTTGCATGTGAAAGCTAAGTATTATGAGTTAACACCTTTGAGCTTGCATGTTCATATTATTCACATGGTATGATGGTGTGCTAAAGATTCAGTTGGGGATGAAATGAAGAGTCGCTCCTATGGATAATGTAACATTTTGGGTTCGAGTCGGACCCTGGTTGGGTTTGGGGTGTTACATTCCTCTTTGTAGTTGTAGCCTTAGACAAAACATTTGACAATGGTTCTATATCCTTGGTACCATCTTCTAGCTTAGAATCTGAAGGATAGTAAAATACACTTTCTCTTGTAGTAGGCTATATGGACTCCTCAAGTGGCACAAAGTCATTCTTTATTTCTATCTTAGATTATTCAACTTGTACATTCTTTTCAAAATCACTAGAATAGAGTCAAGTCTAACTTTAGAAGTAGATACATTAGTAGAAACTCCCCTTTTGATTTGATTATAACGATATCTAAATCAATGTTACTAACATAAACATGAATAGTAACATAATCACCACCTAAGTCCTCCCAACTATTTACATTATGAGTGATAGAGGAATTACTATCGTTCAAACTTACAATAGCATAATTTATTGAAGATCTAGGTTAATAAATTCAGAGGTTAATGTATTAGGATCATTAGAAGAAAATGTTGTGGATTGAGTTGTTCTCACGTCATCCACAAAAGTAGGTGTTTTTTCTTTATTAAATAGTTTTAAATTGGTCTTTACTTGATGTATATGGCTTTGACCTAAGGCTCTTACGAAGTAGTCTTTGTTATTTTCTTTTTGTCTCAACCTTGAACAAATGAACTTCACTAGATGAATCACTTTTAGAGCCATTGCTATGATTTACTCCTTCTTTTGTACCATGTTATAACCCTTTTAAACCACTATCATTTGATGAGGAATAATTTGGGTTTGAATAAGATTCATGTTCAATTGTTGTCCTCGATTTTTAGTAGGCTAGTCATTAAACTCGCTTATTCTTTTTGGTTCATTCAAGCTTGTCCTTTTTACTTTGACCATGCAAATTCTTCTAAAAAAATTTTACAAACTTTTCTTAAGGCTTCAGAGGAAAAATAATGAGGAATGAGTAAGGCCATCGAAGTGCCTACTAGAAATAAACCAAGAATAAAATAAATCTTAAGAAGACCGAATCCTAATTAAACACACCTACCTCTCTCAACACATAATAGATTCCTAACAATAAAAAGAGTTTAAGTTTAAAACAAATCTTCACTAGTAATAGTCTTAATTACAAGGGATAAATAATAAGAATTCAAATAAAATTAAAGGATAAAACCTTAAATTTTACAAATTCCTAGCTCACTTTGAAGCTCGTCAAACCAATTTGATATTCATATTTATTTTGGGTTCAACTATGATTTTGGTGTTTTGAATGAGATTAATGTTTTTTAGGCCTAAGTGCGAGAAACCAATGTTATCTCCAACATTTTGCCAAACATCAAAGCTTCACCTAATAGCCTCATCAAAGGAACATCCTAACACATCATTTGCAAAAGAGCACTTTAACGAACAACTATCATCAAATTCATTAGGACTATTAGCTTACTAAACAAAGCTCTAATCATAAGGAAATGTGGCTAACCCTCTCTAGGACAACAAGGCCATACATGTACAATCGCATTACCCTTTTTCTAACCATATTAGGACTCATATAGGGTCACCTGATAGAAAAATACATCTTTAATCACATCAAATAGCACATGTAGAGGGTAGTCCGTAACTTAAAATATGTAGAGGTAGTCCATAGGGTCCCCCAATAAAACAACACATCTTTAATCACATAAAAGAGCACATGTAGAGGGTAATCCATGACGTAGCTAACTTTTTACTAAAAAGAAATATGTATTGGGATAAGCCCATAAAGAAATGGTATAAATACGCCATAGTCACTCACCCAACTTTCCTGTAACCATTCTATGCCTTTTAGAACCACCACACAAACATTATGTTTGGTTCCCAAGTAGAAATTCTTGAGGAGTCAAGGTTAAATAGATTTAGGATCTATTCTTCTTGGATCCAGTTTGATGTACTATTAGTCTAATCAGCCGCATCTATGTATCTATTTTCTGGGAGTCATCCGCTTCGATGTCCAAAATAAGGCATCTCTCCAATTGGACTGGATAGATAACATATTAGCCTTTCAATCGATTTGCTTATTTTCTATTAGACTAAGGACATGTTTATGTTCATATACAAAAATAAATTATCTTTTTATATTACGATCTGACACATAATACCACTTAGTATTAGTTTAAATGTTAGACAACCATTGAGCCAATATTTGCTTCTATGTTTCTTTGCTTGAAGAAACCATATGAGGAAAATTATAAAAAGAATATTAATGTAATCCATGAATTATTTTATTAACCAATCTGTTCAAAAAAGTTACAAGTTTACAAACAAATATACTACACTTAAGGCACCATATCCAACAATCAATACTCCAAGTTATACAGGGGGACATATTTTTCTTCTTCTTCAAATTATTGATGCTTTCAACTTGAATATGTCCATATTCAAAGCACTCATGGTATTGAATACCCTTTTTTTCTCCTTAGCTATCACACCACAAAATAGAGCCTAGGAGTTTTAGAGGTATTTTAAGAATTTTAGCATTAGAGTGTTCGAAATTTTGTGACATGGTATACCGGTAATGTTTTCAATTATGATTTTTAGACAATTAAATCAATTTCTGAAAATAAGTTTTAAATACCTTTAGTTTTGAAAATAGGACTGATTTGTAAAAGAGTCAAAATTGAGAGTTTTATGAAGTAATTTAACCAGATTTTAAAATCCAAGCTAAATAATCTCTCTTCACCAAGTTATTTTACGTAAAAACTACCCAAAATTTGTGTTTGTCATCCCTTGATTCCCTCTTGCTATTTCAATCAATTTTGAAATCCAAATCCTAATTCCTTTTGATTTCTATCATCTCTTAAGTTATAAACCTCTATAAAAACCAAAAAAATCACCCAAAAACTTCATCATATACATCATCTTCTCCAAACGTGGGTTTTTTTTTATTTTGCATCAAAGCTCCTTTTTCTTCCATCGAAGGTAACCATTCGACTTTCTATGAGTTTTAAATGATATCTAGTCCCTTAAACTGAATTTGAAGCCATTGAAACATATGTTTTGAATAAAAGTCAAAAATTGGGTCGTTAATGGTGGATTTCGGGATTTTGAATAAAAATGTGGTTCCAAAGTGTTTTTCAACTTGTTTTAACATAATTAGAAGGTTTCTAAAGTTACTTTGAATTTTTGTTAAAGATTTCTTGAGTTTTAATAAATTTTCAGAAAATAGCCATAAAACATGTTGAAAAAGTCAATACTATGAATTTGGTATTTTATTGTATTTTAAAGGTTAAGGATTAGTCGTAGGTGAATTATAAGATGAACGAAAGTAGTTTTAGGCGAAAATATTGAGTATAGACTGAGATATTTGAGTTTTAAGTTGGCTATGTTAAAGGTTTTGGTTACATGAGAACTTAGTTTAGGCTTATGTTTTGTATGCTTGTAATAAGTCATTAACTGATTTTTGGATGTATTGTTGTGTGAATTTGTTGCGTTGAAGTTTCAGATTCGATAGAACCTTCTACGAGTAGAGATAAAGGCAATATAACACCCCTAACCTGTATCTGCCGCCGAAATAGGGTTACGAAGCATTACCGAATTTTACATTTCAAAATAAACAAAAATTTTAAACATTCTAATTCATATCACTAATCATAGCAAAACCAAACAATAACATGCATATTGTCCCTTATATGAGCCCTCGAGGGCCTAAAAACACATTGGGAACAAGTCAGGACTAAGTCAGAAACATTTAGAATTTTTCAGAAAAATATGAAAATCTTCAAACCGCAGGGGTCACACAGCTAAGAGACACGCCCGTGTGGGCATTTGAAATAGGGACACACGGCCGTGTCCTAGCCCATTCCTGTGTGAGTATCCTGACTTGGGTCACATGGCCAAGCCATACGCCCGTGTGCTAAGCCGGTGAACATACTGACTTGTAAACCTTTACAAGCTACAGGGGACACACGACTGTTTGACCTGGCCGTGTGTCACACACAGTTGAGACACACGTCCGCGTCTCTGCCTGTATAGACGAAAATAGGCTATTTTACAAGCCATTTTTCTAGCCCAACAAGGCATGTACCTATAGTAAAAAATGCACATGTATATGAGCCATAGCAAGGTACCAAAATCATGCATAATCTAGCTTTATACATATAGTGTAACCACACTCAACCAATATGCATATAGGCATATCAAATAACAACTTACAAACATGTATAACCAAGTACTCCATTTGGTCAAAATAAACAACCAACTTCCAATTTGATTTGCATCCATACATACCATAAATCTTACTTACCAACACAAACCATTTGGTACCAAAATGCCATTCTTTAACTAATATCAATTAACCAAAATACCTATACATAACAAGGTACCAAATCACTACATATACCACATATCATAAAGCACATATGCCATATGCATATTCAACTATCATTTAATCTTTTATCATTCAAACAAACAAGCCAAACATTAACCATAATAAGGCTACTCACATACATGTCAAAATTTAATATACCAAAACTCAACCAAGTCAAAATTGTAACACCCCTAACCCGTATCCGTTGTTAGAATGGGGTTACGAGGCATTACCGGACAAAACACAATTTAAGAGAATCATTCAAATAATCAAATTATAACATAGATTATTACATAACAAATTCCAAGTACAAACATTAAGACATTCAAAAATATTTCAAATACATGCCAATATATCTATTTAACTAAATAGATATCAAACATATCATTTCTTTAACTCTGCATGTGCGCATGTCAAAAATCAAACAAACTATTACACTAATTACTATCCAAACACATATGCTACCTAAATATCAATAACATATAGTCGAACATAACTTAAATGCAACATATATAATGCGCATTTTAAGATATCATTATGAAAAATTTAATGAGAACAATATACAAATCATATTACACCCCTTTCGCATGCTAAATATCATACTTTAATAGTATTCACAAAACCAAATACACATGATCATATCATTAGCATGTACACTTATTTATTAAGTCTAATCGATTATAAACATTAACTTAACATTTTTAACTATCCAAATGGTCATAATTTAAATCATCAAATATAAATATACACAATAATCATACTATTCTATCACATTAAATATACCATAAACACTTTTCTAAAATAATTTAGTAATATAGCCGAATATACATTGCTTATCATTTTCCCTTTACCGAATTGTATAACAACATCACAAACATATATACTTATATTAAGCTTATTAACTTGAACTATTTATAATACAAATCTTACATTCCAATTTTGCCAATATTAAACCACAATCGAAATTTATATATATATATATATACATATCCATCAATCATGTTTACCTCGTTTGAGCTAAATCATAAAATTAAACTAATGCAAAACTTATCAATATGGCAAGCTTGCCATAATGAATGATCACAAGCCATACATATCATTACTTTAAACCGTAAACATAGACCAAACACACCACATATATATGGCATGCATATTACTTAACTAATATATTACATATTATAACTCAATAAACATCCATCATTTACCCCATTACCGAAACACAAAACCAAACACCACAACATATATATATATCATGAGATTACTGTCCATATAAGCTTAAATCATGACCAAATTTAGACAACCATTAGCAATATAATCAAGCCATTTTCGCATGGTTATTTATATACACATTCAAAATAAACCAACATAAAGGCTAGCCTATACATGCCATAAGTTCGAATTCAACTTATAAAGTACCGAAAACAGTCGATAGTGTGATAGACTTTGCTGACAATCCCTAACTTGATTCCAAAATCTATAAAATAGAGACAATATGCACACACAGTAAGCTATCATAGCTTAGGAAGTCATAAGCAAATAATAACTCGAAGACATTATCAACTCATTTTGACCAAACCAAATTATACTATCATAATCACATTTAATCTCAAGCTTACTATTTCAAATATAACATATACTTTCATATATACACTTTATCTTGGCTGAATGTACACATATATATATATATTATCAAAGTATCATTCCATTTCAAAGCCATAATATCATTATATAACCAAATGTATATATCAACTCATATGTATATACTCATGAGTCAAACTTAAACATCACATACTTATACATAGCATATAGCTGAATATACTACACCAATGCACATATATTTACATTAGTATCATGTATAATTTGTATTACATATAAAATAGCAAACTTACTTTACTTTCAAATAGGTAATCAAATAACTCATACCTGATCGTTTTAGCTTGATTTACACATTTGGTCATAACTTATCATTGCCCCTTGAAACATTCGGAATTGAATAGGATACTCGGATAATTACACATATCGTACAATGCCAACGTCCCAGATGTGGTTTTACATGTAATCACATATATCAGAGCCAACGTATTAAACGTGGTCTTACTCGCACACATATACCAGAATCACATATCGATGCCAACGTATTAAACGTGGTCTTACTCGCACACATATATCGAAATCACATATCGATGCCAACGTATTAAATGTGGTCTTACTCGTACACATATACTAGAATCACATATCGATGCCAACGTATTAAACGTGGTCTTACTCGTACACATTTATCGGAATCACATATCGATGCCAACATATTAAACGTGGTCTTACTCGCACACATATATCGGAATCACATATCGATGCCAATGTATTAAACGTGGTCTTACTCGCACACATATATCGATACCATGGTCTTGATAGATTACATAGCAACAATCTCAAAAACGTAAAATTTATCAAAAACTGAGCTAGTTACATTCCTTGATTAAGCTTTACAATGGCCGAACCTATGGAAACTTTATTCTTTTTCTTTTCTTTAATATTCGGTCACCAAAATATAAACATGCAAAGCTTTTTAATTACTTTATGTTTTATATTATATATAACATTATTCTGATTTACATATTTAACCTTTACTAATTAATATAACAACTTAATTATGGTTGTCCATAACCGTGCATGCTATAATCAATTGGTCCAATTTCATTTTAAGGCCTCCATACTAAAAGAACAATAACAATTCAGCACTTACACCATTATCTATTCACTTTTACATTTTAAGCGATTAAGCCCTTTTTTTTTAAATCGGCACTCAAACGATAAAATTAAAACACGAAAATTTCACATATAAATTCACACATAATAAAAATAGAAAATAATTTTTAAATATTTTTCTGACTCGAATCCGTGGTCCCGGAACCACCATTCCAAATAGGGTCTAAATCGGGCTGTTACACAAATGGCCACTTCAACATTCAAACACATAGGCCAACATTAACCAGAATACCTATACATGGCATTATAACCAAAACCAAAACATCCGAAAGTACCGATAGAACTGATGGATAGTATGATATAACTCCAATAAGCTTCCAACCCAATCGAGCTTCCAATAATCTGAAAGGTAAAGAAAAACAACTACGTAAGCAATGAATGCTTAGTAAGCTCGTATAAAATTTAATCATATCAATCCATATCCAATATGAAATTTATACATATCAAGAAAAATCATATACCGATACCACATGATTCATGAAACCAAATTCAACAACTCACAAATTGAGTAAATCCACAGCATCACTTATACATATTATCCCTAGCGTAGTAGGATTTTAAACAACTTTAAACTCTTCCAAATTTATTTATTTTCATTTGCATTTCATTACTTTCCACACTCGTTCCATATGCATAACACACAAATCATAAGCATATCATTCAACCATAGCCACAAGCTAGTGCATTTAAACATAGCCCTTTTCGAATTAATCACATGATAAGCCAATTCATAAGAAATTGCATAGTTTAAACCTTACCACTTTTTTCATGAGTACAAACATGTTTTCATTTGAGCATTTACCATTTTAATGCAACTTATAAGTAAACATAATACCATTCAACCAACATCTTGGCACTAGCCTAAGCATCAAAAAACAACACATGTTAGCTTACTTGGACATATTTCACATAAATTTAATAGTGATAACCTTATTTTCTCAACATGTCACACTTGAGTTTATTACTCGTCTCAACTTACATAATTTCCATGTATCAACATATCAAAGATATTCATATATGTACATGTCATGATACATATCATTCTCTTACCGTTTCTTCATATACATATATCATCCATTTCAATATATTAATATATTATGTATCATCATTTCCATGTATTTTGTAACACCCCTTACCCGTGTCCTTCACCGGCACAGGGTATGAGGCATTACCGGACTTAAACACAACAATCATGTAGAAACTGGGTCGTAAAATTTCATCTAAATTAAAAACTTTTGTACATATGCTTAACATCCCTTACATGGGCCTAAGGGGCCCAAGACATACATTCGGGGTGGTTCGGGACCAAACCGTAATCATATGAAACTTTTGCAACGCTTAGAAAATTTTCACACTTTGGAGAGTCACACGCCCGTGTGGGTTGGCCATGTGGGTTTCACACACCTGTGTTGCTTAGACACACTCCTGTCTACAGCCTACGTAACTCTCTATTTATGACGTTAGCAACCCTTTAGGGTCACACGGCTAAGTCACACGCCCGTGTGCTAAGGCCGTGTCCCCCATACGGCTGAGACACACAGCCGTGTCTCTACTCGTGTGGTCAACACTTAGGCTATTTTCCAAGCCTTTATGTCACCCTTAAACCTTCACATCTTTATAAACATCAAGGACACACATCATTACATCATTTTAATGATTTAGCATCCCGTAATATGACACATCCATAACAATAACATCATCGTGCACATATTTCACATACTCACATAACGTCAAGTCAAGACATAACGATACATATTCACTTGCCCTGACATACAACGACTACTTTTACTTTTGGTCTGTGGTTGCTAACCAATCCATTAAACATCCATGTTCAAACATTATCAAACTATTTCTATATTATACATTTAATTCATGACTATGACCATCTCGAATGGTCATAAAGCATGCATCCAATTCACATGTCATATTACCAACCATGTATGGCAAACAACACAATCACATCATCACATCATATGCATGAAGATATAGCATAGATAGAACGGTTTCCACGTATACTCACAATAACACATATCATAAAGATAAGTCCCTATACATGCCACTCACTTAAAAACATTTAACATAGGTACTAATACTCTAAGGGTGATGGCTTGATAGTGTGATGCTGCCTCTGACGATATCCAACCCCGAGCTAACCTGACAACACTAAAGAAAAGGGAAAGGAAGGAAGTAAGCTTTATAGCTTAGTAAGACCATATGAACATAATAAGCAATTTATCAAGTTGCTTCTCAAGATAATACAACCATAGTTGTACTTTTACTTATATTAAGATCAAGTTATTTTCTCAAGTCATAGTCACTAAATTATTTATATCTGGAGCTACAGAACTCCAAATCAAGATCTGCCAATTTTCCCTAAAACTAGACTCACATATATTCTTACCATAAAATTTTCAGAATTTTTTGTTTAGCCAATCAGTACAGTTTATTCTTTAAATTCACCTATTTTCGTTATCCAACAGTTCCGACCCTTACTCACTAAAAGTTAATTTTCTCATAATACAGGACTCGGATGATGTTCCTGTCTATTTCTCTTGAAAGTAGACTCATTTAGAATTCTAAGAATATAAATTATAACCTACAAATATTTTTGTATATTTTTCAATGATTTTCTCAAATCAGAACAGGGGATTTCGAAATTCATTCTGACTCTGTGTCACAACAATTTAAATATCTCATAATATGAAATTCTTTTGCTTACTTTGTTTCTTTATAAGAAACTAGACTTGATAATCTTAAATTTCATATTTTATTCAATCTCTAACTCACTTTCTACTATTTTTGGTGGATTTTCAAAGTTGGACTATTGCTGCTGTCCAAAACTGTTTTAATGCAATTTAGTGATCACTAAGTTTATAACACCTTTGCAAATCATTTCTACCATCATGGTAAAAATACGTATTTATACATCATAAGAATGAGCCCATAATCACAAGGTCATCATAACACGACATAATAAACATGAATTTACATATTATTCAAACCTCTTTAACTTATTCTTCACATATTCTCATTCTTGCCAAAAACAACATGTATCAAGGCCATTACACATGAGTTTAGTGTACATAACTGTACGATATGAAACGTAAATTACAACTATTCTCACCATTGATTTACCTCAATGGGATCATCGTCAAATCATACCTCGAATTACCCATTGAACACTTTGAATATTATTGGATACACGGAAACATTGCACATAATTTCCATATAAGCAGCTAGAACCAACTCATAGCGCATAAAGTATGTAGCCAAAGCTATCACATATTATGTAATGCCCGCATTTGAGATACTCACCGGTCTATACACAAAGTCAACACCCAGATCCACATTACATAAATCACTTATCCCATGAACTCAGACAACAACTCATGAGTTCAGATCACATTATTTCTCATGACATATCACGTGTACCCTAGACTATTCCTAAGGTTCAAACGAGATTTCTTGATTAACACATTGTCGTCGCACTTGCTTGTAATGTCATTCACACTTCCAACATATATTTCATACTTTCATAATAATCAAATAAGCATATGTGTATATTCTTGCTAACAATAAAACATCTCAATACTCTTTTTATCAAAACTTTAGAAAGATAAGTTTCAAATATATTAGCAATAACCTTGTAATTTTCGATTTAAGCCCAAATCTTGATTTTTCTTGATCTATCATGATGAAATTCGCTCATTTAATCATTACATTAATTAAAACATTCTATAATTCATAATTTGGCAAAATGACCATTTTGCCCTTAAACTTTACAAAAATTAAAATTTTGCCCTTAGGCTCGTAAATCGATTTTTATCGAATTTCCTCCTTTACCAAGCCTAACCGAATTCTTTTTATAACTATAGCAACACACAATTTCAATTATTTCACACATTTACAACTTATTTTACAACTTTTACAAAACGACCCTTTTAGGGGTTTGCATAACACACATGGGTAAATTTTTTAACATAAACCCTAGCTCAAAATAATGATAGAAATAGCTATATCATGCTTCAAGAATCTCAAAAACATCAAAAACATAAAAAACCAACACCAAAATGACTTACATGAAATGGGTTTATGTTGCTGAAATTTTCAAGCTCCCATGGAGGTTTTTCTTCCCTAATTTTCGGTGCAGAAAGATGGAGAAGAAGGGTGACTATTTTTTTTTGTTTTTTTATTAGTCTTTGTATATGTCATCAAATACCAACCATACCAAAATTTTGACTTTTCAACTCTTTTGCCCCCCTATGGCCGGCCATCAACATTTTAAGGGTCTAATTGCTCTTTAAACACCCCAAATTTTGGTTCTCTAGCTATTTAACATATTTAGCTAGCAAAACAAAACTTTTGCCCTTTATGTGATTTTGTCCTTTTTCGCAATTAAGTATGAAATCACTAAAATTATTTCACCAAAATTTTTATGTACCCATATAATCATGCTATAACACATAAAATAACACTAAAAAAATTCTCTAGCCTCGAAATAGTGGTTCCAAAACCACTGTTCTGACTAGGCCTAAAATCGAGCTGTTACATATTTCATGTATATACCTGTATTAGTTTGTTTCGAACTCATATCGTCTCGTAACAAAACATTTCCTATTAAACCATTTAAAATATCGTTGGATACTTGGGTAGCACACACGGGGTGTACTGAACTGTAATCCGTCAATTCCTATACATGTCTGGTCATATGAGCACTAAAACGGTATGCTCCTACGAGCTGTAAACGGTAATCTCCTCTGAGCTGAATAACGGTAAGCTCATGCAAGCTGAGTAACGGTAACCCTAATGACATGTCATTTGTATCCTACAAATTCCTAAGGTTCAAACAGGACTTGGTAATCGTCATACGCAGTTGGATTTACGTCGTTTCATAACACGATAAATTGCATACTAACATATATATATATATATTGATTTAATCATAATCTAATCACCTATTAGCATCCACTTCAATCAAAATTATACAGAATACAGTTCATATGAACTTTCCTGGCTAAATTGCAGAAATACCAAAGTTCAAAGGCATTTTGATAATTTTCATTTTCCTCGATTTTCTACTCGATCTTGATCTAAATTAATAATTTCATTCAATATATTAATTTAGACAATAAAACAATTCATTTCATGCAATTTGGTCATTTTAAATTTTTTACAAAATTACCCCTAAAGTTTTACTTTTATTCAATTTAGTCCTTGAGCCCTAAAACATGCAAATTAACCATTTTTACCCAAAATTGATCATAGCCGGATGTTCATGGTATCCATAATAGCTTATTTTATGCAAAAATTTTATATTAAATCCTTGTACTTTTATTAATTTAACAAATTAGTCACTAATTGATAAGTTCATCAAAAATAACTTAAGAAAATACTTTTTATTATCAATCTGTAATGCCCCAAAACTCGACCCAGAAGTTTTGGCCGAATTTTGGAGGTCACATTGATCACCCAAGTGATAGGAGGAAATTTAAAAATTTACCACTAGAAAACATTACAGTATTTAAATTGTGTAAAAACGGTCAGTTATAAAATCCCGATATTACAAATTTTTCAGTCCAAAGAAAACCATTTACGAAAAGCCTAATTTAAAACTGTACCACAGTTCTTATAACCGTTTACATTTCATAACCATTTACCAAAACAACAATAAAAAAGAAGACTCTTAAACATGTTTCCTTATCAAGACTGCTCGAAGCCTCCGTGTACCAAGTCCAAGCTTTGAAAGGTGCGAGTAAGTACCTGAAATGGGAAACACTATGGGGGTGAGCTTCTCAAGCTCAATGTGAGTTTGAAACGCTACTAATAACAGAATTACAGGAAACAGTTCGATAGCGAAACATACTTGCAGAGATACATGAAATCATAAATTAAACTCAGAACCAACTTCCTAACAGAACGTACAATTCAGGCACACCATGCCACACATAGACACTCGGTCACAAATGTCAATCAGTCAGACAGAATACAGACTAATAATCTACACCCAGTTGCTTAAATAGATGAGTATGAATGCAATCAAGTATTGAAGTAAAACCCACCTGTCCAGCCAAAACACCTCTCCATCCCCCGATCACACACCCAAAAGAACTGTTTAAGCTCATCCAACCAAACACATCACATACAACCTTAAAAAATCAGCGAACACAATGACAGACAGTCAAATAGAAACAGACAAGCACATACCCAGCTATCCGGGTTCAGATTCAGATATCTTGCACAACAATCACAAATAACACATAAATCGGATCTCAAATCAGAGTCTTAACTACCCTCACTAAAGCCTAGCTAAGGGTCAGAACACATAAACATAATTTCATATCAAAAATACACATGGAACTAAAATTGGTGACTTAGGGCCACACAGTCGTGTAGAAATGCCTAGGCCGTGTGGGGGTCAACACGTCTGTGTGAGGGGGAGACATGCCTGTGTGAGGGAACACACCCTCGTGTGGAGGGAGGCACATGCCCGTGTGGCTAAGGCACACGCCCTTGTGAGCCAAGGACATGGCTGTGTGAACAGGCCATGTAACTCCCTGTCTAATTGTGCTAAAACATGGTTCAGGACGAACACGATCTTGTTTCCTAAAACACGCCTGTGTGGAATCTTTAAATCCCTAAATTAGCCACATGGTTGTGTGCCACCAATCACCCAAACCCTAATTCTTGAAGGCACATGCCCATGTGCCCAAGGGACAAAACCATGTGGATATCGACTAATTTCTCCCACACAACCGTGTGGCACCTAATCTTGCTCGAAAATCCTAATTCCTAATTCCACACGGTCGTGTGAAAATGAATACGCCCGTGTGGCCACCCATGTGGTCACGAACACACACCGGAATAGGCCAAAATTATCATTTTAGTCTCTAACCTTTTCTATAACAAAAATATATCAAAATACGCACATTCTCCATACTTTCTCAATAACTGAATACCTAAAATCAACGGTTTAGAGCACACACAAGAATTGTCGAATCAACAACTCGCAAATAAATTAGATAAGGTTTGAATCCCACACATAATTCACGATCAAAGACGTCCAGATGCCGAATCGACGACAAAGAAATGAAGCTTCCGAAACAACAAACCCAACCATTTTTTACCAAAAAGAAGAAAAAAAAGAAAAGAGAGAGGGGAAAAACAATAATCAGAGAGAGGTGAACGTGAAAAAGGAAAATAGGAAAAATAAAAATAGGAAAAATAAAAATAAAAATAAAAATAAGAAAACTAAATAATTATTTTTAAACTTAAAACAAATCTACTATTTAACAATATAAAAATATTTCACCCAAAATGCACACACAAAGACTCGAACCCAAAACCCAGAGGTACACTAACACTCACTAAACCACCAGACTAGCAGGCCCATTCTAACAGTAAAACGCAGAAGTTATCCTAAGTGCGTGACCTATTCACTAACCCTTACTAAGAATCTCAAACTTCTAACCCCAAAAACTGGGGTACTATACAATCAACATTCCAAATTCATCATCTAACATCAAAAGTCATAAGATTCATCAATGGAAACATTCAAAATCTTTAATAGTTTCAAAATTGAAGGTACAGGCTAGCTGGACCTAGTTGCAATGATCTCAAAAACATAAAAATTATTGAAAACGGGGCTAGATTGAACTTACATGCATCCTATGAAGTTTGGCCGAAGCTTGAAGGTTTATCAATGGCTTCCTTCTATCTCAAATTCAACAAAACAATCAAATGTAAAAGATGATATCTTTAATGTATTTTATAATCATTTAATATGTTTTATTTTAATTAATTACATATTTTCATAATAAGACAAAGTCCACCGCCCACTCCTATACAATATGGTATATTTACCATATTAGTCCATATACTTTCTTTCATTAAGCCATTTAATCACTCAAATCAAATAGCGATTAAATTTTACATCTTTTATAAATTAGTCCTTTTTAATTAATTAACCATTGAAACGTTAACATTTTTCAACGAAAATTTAATACCACCTTAATGAAACTCTGTAAATATTTTTATAAATATTTACAGCTCGGTTTATAAAAAGGAGGTCTCGATACCTCATTTTCTAAACCACTTGACCTTAGGGTCTTACCACTTGAATTTTATAAATTACTTATAAATCATAATTTGTCAAATCAAAAACCTTTTTAAAAACCATATTTAACTTGTAAACATTAAATAATAATATTTACAAACTTTTTCATCGGATTTGGTGGCCCCGAAACCACTATTTTCGACAACAATGCGCTGTTACAGGTAAAGAAAAGCTAGTTTGAGCTTTCGGCCTTTTGGTGTAAGCATAATTGGTGAGTGTTTGGAAAAATTACTTGTGGACATAATTCAATGCATTATTTGGGAATTTAGTAGTAGCCTAAACCCCTACTCTAAATTTCGAGTGTAAGCTTTCTCATACTTATGTTATTTTTTGAACAAAGTGCTTATGTGTTTGTGCATATGTGATAACTGTTGTGAAAGTGCAAATATGTACATTTTATGTATATGTTAAATGTTAGTGACAGTGTTTTGTTAAATATGCAAATATGCAGTTATTGTGCATGGATAACCCGTAAGTGATATGTGTTTGACTTTAGATATTTCAGCCTTGTGATCTTGAAACCATTGGATATAGTTGGCAGCCATAGGATTGTGAGTACTCACATATATGTAAAGTGATTTTGGGCGTTGAGGCCTTGGGACATGTTGGAAGGATAAGGGAATGAGAGCTAAGCTTTATTCAACGGGACATGTGAGGGAAATAAGGAGAGTGTTAGCTTTATGCTTCACTTTTGGGACATGTTTGGCTCTATAAGTCTATGTATGATGTGCTGGAGATCCGCGTATCTGATGAGTGATGATAGATCTCACTTTTATGTTTCATAGCTCAAGTGCCAAATTATCTCAAATTATTAATATGTGTATATTGTGATATGTGTTTATATGACGTGTGACCATTATGTAATTTATCTTGTAACACCCAAACCCGGCCTAGACGTTACGGCAGTATTCAGCGTGCCACATGGAAAATGTTGCTAAAGAAGTTACGTTTTATCTAAAAATCTCTCTTAGGGTTTAAAGAATATTTTTGTTTTAAGTCTAAATGAATGGAAGCTGTGCACCAGGTAGGAAGCCAGAAAAGAGGAGGTGAGTCTATTGGACTGCTTAAGTACCAAGCTCTTCCCGGAACCAATCCTAGAGATGCACACATCCATTGCCACACTTAAAGCATGTTACTTGTTCACGAACATCAAATTTAGTTTAAGACTTATTTAAAATATTCATTTCCTTTTTTTTTTTGAAAACATTACGTTGAGGAAGCTTTACTCGGTTATTGTGATCTTTTGAAAACAAGAAACTTTTATAAACCGCGCCCTAGTGCTAACCAGTTTAATAATCCCAAAATAAAAATAATTAAAAGAGCGGCCTTATTAAAACTTTAAGAAAAATCAAGTAATCAAAAGTAAAATACGAACTTATTTAAAACCAAAAATCAATCTTTGTGGCCCCTCTGAATCCCGCCCAACTCCAAGTCCACCAACTAGGGCTCACTTGTAAGGATGGAAGAGAGAGGGGTGAGTTTGGAAAACTCAGTGTGTACGGAAACCCATCCAAAGGCCAAGTCAGCTCAAGCCCATTGGGCCTAAGCCTCTTTCAGGTAACAGTAATTACTGGATCGAAGCCCTTTTCAGAATACAGTAAATTGGGCCTTAGCCCCTTACAGACAACAGTGTGGCCCATAGGCCCAATTCCAGAACAGAACATATATACATACGTGTATGCAAGCCCAACCCAGCCTATAACCAACCGCTACACTCCACCCATACCAGCCCTACACTCCATATGGGGAATATCTCAACCCACCCAGCCCTACACTCCACAGTTGCAGCATTGCTGCCCAATATCGATAAATTGAGGCAAAGCCTCCAGTACGTGGAAGAGCCATTTTCAGTACTTCCTCCATCAATATCCCAGTCCCATGTAACAGATAATAATCATAATATGATATGCAGTAAACAGTAACACTCAATCATGCATTTCGGTCAACCTTAACCCTAGGGGTATATTAGTAATTTTGCTCCTAGGGGTGAATCTGTAAACTTTCCCACCTATAAAGGTTTTTTAGTAATTTTATCAGTTTTAATCAGTTTTGATTCCACAGTCTAACAGAACATATTTATTTTCCCATTTTTTCTTTTTTTTTTGTTATCTTACCCATATGGACCCGTAAGCCCATTGGGCCTAGTTTTAACCTATCGAGCCCCAATTACCGAAGTGCACGAAATTTCACACACGACTAACTTACCATTTTGTGCTTCCAGATCAAATGATTTCTAAACGTCTTGTGAGCACTCGAACACTCACAAGCCCACGAAATGCCAGAATTTTCGGCATTTCGGCTTTTGCCGAATTGAACTATGAAAGGGTGTTCGATACACACCTGTTTCGCGACGACTGCTACTGAGATCCCTTACGATCTCCTACAATGGATTACCATAGTTCTTAGATTTCAAACCACAACACTAATCTCAATATTCACTTACCCATGTTCGAACCATGCCCCTAACAACCTTTAAAATCTTACCTTTTTGCCGAAAATCGATGACTAGATCCAAGTCTGATTGCTCCAATGATCCAAGCATTCGTTCCAACACTCAAGAAGACACTAATCACCAAAAGAAATCATCGGTTAAGGACCCCTAAAGCCCTATGTCCAAATCGACAGCCTCCCTAGACTTTACAGGCTTCGGCTTTTTTTAACTTGTAAAATAAGACTAGATCTGAAGTGATGAGCACTTACCACTTATTCCTCTTTGATTTCTACGCAGATCTGATGTAGATCTATCCTCTAAACGATGGTGGAACTCAAATCTAGGAGATTTGAAGTTTCGGCTATAAGCCCCTAAATCTATGGTATTTCAACATTTTAGGTGATAAGGAAGATGATGATTTGAGGCTATAACCTTGAAGTAATGTTGCGGACAGATACTAAGGGTTTAGAGAAGATGAATGTTGATCAAAAGGAACAAAAATACTGAAGGATTTGGCTTTGAAGAAATCGGCACAAGTAGTGAGTTTTCAGGATTTCGGCTTTTTAATGGCAATCAGTGATGAAGGTTTAATGGAGGATGGGATCGGCAGAGGAGGTGAATAAGATGGTCAGAAAGTTCCGACTAGAAGGAGAAGCATAAAGGAAAAGAGAGGAAGAAAATTTGGCACAATGAAAAAAATATTTGTGTTTTCGGCTCTTGTGAGAATTCAGAAAAGATGAGAGAAAGCTTTCAGGTGGCTAACCCTAATTCTCCAGGACAGAAAAATAAAAGAACCTAACCCTAATATCAACTAAAGCAATCGGCCCAACCTCCCTAAGGCCCTTGTCGAAATTCTCCTGAGTGATCACATGCCCAGTACATGCCTAAAAATTAAAAAGTAACAACATGCCTACCTCACAACTTGAACATTGGACCTCCAATTCCTTCCCAGGCGCCATTTTTTTAGGAACCTAGTGGCGCCACCTTGCCACTTTTCCAAGATCTTATTTGTGTCATAACTTACGCAGTTCTTCTTAAAAACCCACTTAACCAAATCTCCTGTTCACCTAAAAATCCAACCTTGATATTTTGTCGTGTTTAACTTAAGTTTGGGCTTTCTAAAGGCCCACTATCCTATTTAAACATAATACCAATATTCAAATTGTGAATATTTCAAAATTTACCAAAAATCACAAAAACCCAAAAAATCTCAAAAATTAAGGCGTTACAACTCTACCCCCTTAAAGAAATTTCGGCCTCGAAATTTACCTGATCTAAACAACTGAGGGTATTGCTGATGCATAGTCTCTTCTGACTCCCAAGTAGCTTCTTCCCTTCCATGATTGTGCCACAGTACCTTTACCAACGGAACTAATTTCCTTCTTAAAACTTTAACCTCTCGATCTAAAATTTGCACGGGTTCCTCCTCAAAGGTCAAGTCAGTCTTTACTTCAATCTCTTCTACCGGCACAACATGTGAAGGATCCGATCGATATCGTCTCAGCAAAGACACATGAAAGACGTCATGGATTCTGTCTAGCTCCGGTGGTAACTCTATCTGATATGCTACTGGTCTTACCCGTTTGAGAATCCGGTAAGGCCCTATAAACCACGAACTTAGTTTGCTTTTCTTGCCGAACCTCAAGATCTTCTTCCAAGGTGAAACCTTCAAGAAAACCATATCCCCAATGGCGAACTCGATCTCTTTGCACTTTTGATCCGCATACGACTTCTATCTATTATACGCCTCCTTTAATCGATCCCTTATCAACTTAACCTTACTTTCAGTATCTGCCACTAATTCCAGTCCAAGCACTTGTCGTTCACCCAACTTTGTCCAACACGTAGGCGTACGACATCTTCGCCCATAAAGTGCCTCATATGGAGCCATCTGAATACTTGTTTGATAGCTGTTGTTGTATGCAAACTCTGCCAATGGCAAGTAGTCCTCTCAACTACTGCGAAAATCGATGATACAACCTCTCAACATATCCTCCAAAACTTGAATAACCCTTTCCGATCGTCTCATCGGCCTCGTGGGTGAAAAAAGATCTTGAAATCCAATCGTGTACCCAACGCTTCCTGCAACTTCTGCCAAAACTGAGATGTAAACCTAGGGT
This sequence comes from Gossypium anomalum, assembly GCA_025698475.1. Lineage (NCBI taxonomy): Eukaryota > Viridiplantae > Streptophyta > Magnoliopsida > Malvales > Malvaceae > Gossypium > Gossypium anomalum. The sequence goes on along the minus strand of CM046959.1, from coordinate 40,095,926 downwards.
TTTGATCAGAAATAATCGATACTGGCACCCCATGCAATCGAACTATCTCTACCACATATAACTTGGCCAACTTTTGCAGTGAGTAATCAATACGAACAGGTATGAAATAGGCAGATTTTGTTAACCTATCCATAACTACACACACCGAATCTTTCTTGGTGGGTGTCAAAGGTAGCCCACTCACAAATCCATAGTTACTCTCTCCCACTTCCATAACGGAATTTTCACCGGTTGCAGTAATCCAGAAGGTAATTGGTGCTCGGCCTTAACTTGCTGGCACGTTAGACATTTCCCAACAAATTCAGTCACCTCCTGTTTTAATCCAGGCCACTAGTACAACTCTCGCAGATCTCGATATAACTTATTCCCTCCAGGATGCATGGCACAGGGTCCACTATGAGCCTCTTTTAGAATTGACCGCCTCAATTCAGGGTCCTTCGGAATACAAACTCTTCCACGAAAGCACAGAACTCTGTCAGTATTCAGTCCAAAATCCTCATTTTCACCATTCTTAACTTGCCGAAACCGAAGAACTAATGAATCATCCTTCAACTATTTTTCTTTAATCTATTCAGTCCAAGTAAGCCTCACTTGCAATTCTGCCAACAAACTTTCATCGTCGAACAGACTCAAACATGCAAAAAAGGCTCTCAAATCATTAACAATCCTTCGACTCAACGTATCAGCCACCACGTTAGCCTTACCTGGGTGGTACTCAATCAAACAGTCGTAATCCTTAAGCAACTCTACCCATCTTCGTTGCCTAAGGTTTAACTCCTTCTGAGTCAACAGATGCTTTAGGCTCTTATGGTCTATGTATATGATACACTTTTCTCCATATAAATAATGTCTCCAGATTTTTAACATAAAAATCACTGCTGCTAGCTCTAAATCATGCGTAGGGTAGTTCACTTCATGAGGCTTAAGCTGTCGCGAAGCATAAGCGACCACCTTACCCTCTTGCATCAGTATGCATCCTAACCCCACATGCGACGCATCGCTATACACAGTGAAGTCCTTCCCAGACTCTGATTGAATCAACACTGGCGCTTCAGTTAATACCTTTTTCAACTGATCAAATGCTTTTTGCTGTTTCTCGGTCCATATAAACGGTACTCCTTTCCTTATGAGTTTTGTCAAGGGTGCTGCCATCACCGAGAAACCTTTCACAAACCTTCTGTAGTATCCTGCCAACCTTAGGAAACTCTAAATTTCTGATACTGACCTAGGTGGCTTCCATTCCAGAATTGCTTCAATTTTACGAGGGTCCACCTTAATCCCCTCGGCAGAGACCACATGCCCTAAGAAGGTTACCTCCCTCAACCAGAATTCACACTTGCTGAATTTCGCATAGAGTTCCTTCTCCCTTAACACTTGTAGCACAATACGGAGATTCTCATCATGTTTCGTTTTCGTTTTAGAATACACCAGGATATCGTTAATAAAGATGACTACAAACCGATCCAAGTAAGGTTGGAATACTCGATTCATCAGATCCATAAACGCTGCAGGCGCGTTCGTCAACCTAAACGGCATAACCAGAAATTCGTAATGACCATATCGAGTTTTGAATGCTATCTTATGAATATCCACTTCGTTTACCTTCAACTAATGGTATCCAAATTGAAGATCAATTTTGGAAAATACCGAAGCTCCCCTAAGTTGGTCGAATAAATCATCAATTCTTGGCAGTGGGTATTTATTCTTTATCGTTAGTTTGTTCAACTGGCGATAATCGATACACATGCGCATCGTCTCGTCCTTTTTCTTCACAAACAGGACTGGTGCTCCCCATGGAGACACACTAGGTCTAATGAAGCCTCTATCCAACAACTCTTGAATTTGAGCTTTCAGTTCTACTAACTCCTTCGGTACCATCCTATAGGGTGCGATGGATACTGGAGCTGTTCCAGGCAGCAAATTAATTCCAAACTCGACTTCCCGATTCAGAAGTAATCCAGGAAGCTCTTCTGGGAAAATATCCCGGAATTCCTTAACAATTCTGATGGTCTCCACTGTTAGATCCTCAGTTTCAGCTTGGCTTATAAAAGCCAAATATGCCTCACATCCCTTACGCATCAGTTTCTCAGCCCTCAAAGCTGATACTACATTGGACAAGTAATCTCTTCGTTCTCCAATAATCATTACCTCTTCATCCTCGACAGTCCTCAACACCATCCTCTTAGCCACATAATCTAAAGTTGCCGTATGCTTGGTCAACCAATCTATCCCTAGGATCAAATCGAATTCTCCGAACGGTAACTCCATCAAGTTTCCATAGAAAATCCTACCTTGAGTCTCTAAAGGCACCTCCTTGAAGAGTTTCTCTACCTTAACCGAGTGACCTAAAGGACTTATCACAGTTACCCCACATACAGTCTCCTCAAATTGAATACCCAATGCCCCAAAAATGTCATATGCAACATACGAATGAGTTGACCCCACGTCTATCAGAGCAGTGTAAGGTACACCAGAGATAAAAACGCGTACGGTTATGACATCAAAAGCGTCACCCTCCGCATGGCGATGAGCAAGATATACCAAAGTCGGGTGACGAGCCTCAAGATTACCGATGAGTTCCGCCGGTGCCCCACGTCCATGGCCATTGCCACCGCGACCTTGTCCACGACCTCTCTGCAGTGGCGGTCCACCTCGCGCGAGTTGAATCAGTTGCACAGCCCCTTGCTCAGCTACTTGAACCTGAGCTGCCCTCCTAGGACAATCCCTGATTCTATGCTGCTTTGACCCATAATGAAGACAAGCCCCAGAATGCTTCCAGCACTCCTCCAGATGCATTCTACCACAATCTCCACAAGCTTGTGGTCTGACTGTGTTCACCGGAACTGTTCGAACTGGTTCCTCTATCCTACCTCTCTTAACATTTCAGTTTGCAGCACCAACTGGTCCAGCATCCCTCCTAAACCAGTTTCGATCCCTATCGCGGTTCTTTCATTCGGCTTGCTTCACCTCTTTGGCTATCTTAGCCTTTTCTACCAGTGCAGCAAAATCACGCTCTCTCTGCGGAGCTATGAGCACTCTTAACTCATCCCTAAGGCCATCCTCAAAATGAACACTATGCTCATATTCAGTGGAGACGATGCCACTAGCATACCGGCTCAATCGCAGAAACTCTACCTTATATTCAGCAACGGTCTTACTACCCTGAGCCAGGTTCAGGAATTCCTTTCTTCGTGCATCTACATAGCTAGCCCCGACATATTTCGCCTTGAAAGACTACTTAAATAGCTCCTATGTTACCCTCTCAGCTGGGGTACCCTCTCTCATAATGATCCACCATTGATACGCCTCGTCCCGCAGCAACGACACCGCCCCTTTTAACTTCTACTCCACTGAGCAGTCCAGATCATCCATAATCCACTCTGTGGCTTCCATCCAATACTCAGCCATATTTGGGGCTACTCCAGATACGCCCCTAAAAACCTCCGCTCTGTTGGCCCGGAGTCGCTCAGAAATGGACCCCCTATTCATGGGCTCGACATTAGCTCCGGCCACCCTTTCCAAAATTCTTAGCATAGCCTGGGACAAAGCGTCATCCCCTGTGGCCCGATCATACGGCCCATTTTCATCCACCGGTGGTGGTTGTACTTCGCCAGTTGGTATGTGTTCAGAAGACGCAGATCCAACTTGAGTACTACCTCGGCCTCGACCACGGCCTCTTTCTCGAGTAGCTCTCATACTCATATCGATTTATTTGTTTACGAATTTTATGTCATTAGTTTACTGTTTCCACTGTTTATTAAAAAATGTCTTATGAACAGATAAAGTTTTAGAGTTGTTCTCGCGCAACCGCAGTTTAACTACTGTCTCAGTTTCCTCAGACTTAATTTACCCTACAGTCTCAGTTTTGTAGTCTTAATACTACCTTATCTATTATAACGTATCCAAGGCTCAGTACTAGCTACAGTGCTACTTTTAGTACAATTCAGTATATATATATAGAACAGAAAAAGAAATATTTACAGACTTGGTGTCGGGGATTTAGTGTGCCACCTTATAAATTTTCAGACAAACTTAAAAGATTTAGGCCTTTTTAGAATCCAGTTCTCAACCATTTGTTTTAAAAAAAACCAAGTTCGGAGATTATTTCTTTTAAATTGAAATTTTTTTTTCAAAAGTCAGATTTTTCTAAGGATACTCTCTTTAGGCTTAAAATTTTGAAAACCCTCTTTGGACCCGATCCACAGCTGAGTTGTTGCAACCGGGCTCTGATACCACTAAATGTAACACCCCAAACCCAGCCCAGACGTTACGGCCATATTCAGCGTGCCATATGGAAAATGTTGCTAAAGAAGTTATGTTTTATCTAAAAATCTCTCTTAGGGTTTAAAAAATGTTTTTGTTTTAAGTCTAAATGAATGGAAGCTGATGTTTTTGTTTTAAGTCTAAATGAATGGAAGCTGTGCACCAGGTAGGAAGCCAGAACAGAGGACGTGAGTCTATTGGACTGCTTAAGTACCAAGCTCTTCCCGGAACCAATCCTAGACATGCACACATCCATTGCCACACTTAAAGCATGTTACTTGTTCACGAACATTAAATTTAGTTTAAGACTTATTTAAAATATTCATTTCCTTTTTTTTTTTGAAAACATTACGTTGAGGAAGCTTTACTCGGTTATTGTGATCTTTTGAAAACAAGAAACTTTTATAAACCGCGCCCTAGTGCTAACCAGTTTAATAATCCCAAAATAAAAATAATTAAAAGAGCGGCCTTATTAAAACTTTAAGAAAAATCAAGTAATCAAAAGTAAAATGCGAACTTATTTAAAACCAAAAATCAATCTTTGTGGCCCCTCTGAATCCCGCCCAACTCCAAGTCCACCAACTAGGGCTCACTTGTAAGGATGGAAGAGAGAGGGGTGAGTTTGGAAAACTCAGTGTGTACGGAAACCCATCCAAAGGCCAAGTCAGCTCAAGCCCATTGGGCCTAAGCCCCTTCGTGTAATAAGAATTACCGGCCGAAGCCCTTTTCGTATCATCACAATGGCGGGCCTTAGCCCCTTACAGACAACAGTGTGGCCCATAAGCCCAATTCCAGAATAGAACATATATACATACGTGTATGCAAGCCCAACCCAGCCTATAACCAACCGCTACACTCCACCCATACCAGCCCAACACTCCATGTGGGGAATATCTCAACCCACCCAAATTCACACTCTGATTGCGGCAGATTGTCGCTCAATCTCTGATAAATTGAGGCAAAGCCTCCGGTACGTGGACGAGCCACTTTCAGTACTTCCTCCATCAATATCCCAGTCCCATGCAACAGATAATAATCATAATATGATATGCAGTAAACAGTAACACTCAATCCTGCATTTCGGTCAACCTTAACCCTAGGGGTATATCAGTAATTTTGCTCCTAGGGGTAAATCTGTATACTTTCCCACCTATAAAGGTATTTCATTAATTTTATCGGTTTTAATCAGTTTTGATTCCACAGTCTAACAGAACATATTTATTTTCCCATTTTTTCTTTTTTTTGTTATCTTTCCCATATAGACCCGTAAGCCCATTGGGCCCAGTTTTAGCCTATCGAGGCCCAATTACCTAAGTGCACGAAATTTCACACACGACTAACTTACCATTTTGTGCTTCCAGATCAAATGATTTCTAAATGTCTTGTGAGCACTCGCACACTCACAAGCCCACGAAATGCCAGAATTTTTGGCACACACCTGTTTCGCGACGACTGCTACTGAGATCCCTTACGATGTCCTACAATGGATTACCATAGTTCTTAGATTGAAAACCACAACACTAATTTCAATATTCACTTACCCATGTTCGAACCATGCCCCTAACAACATTTAAAATCTTACCTTTTTACCGAAAATCGATACTAGATCCAAGTCTGATTGCTCCAACGATCCAAGGCTTCGTTTCAACACTCAACAAGACACTAATCACCAAAAGAAATCATCGGTTAAGGACCCTTAAAGCCCTATGCCCAAATCGACAGCCTCCCTAGACTTTAGGGACTTCAGCTTTTTCTAACTTGTAAAATAAGACTAGATCTGAAGTGATGAGCATTTGCCACTTATTCCTCTTTGATTTTTACGCAGATCTGATGTAGATCTATCCTCTAAATGATGGTGGAAGTCGAATCCAGGAGATCTAAAGTTTCGGCTATAAGCCCCTAAATCTATGGTATTTCGGCTTTTTAGGTGATGAGGAAGATAATGATTTGAGGCTATAACCTTGAAGTAATGTTGCTGACAGATACTAAGGGTTTAGAGAAGATGAATTTTGATCAAAAGGAACAAAAATACTGAAGGATTTGGCTTTAGAGAAATCGACACAAGTAGTGAGTTTTCAGGATTTTGGCTTTTTAATTGCAATCAGTGATGAAGGTTTAATGGAGGATGGGATCGGTAGAAGAGGTGAATAATATGGTAAGAAAGTTTCGACTAGAAGGAGAATCATAAAGGAAAATAAATCATGAAGGAAAAGAGAGGAAGAAAATTCGGCACAATGAGAAAAAGATTTGTGTTTTCGGCTCTTGTGAGAATTCAGAAAAGATGAGAGAAAGCTTTCAGGTGGCTAACCCTAATTCTCTAGGACAGAAAAAGAAAAGAACCTAATCCTAATATCAACTAAAGCAATAGGCACAACCTCCGTAAGGCCCTTGCCGAAATTCTCTTGAGTGATCACATGCCCAGTATATGCCTAAAAATTAAAAAGTAACAACATGCCTACCTTACAACTTGAACCTTGGACCTCCAATTCTTCCTAGGTGCCATTTTTTTAGGAACCTAGTGGCGCCACCTTGCCACTTTTCCAAGATCTTATTTGTGTCATAACTTACGTAGTTCTTCTTAAAAACCCACTTAACCAAATCTCCTGTTCACCTAAAAATCCAACCTTGATATTTTGCCATGTTTAACTTAAGCTTGGGCCTTCTAAAGGCCCACTACCCCATTTAAACATAATACCAATATTCAAAATGCGAATATTTCAAAATTTACCAAAAATCATGAAAACCCAAAAAATCCCAAAAATCAAGGCGTTACATATCTATAAACCTATTTTTGAATATTGTGATATATGTTTGAATGTTGGTCATCTGTGTAATAGGATAAATGCTTAAAAGTGAATATGTTTACCATGTAAAGGAACTAATAGTAATGCACGAGTAAGTATATTATGACACTAAAGTTGGAACTGTTAAGGTTATGCTATATGGTTGTTTCGTTAATGCTTGATGAACTGTTTGCATGGTATTGTTCTAGGCGTTCACTGAGCTTGTTAAGCTCACCCACTCCCTTCTTTAACCATTGTAGATTAGTTGTGTGCTAGTGTGAGCGGTGTGGTTCCGAGGGGTGATCCAAGTAAGACTTTTGCATTATTTCGTAGGTGTTCTTTATTTATTTACATTTTGGGGAAAAAGGCAATGTGGTAGACTTTTTTATAGCCATGTTAACTTCTAGAAAATTTGCTGGTTTTTGGTTCAGTTCATCAGGATTACATGTTATTATTGTGCTTGAGTTCATGAACATAAGGATGGATAGACGTTACTTGTTCAAACACAATTTTGTGATATTGAACTACTAATTAAGCCATTGAATGATTATTTGTTGAAGCAATTGATGTAAGATGTTTAGGAACTAAATTAGAATGGATTAGTTGCTCATGTATGCTACATTTTTTAGGTTTGGGGTAGAGGTATCAATAATCAGGTTTTATAATCGATACCTCTGTGTTTTGAAATGTACAAAAAGTCAGAATAGAGATTTGGTATCGATACCTTTGCTCGATATCAATACTCAGGGTTAAAGTATCGATATTTCACAATAGGTACCAATAATTTTTTAAACTTTAATTTTTAATCGAGAAATAGAATGCAAGTTTAGTATCATTTTTCTAGGTGGTATCTATACCACTTAAAGAAAATATTGATACCTTAGTGTCAGTATCGATACCTACGGTCCTGGTTTGAGAATTTTGCTGAATGAAACTTATGCATGTATTAAAATGTTTATAAGACTTTTTAATGTAAGTTTAGTACATGATACTGATAACTAGCTAGTATGATTGACTTAAGAATGATGCAAATAGGAAACTAAAAGATGTTTTGTTGGAATGAGCTTTTACTTGTCGATTATGACATGAGATGATGGTGTGGCATCCTAATATTCAGGCTTGGCAACCAGGCTAGGTATGGGGTGTTATATTAGCTGCTTCTTCACTAATTGCTACTGCATTCTCATTACCCTTGTTGAATTTACGATTTTGATCACCAGTGCTACTCTTTCTAGTTATCTTCCTACATGCTCAGTTAAAGTTTTTGGTGTGGATGACTAATTTCTCCTATATCTTCAATAGTAGTTTTAACTTTACTTACAACTAGATATGCAACCTACTATGCAATGTTTTTATTTATTTTGTCATTGCTCTTCTTAGTTTATTCAAGATAAATCTTAAAGGTTTGTAAAGACACAATGAGTTCACCAATCCTTATTATATCAATGTCGATGGCCTCCTTTATAGTAGTCAACTTGATCACAGATCATTCAACCAGAAAACTTAAGACATTTTTAACCAGTTTATTATTTGAATACTCCTTACTAATAGAAAATGCCTAATTTATGATGTCATACAATTTTGCATAAAATTCTGACTGGGATTTGTTATCTAGCATCCTGAGTGTTTCTAACCTATTTTTTTCAAAACAATGCCAAAAAATATGGAAATTTGTACAACAACCTAGTTGGAAGGTAAGTTGCAACTAGGACATGCAATTGATATTGGATCTGGTGCCCTAAGTGTAGTATTTTTTTTTTTTGAATAGATTGGTTAATAAAATTATTCATAAATCAAATTAATAATTTATATATTTTCCTCACATGGTTTTTTCTTACAAAGCAAAATGGAAGAAAATGTTGCTCATTGGTTGTCTAAATGTTTAACAAATACTAAGCAGTATTACGTATAACAGTCTGGTTTAGACCCTAGTCGGAATAGTAGTTTCGGGACCACATATTCGAGTCAAAAAAATATCTAAATATTATTTTTCGTGTTTATGATATGTGAATGAGCATGTGTGAAAGTCTCGTATGAAAATTTGAATGTTTGTGTGCTTAATTTTGAAAATGACATAACCGCGTAAAATGTAAAAGTTGCCTGCTACTTGTTAACAGTGCCTATTTGATATGGATTTGTAATTGAGAGGTCCTTATGTGGTTATTTGACCATTGGAAGTTTGAATGGACATTAGTAATCATCCATTAAGTGATTTTATAATAGTTTATAAAAGGGCAAAATGGTAAACTAATTTTTAAGTGAATTATAATTAAAATAAGGCATGAAATAAGTCATTTGGTGTTCTTCCTTGCCGAAATTAAAAAGAAACAAAGAAAGAAATAAGCTTGCTAGAGTTAGGCTACTTATTTTAGTGATTGAGATCAAGAAAAGAGGAATTCAAATTTAGACAGAGGGAAGTCGAAGGTTATAGAGTAGACAATCCGAGTCTACAATTCCGAGTATGAGGTAAGTTCGTACGTAAAACATAATGTTAAAAGTATATTTTTTATGCTTTGATTATACATAGATTGTATATATATTTGATTATGGTTGAATACGATGACAAATCAACTGTATTTGGCACTAAGTGTGCGATTCAAAATAGCTTCGGCTATATGAGGCACTAAGTGTGCGATACCGAAATAGCTTCGGTTAATTGAGATGGAACTAAGTGTGCGGAATCATTTTAGCTTCAGCTAATCTTTAAGCATTAAGTGTGCAGATGTTTAAAGCATGAATAATCTTCAGAAAATCTTAAAATATCTAAACAAGAGATAAGAATGAAAATGAATAAATCTGGGAAGGTTCAGGTATGTACAATACCTATGTGGTAGATGATATTATGTATATGAAGTTCATTGAATTGGTATGAACATATGAATTGTGCTGGCATAAAATTGATAGATGAATTGAGAACTAATAAATACTTATGTGTTGATGTTTTATATTTTATAAACTGTTGATGATATTTGGTACGAGCTTACTAAGCTTATGAAAGCTTACTTGGTGCGTGTTAGCATTGTTTTATAGATATCGAAGCTACTGTGAGCTTGGGGATCATCTAGGATCGTCATCATACTATCGAAACTCATTTTGGTACCTTTTGAAAATGTATATAGTAAAGTATGGCATGTATAGGTTAGAAGTACCTTGGTTAAGTTTTGTAATGTATATATTATGCCATGTGATATGGCTAGCTTATGTTTGAACTTATGGTTGGAATTGTTGCATGGTATGTTTCGAATGACCAAATGAAATGGTCAATGTTGATGAGTTTTGGTAAATTTTGAGTATGAGATTGAATGATGTATTGAAACATATATTTTGTATGATTTTAGTTTAGGTTTTGGTATGATTTGGTTGATGAATTGAGGTTGGATTTTATTGATATTGTAAAGGCATGAATAATGTATGTTTTGGTATAGAGATTGGCTAAAATTGGTGCACAAATATGCTTGGTTTGGTGCTTGTAGGTTTAACCTAATTGGGGTGGCAAGTTGGCTATTAAAATGGCCTTTTTTTTCCACACGGGCATGTGTCTCAGTCGTGTGCGACACAATGTTGCACGACCGTGTGTCCCCTAGGGTACCCTACAATTGTAAGTCAGGCTCGAGCACGACCAATGCACACGGGCGTGTGGCTAGCCGTGTGGCTAGCCGTGTGGCCCAATTCAGGCTCGACCATGGCTATGGCACACGGGCGTGTCTTGTGCCGTGTGAGGAAGTCAGTATGTATACCCTGTTTGGACACGACCTAGACATACGGGCGTGTCTAATGCTGTGTAAGGCAAACGGCCTGTTCACACAGGCGTGTGACCTGTACCTCTTCGAAAATGTTTGAGTTTTGGAAAAATTTTGCATGAGTTTAGTTTAGTCCCAACCCCTTTCTAATGCATGTTTAAGGTCTCATGACCTATGTAAGGGACTCTATATTGATGTTTGATCTCTGATGCTTTAATGTTTATGAAATAAATGTTAAATGTTCAGATTTGTTCGGTAATGCCTTTAACCCTAGTCTGGCGACGGATACGGGTTAGAGGTGTTACATTACGTGGTCGGATCGTCATACTAAGTAGATGAACCTAAACATGTTCTTCGTCTAATCAAATTCCTGAAAACCAATTAAAAGACTAATATGTCATCTATCAAGTCTAATTGGGGAGATACTTTGTCTTGGGGATCGGAATGGATGACTCTCAAAAGATAGAGACATAGATGTGACTAACTGGACTAACAGTACATCAAACAAGACCCAAGTAGAATAGATCCTAAATTCATTTATGGATTTATTCACTTGTGACATTCATAGTGTGGCATACCTAAATCCTGAGTGGATGGTGGACTATGTATGCATGACTCGTACACTTTGATGTAAGTAAAAGCTTGAGTTCAAATAGATAAGGAGTCGAAAGCTTGTGTGTTGGGTGTACAACTTCTATAGTATGTAGCACCATTCACAAAAGTGGAATTCAAAGCCTAAAACATGGGTAAATAGTATCCTCTTATTGGCATTACATGGTTGATGAAAAGTAAACGTGGTCATTGTTCATCTATCTTTATGATGGATGACTTGATCTATATTTGAAAGTGATTGACTTTTCATGAAAGAAAATATTATGGTTACCATGAGATCAAATATGATCATATTGGGAGAATGAATATTATCTCAAAAAGATCAAGGATATCCTATGTGGGTAACACACTTATAACAAGGTCATTGGACGAGCAGTGAGTAATTGCTTTCATAATGGTATGTCATTGGGGAAAGTTCAATCACGATACTATAGTGGAATGACTTCATGACTCAATGAGTTTAATTAATATGCAAAAGTCTGAAACTTAATTATAAATCATTTAATTCTCAACTACATATGCCAAATCGATCCCACCGCTAGCTCGTTGAAATTAGAAATGAAGTGTGTGTTTGAATGGAAATTAATAGAATGAATAGGAAAAGAGAAATGAGAAACATTCATGAATGATTATGGCTTTCTCCGAAATGGAAAAATGAAATCATTTGGAAATTAATGTAAGTTTCCAAATATGGAAATGGAAATGAAAATGGAAATTGAAACTATCCATTTGCAATCCTATATAGATTACTTAAAAATGATTGGAAGAATAAGTTTATATTTTTGGACTATTTTGAAGCCTGAAAATGAAAATAAACCATTCGGTTATAGTGAACATATTTTCCCGAAATTTTACCAAGGGTAAAATCATCAAAATTTTACCAAGGGTAAAATTGTCAATTTCTTGTTGGGGAAAATAGGGATGAGAAAATTATTTTATATATAAATATTAAAGTTTATTTTGGGAAAATAGTAAAATTGAATCGGGTTGGATCACATTATAGAGCATTGGGTTAAAAAGGCCCAAGAAGTACTCATAATTGGACCTGATGTGAGAAAGGCCGAAAAACCCCTATGAACATAAAGGGTCAGCAACCCTAGTAGGAATACTAGGGTGTGCAATCCACTGTAGTACAATTCTAAGTAGGATGTTGTTTTTCTATTTGAAATAAATCACTACAACCCAACAAGGGGTCTGCCTTCTCTTCCTATAAATATATGGCACTGGTAGAGCTATGAACACAACTTTGAGAGATTGTTATTCTGTCAAAAAATAGAGAGAATTTATTCTCAAATATTACATATATTTTTCCAGAATAACAATTCTACCGGTTTTTATTAAGAAGGGAGAATTTTAATTTTCACCCCAAAAGGAGAGAAAACTTTTTCTAGTTTTATGTTTCGATTTAATTGGTTCGAGCCCACACTCGAAGCAATTCGTGACACGAGAATAACAGAGAAGATCATTTGGTTGAGATCTGGGAAAAACAAATGTCTACTAAGATGAAACCAGAGGTACAAATTCGGTTAAGGTTTATTGCTATAAATATCACAAATCGAGTCGATTTTCAAAATTTTATTTTTTCGCTGTGTAAGAAAATCGTTTTCAAATTGAGATTTTTCCAACAATTGGCACGAACACCTTCTCTCTTAAGGAAGAATTAAGTTCACCCTTTTTAGAGCAAACTTGTGAGCCTCAACAATTTTTGGAACTACCTTTACAAATAAAGCAAGTTATGTAGTAGTGTACTACAAAAACATTCCATTCATAAAATATTTTTTTAGAAACAACTTCGTAAGGAGCAAACCATCCTAAGATACATAGCCTTCAGCTTGGGTGACTTATTGTTGACACCATTGTAACATTAAAACTCTTTCCTGCCATCTATTATGCCCATAGAGTTAAGTGTTGAATAAAAATTTTTCTAAAATATTATTAATAAAACCAGCACAAACAATAAGAAAAAAAAACATTACAACCACTAGTTCCAACTTTTTGAAGCCTTTTGTCATCTTTTTACCCAAAGAGCCTAAAAACCACATTAAATAAACAATTAATTAGTTCAAACACTATAATAACACAATCAATACTTTTTTCAAACCATAAAACACTCACCCTCTCTCACATTTATTGTATACCCCTAAAACACACTCTTACTTCTACTCCTTTCATGCTTCCTCACAATAGTAACCTTTTACATAACTTTTCTTAAAAAAGGCATCATATCTTATTCTTCAAAATCCTTTTATAACCCTATTTTGCTCTTTGCAATTATTAAAAGAGTGGAAGTTTCTTCACTAACACTTGCAATATGTAAGAGTGCAACAATTATTGGCTATACCCTCAGTAACAATAAAGTTAACAAAATACCCATAGATGAATAACATTCTCTCTATAAACAAGTTTCCTTTTACCTTTCATTGACACCACTTTTTAAGGATGACAATAGTTAATGTTCACCTTAAATCATCTTCAACTCCATCAGGTTAAGCTTTCTCCTTACCTATAGGCTAAACATCAACATCAACAAACCTTGCCAAATATGTGAACTTGACGGCTATTACATTGGGATTTTGGTTCTTTAAACACCACTTACGCAATCCAAATTTTGTCAATAGAATGTCAATATTCACCCACCTATTTTTATAGTATTTAACTTTTTTCCTTTATCACCTCACACTTCATAAAAGCATATTAAGGCTCTGCTTGCTTAGGAATAATTTTGTTTTAAAAAAAGAATCCTTTGGTTTACACTCAACATATACATACGAGTTTTGCTCAACATGAAGATTCTCATATTATTATCCATTAACATATTAACATTGGAGCAATAATTGAAGTATGCATATAGTTGGGCTTTACCACAAACAACCTATAATTTTTTAAAACACTTACATTGGTGGAACATTCCTCTTACTAAAATCTAAAATAACATTGTCAAATTTAAACCATCATGTGCCCCATAATTGATTTAGGGCAATATTGTACTCTTTCAATGCACTTACCAAAAATAGGTGCAAAGCTAAATGAAATCTCATCTCAAATGAATACAGTAGTAGGTAAATTCCTTTCCCGTTGCCACCTATTCATTCTATAAGTCGATCTACTCTACAATGAACTTCAAAATAACGATAATTTGGTAGAGAAATTCCTCTTTCATGTAGCGATTTCTCCATCTTTCATTCATCTGTTATACTTACCAATGGTTCAACTTATATAAGCTCATCTGGATTTGGGATTTTGACGGCTCCATCATCCTTAGAATTTAAAAAGTCATTGAAACCATCTACATCATCAGCCAAACCTTCACTTAGCTACGCCATATCATATAAAGTAGTGATATCTTTAAAAAGTAACAAAATCATCTTTACCTCCATTAATACATCATTGTCACCACCAAAATCCCAATATATATATTTTTTCATTCATTATTGTTTATTTTTCCACTCAAACAAATAAAAAAAACCACGTAAAGAACCAAACTAAAAAAACCAAGCAAAATAAACAAAATAAACCAAAATATCTTACCTCACACAAAGGCTATAATGATCTAAAATAAAATAAAAAAAATCAACAATTTTCACTAAGGCGACAATCAAAAACAAAATTTTTCTTATAAAAAGCAAAAGAGCCAAAACCAAAGGCCTTAAAACAACTATTATATGTAAACCTAGCAAAATATTTAAAATACACTTCAAAATTTAAGAGGCATAATCCACTATTCTTTTGTCAACATTCGTTTATCACTATGTTGTTTTGTATACCAACACAAGGCTTACACATATCTCCAAATCTCTACCTCATAAATACAAAACAGTAACTTTTAAAATTAACAATTATATCACACTAAATGTGTAACATGCCTCGACCCTTCGAAAACTCATAACTAGTCATTAAAAACATAAAAAATAGTTTGTTTTTAATCTCAACAAATGCCACTTTAAGATCTTGCGCTTGCTTGAAAGGAAAATAATGGGCCTAATAGGGATAAAGCACGAAAGACTTCAAAGCTTGTCCAAATAGAAAAGTTACATGTAATAGCATTTCCTAGGATACAATCCTAAATCCTCACTCAAAAAGAGCTTTTCATCAAACAATTGTCACTAAATACATTAGGTACATAGACTTACTAATAAAGGTTTAATCATAGGACCATATTGGTTAATTCTCCTTGAGACTACAAGGCTTTACATGTATTGTTGGGAATCGACCCGTATAAACAATGCATAAGTAAAATAAAGAAGATCAAACACACAAATATTTTTGTGGAAAACTACTCCAGAGAGGATAAAAACCACAAACAAAGTAGGCTTTGGCTTTTCACTAAATGAGTAAACAAACAAGAGTACAATATGGAGAAAATAAACCTAAATGTATCAAACATATATTATCCAAAACCTCGAAAACAAAACCCTAACTCTCATAGAGTTCTCTTCAAAGAGGTACAAAATTTTATCCATAGTTACCATGAAAATCTCTCCAAAACTCCATATGCCACTACATCTTATCGCCCTTAAAGAAAAGCCTTTGTTGATTAGCATGTCTAAATCAGGGTTACAAAGGCCCTTTAAATAGGCTCAATAGTAAGGGCTCAAAAAACTAAAATATCCCTAAAATAATCATAGTTCAACTGGGAGAATAAGTCCTACTTAGAGTTTAAAACGTGATTACATTAGGTGATATATCATCATGACATCATGAAGTCACGAATCTCTTTGTAGTGGCATCACCTCTTCTCCTGCCTCAAGAGATCTCCTCCTTGTCCCAACATCCCGACAACCCTCATCATGATGTCGCCTCTTACTCGTCGTGTCGTCGCAAAGTCACATATCTCCTCGTCATGATGTCGCACATCTATTTTCGATAATTGCCAACAAAACATTCTATAAATGTGAGACACACCCCACAAATCTCCACCTTAACTTGTATTTATCACAAATAAACAATGAAATAGAAAAGATAGAGGAGATATAACACATATTTTACGTGGAAAACTCCTCTAAAGAGGATAAAAACCATAGGCAAAGGAAGTTTTGACTTTTCACTAAATGAGTAAACAAACTAGAGTACAATATGCAGAAAGTAAACCTAAATTTACTAAATGTACAAATTCAAACCACAAAAACAAAGCCATAACTTAGGAACAAAATTCTCTCCATAGTTACCACCAAAAACTCTTTCAAACTCATATGCGACTACATCTTGTCACTCTCAAAGAAAAGCCCTTGCTAATTGACATGTCTAAATCAGGGTTGCAAAAACCCTTTAAATAGGCTCAACACTAAGGACTAAAATGACTAAAATAATCTTGAAGTAACCAGAGTCCAACTGGAAGAAGAAATCTTGTTGAGCTATGCAAAACATGGTTGCATAACATCAGGAAATCGTTGTGATGTTGTAACGTGTAGGCTCTACTCATCATGATATTGTCACCACGTCCATTGCAAAAAACTGTCGTGTTATCCCGACATCAGTGACCTCCTCATCCCGACATCGAACCTGTTTTGGCCATTCTTCAATTGCTCGTTGATTCTCATTTAAGGTAGTTGCAATGTGTCTCATAAATATGAGGCACACCCTACATGTGTAAGCACATAAACCCTTATCAATCACATCAAAACTCGTGTGGGGACTCTTTAATAAAACAACTTATCTCTAATCACATTATAGAGCACATGTATAGGTGATCTATGACTCATTTAACATCTCACTACACCTATATTGTAAGGCGCCACAAAGGGTATAAATAGCATATCTCCATTGTATTGTTAAAACACCAGAAGTACTATCACTTTACCTTAATTCATTAAACCACAAACACTCACCCAAATGTCTTTGAATCATTTTAGAATGATTCTCAATGGCATCATGTGAACATCTCCCCTTTTCCTTAACCCGAACTTTGCATCAATAATATTTCTAAATTATGCTATACGTAATATCTGACTATTAATATTTTTAGACTTAATAATATTTTGATTTAGAAATAAATTATACAATTCGATAGAATACTAATTATTTAGTTTGTGTCACCAAAACAATACCTTCTACATATTTATATCATCTTTAATCAAGCTAAAAGCTAAAATTTTAATATTCATGTATACAATCAGGTAATAAAAATTGTTTTGCTCAAGAAAACCATTTAATTAAAAGCAAACTGACATGAACAAATTGCCTATATATAATTGTTTTGGAGTGGGGAATGACCAAATTAATTCCTTTTCTTGTTATTGTGAGTTTTTTTTTTAAGTAGAAACAAACAACATTAAGCAAAAACAATGAAATCACATAACTCTACTCAGGAAATCATCATCTGATTGTAAAATCTCTTGAACCGGAATTGAGGGATCTTCAAAAAGCTTCAACCCAAACTAATTATCATAAGTACATTTCGCCATTCAATTAGCAGCCATATTCTGAGATCAAGGAATGTGACAGATTCTTTTCTTCCAATTCCTCTTAAGGTAAACATTGATTAAACACAATTCAACTAGGTTACTACTAGCAGCACTACCTGTAAAAAGGGACTCTACAAGTAGTGCATTGTCGCATTCAATCTCCAACTGTCTATAACCTTTCTCCCATACAATACGTAAACCTTCAAGAATAGCTCGAGCTTCTATGCGAAAGATCGTTTCCTTGCTAACTTTCAAGGAGTACCCACATAGCCAATGACTGCATAATAATAAATTTAGCCCTTAATTTTTACATTTTTTTACCAATTTGGCCTTTATCCTTTTTTGAGTTAAATTTAGCCTTGAACCTTTTAAAAACAGTCAAAATTGATCATCAACATTTTAAAAAGAGTATAATTGTTGCTTTTTAACAGAAATACTAACAAAATGTTAATTTTTTTCAACATGACAGCCTACATGACAATCTATGTGTACTTCATGTCGTGTTTTAAATTTCTATTAGTTTTTTTATATTTCATATTTTTTTTAATTTATTGAATATTTTTTTATAATATTAAGTTATTTGTTGATGTATCATATAAGACAAATAGTGCATGTCAGCTTAAAGTACACAAGGACTACCACATGAGTTGCCACACCAATATCGTTAAAAATTAATATTTTAGTCTGCAATTTAGTTAAAAAACAATTTGACTCTTTTTAAGAAGTTAATGGTCAAATTTAGCTTAAAAATGAATGAAAACCAAGTTGACAAAATATATAAAAATTGAAGACTAAATTTTTCCACTATTGTACATTTAAAATAAGAGGTAAACACACTTTTATTTTCTTAAATAAAAAAGGTAAACTACGCACTATCATTAAATTATTAATAAGTTTATGTTTTAGTCATTCCATTTCAAAAAGTTACAAAACGGTCACTAAGCTATTTGAAAGTTTTCAATTAAATCAATGAACTATTCAAAAGATTTTATTTAAGTCACTGGACTTTTTTTTTTTTTAAAGTTCGACTAGCGAGCTTTAAGCGACGATTTGATGATTAATACAATCGATCAGTACCCATTGACAATTTGACGCCTTCCCAGTGCCGGAAGGTCAAGGAAGTTGATTACTTGATGACAGGGGAGTTGACAACTGAAGTGCTGGTGAACAGGGTCCGTAACTATAACTTCTGAGATCGGAGAAGAAAGATGTTTAGATTTTGGTCCGCAGATTCATGGTGTTCAAAGCTATTTCATGAAAAGAAATTGAACTAAAAAGAAAGTGAATGAGAGGTTTCAATTGGTGCAGGAGTTGCGAACAAAAAATGTCATACAACAACGATTTTAACATCCTAATAACTTAAATAAAACTTTCAAATAATTAAATGACTATTTTTTAAAAAATTTTAAATTAAATGACCAAAATGTAAATTATTAATAATTTAGTTACCTTAATCACTTAGGTAGACAAAGCCATCTTTGCTTCAACATCTCTTGGAATAGAAATTTTTTTTTTTACTTACGGGACATTACAAAATTTAAAGAAACAAAGAGGTGCTTAGGAAAATAATATTTAAGGATTTATAATATTTTAAGAATTTATCAAAATTATATTTTACTAAAATATTTAAAGATTTATCAATATTTCTAAAAATTTATCAAAATATTCAAGAATTTTGCCTATATTTTTAAGATTTTGATATTTTGAAAACTTTAAATATTTTGGTAAAAAGATTTTGTAAGCTGAAGCTTAGAAGTGCCGAACAAAATCTGTAATATAAACAACACAACATAATATCGGACTGCCAATTCAAAAGAAGATTGAATTAATACAAAGCAGGGAAGGATTTGAAAATTAATTCTTCCTGTTTCTTCAAATTACTGCCCCATATTAAAAATGGGACTTACATTAGCAAAGAAAAAAAAAGCTAGCTAGTCACATGTCAGCAACAAATATTTACCCTTGGCCAGGCTTTAGCACCCGATGCTGATCGGGCTTTCCCTTCTCCGGCGAATCGGTGGTGATTTCTTGTATTGTGATGACAACATCGTCGCTATTCCCATCGTCAGAAGTGTCCGGAACTGGTCGGACTATTCCCCGGTGAAGCAGCTGCTGCTGTTGCTGTGGTTTCTCCGGTGAAACAGTTGGTTCCACAGTCTTGCTAAAATGAGCTCGTTGGGAAAGTTCATGGACTGCTTCCGATATTTTCTCAATGCATTTGGTTATCTCAACCAGGACAGAACCCACCGTGGCGACCGGCACTATTGCTAGGAAGTATGCATTCTGCATGGAGGAAGCTTTGAGAGCAAATTTGAGGTCTTTCATGGCAGCTTTGGAGTTCTCTACATGGGGATTCGCAGAGGAAGGATCTGTCATCATTTTCATGGATGTGGCTAATGCTTTTAATGCCTTACCGCATTCTGCAGTCATTCTAGAACATGGTCCTTCAATCTTACTTTTGAACTCTTCTGATGCCTGCAAACATCAATGAAATTAATTAGATATTACTATACAAATTTATATCATACAACACTCAACTCTGAAATAGTGTGTGTATATATATATAGTACCTGGATATCAGAATTAATGCAGCCATTAATAGCTTCAATCTGATAGGCACATTGTCGAGCCAGAGCTCCAATCTTCAAGTAGTGTTTCCACGGATAACGAAGTGGGAAGCGGCCATGTCCAGGCTCCCATCTTGCGAAATTTGCCTATTAATTTATTGCATATATTTGGCTATTAGATCAACAACAATGATATTAAAAAATTATTGTTATAAAACTTGTTTATACATATAATGGGCTAATTAACTAGATGAAGTACGTATTTTGATGGCATGCATGCAATCGTAAAGTTTAGTGGAGAGAAGGTAAACTAACCAAGGATTCTTCACTGTTTTTTGAGTTTAGAATACTTTTATATCCCTGGTGAAGAAATGATTTGCCATTGCCATCCTTTGAACCCACACCACTCCCTTCATCTTTACACGATTGAAAATATACATCTCCAAATCCTGAAATAATTTTTTTAATTACTTAAATAGAGAAAACAATTAATAAAAATAATATATTAATTAATGCTAAAGATTGTTTTTTTAAGACACTCGTTAGCAGAGTTTTTTTTTTTTAATATTAAAGTCAAATAAATTATTTGTAAAGTATATGATAATATATGTAAAGCTGGCTAAAATAATCATGGTTAAAAGTAAACAATAGGTAAATTCTGGCTAGTGTGAACCTTCTAGGTAAGTAGCAAGCTTTTCCAGGTTGGAAGCGACTGCCTTGTGAAGATCTTCACCAGCCCATACTGGACAAATAAAAATGGATATAAGCATACAAGTTGCTCCCCCCATTATAATTGTCGATAGTCTTTGATGAGCTAGCACTACCAATTCATCCATTCGGTACCCCGAAACAGCTACCAAGCTGAAGGTCAGTATAAATATCAAAACTCCATAATCATATCTTGCCTTGATCCTTGGGAAAAACCTTGAAAATGTTGCTGCTGCAGCTGCCAAAATAAACAAATAAAACCAAATCAGTCAACATGCATCAGCTTGAGTTTGAATCAAGTATAAGAATTTTCTTGTAAATATCAAGTCTTTTTTACCTAGTACAAAAACAAGGATTCCCAGGACAATGGGTTCTCCTTGCTTTCCAAATAAGCTTGCAAAGTAATCTGCTCCAATCCCAAGGCCACCAGCTAGAAATGTTGCGAAGCCTCTATTCAAGCACTTGCTTAGAGTTCCACCTGGAGATTCATGGATACTATTTGAATATTTACTAGAAAACTT
The DNA here is from genome assembly GCA_025698475.1 of Gossypium anomalum. NCBI lineage: Eukaryota > Viridiplantae > Streptophyta > Magnoliopsida > Malvales > Malvaceae > Gossypium > Gossypium anomalum. The sequence goes on along the minus strand of CM046959.1, from coordinate 40,074,331 downwards.
TTGTGAACTTTTGGCATTATTGGCCTAAATTAACTTACCTACTGTAAATTCAAATACAACCACAACTGTTAGCACTGCCCACATTCCAGCCACCCCAAAACCATCATAGAGAGGCCTAGCGTAGTACAACAATGACACCAGGGACAGAGCAAGTCCCACTTTCAAGGAGTGAATGAGCCTTCTTGGGTCATCTTGCCCAAGCTTTTTGATGCTCTTGGCAATTGATATAATTCTGGCCATCAACTGACCAGGCAAGGCCTTAAACCTGCCCCATGCACCGGCAAAAAACCTGGCTTTCTCTTGAGCTGTTGACCCAATATCCATGGCTAATGGCAGGGTATGCCAAGAAATCCTTCCAAGATATATGCTTCTTCTTTTTCTGTAAATCAACTAAGAAAAGGGAAAGGAAGGGAATGTTTTGTGATCTATTAATTTTGTCCTTCACTGGCCTCATATTTATAAGCAAAAGGCTCAGTATCAAGAATATTTTCTTTGAGGAATTTCAAGTGCTGACAGCTGACTAGGCCTGATATATTGTTTATTGCTCTTTCCTTACAAAAAAAGAAAAAAGAAATAGAGTTTAAACAAAGAAACTGTTAGTGGGTTAGCCCACTAAGAATCAGAAGTCAGACTCAACCAGAGGGTTTTGAAATCCATTTGCTTTTAATCTGCTGTAATTTACTTTCCATAAGAATGAGGATTATGAAATTGGCAATGGCATCAAATCTTTTTCCATTTGGGAGCTCTCTCTAAATGTATCTTTCACTTTCATTTCTGGTTATGTCAGTTCCCTTAACTCGGCTGCGTAAAGACTTGATCAGCTGACTCAATTTTCAGAGGATGTTATTTACTTGAACACAGCTAGCAAAGCAAACCATGCCTAACTGAGTTTTTTACCATTTTTATATATAATAAAATAAAATAAAAAATGTTGTGGGTATTAGGTTAGGTACAAAGTTCAAGCACAACAGCATGTGTCATAGTTAAGTTGGTAAGAATGATAGTGGAATGACTTAGGAATCAATTAAAAATTAAAAATAAAAATAAACATTTAAACCAACATAACATAGTGTATCCCTACGGTTCCTTACAGAAAGTTAAAGAATTAACTCACCACTATTCCCTGCGTCAAAATTTTTAACTAAGATTGAAAATGGCACAACATTGGATCATGGAGATGACAACAGGCTGACTTTGAAAATAAATAAATACACAAAATTTAAGAAAAAGGAAAACATAGCAAATGAAGATTTAACAAACAGATATGTTATTAAATGGATGTTTAGAACTCTCCATACCATTTCCAGCTTTAGAAATGTACTATTCAATGAAAAACATAACTCCATGCATGCATATTCAACTCACTCACTGATGTAAACACTGACAATCCCATTTTTTAAACATTCCATACATTTTTATTTACTATTAGTATTATTATTAGTATTTTCACAAGCTATGCTCTTGGTTCTTTTGCTTTTATTTTATCATCTACCAAATATTATCTGCCAACAATCACTTGTGAGGAGGATCTGACGCTACCATATGTATTTTTTTTTAGTTTAAATATCTCCTCTCACTTTGATGAAAATGATATGGTATTCAAGTTGAGATTATGAACCCTTATATACACACAAAAGAGAGAATTTTTTTTTTTTTTTGACTTTACTAGTATAAGAATCAATAACTATAACTAAACCCAAACAGTACAAAATACAATCAAATTTAAAATCGACATTGAAACTCGATTTTTTTAAAATTTGATACTCTACTAACATCTATTGGTAATGCTTAGATTAAAGGGGGCGGAGGGGGTCCTTGCAATTATTCTAGTTTTTATGTGTTACATGAATTTCATTTTCATATATGGGATTACGCTAAAGTCAGAATTTGCTTCTTCTTATCTTTGATAAGTTATACATGCACTCATCAAAATTCTTTTACTTATTTTTGCATACTATATATCACAGAAACTTTTCTCGAAAGATAAGTGGATGAAAAATGAATGAATGACATGGAAAAAGGAGATTCAAAGAGGGAAACAGCAAGGCAATAAGTGGTTGAATTCTATATTTGTGTTCCCCACATACTCTTCTCTCGATATTATCTAATTTCCAATTCTTTTCTCTACTTAGTTTAGAAATCATTCAATGGCCCGAAATCCATATAGAAAAAAAAAGATAATAAAATTAAAAGCTAGCTTATCTTATGTTGTTGAGAAACTTTGATTTGATTTGATTTGTAAAGTGACGAGAACTCTTCAATCTGCAAGACAATCAGAGAATGTGCAATTTGCTTTTGAATTGTAATCATTCTCTTCCTTGCTGTACCTATAAAGTTGCATGGGTTTGCTTTTCACTCCTCTATATGTAAGTAACTTTTATCTTTTATTAAAGAGCTCGTACAGCCTACAATATACATAGGTAAAAGATTTGTGGTGGGAATTTAAATACTAAATTTATTTTGTGAAGTGTTTCTCATATTTTTCTTGTCAAATCAAAATTAAAGTAGAGGCGACGTTGCGATGAGGAATCACGTGATAACGTAACAATAAGACAACGTTTGAAAAATTGGCAAAGTAAATGTGACATCGTAACGAGGAGCCTGGAACGTCACGACGATGCGGCGAATTCCAAACTTAAAGCAGCTATGTAATTAGACTCTCAGTAGGGTTATTTTTTCTAGTTAAACTCTGATTATATAGATATATTTAGGTTATATTAGAACTCTAATTTTAAACTATTTAAAGGGTCATAATAACCCTAAAATAGGTGATAATAATACAACATTAGAGAGAAAATCAAGTGTAACCTCTCAAACCTGGCCTAGACGTTATGGTCGAATACTGAAGATTACATTGACCATTAGAATGGCATGGAAAACATTCTTATTTTAATTCTCTCTTAAAAATGATTTGCCTTTTAAATTTTAGAACAATGATCTCGACTTATTTACTTTGTTTCAAGAAAACTATATTAATTTCAAAAAAAAAAGATTTGTCAAGCGTCTTTAGAGTTATTTTTGTAAAGATTGAATGTTTTAGAAATTCTACGTTGTATTTAAAAAAAAAACAGATTTTAAATTATCACAGCGGAAATTATGCTAAAACCATATTTTTGTAAAAATATTATTATAGTGGAAAATTGTATTGAAATCTTATTTTTGTTAAAAATCGAGTTTTCATGAATATTCGACAAAACATCAATGGTCAGTTTAAAACCTTAAATCATGCAAGAATAAATTAAAAATCTCCAAATATAATGTCGTATGCCACAGTCAATAAGAAAATTAATACAATCGCAAAAATATTCATATAATAAATTTTTGAAATATTTAAAATAAAACCATCCAAGAGCTCTTTGATAGTTGCGTCCAAGTCCTAACCTCGGGGATTATCTGAAATGTAAAGAACTAAAGAGTGAACTAAATAAGCCCAATGTGAGTCTTAACTTAGGTAACAAACAATAATTAAAACATACATTTAAGAATATAGCAGAAAATATATAAGCACTCAAATTTCACAAATATCGATATGCATGATTATGTCAATGCAAAGTTTGTCAAAAATCATTATAAAATTTTCTGAAAATTCCTATCCAACTTTGTTACACACCATAAAAGAGTCCCTTGAAACTTATCCATCTAATAACACACCAAAATTCTGGACAAGCCACCAGATATCGCAGACAAGCTGCCAGAATAGACAAATATGTGGACAAGCCACCAGAATCGCAGATATGCTGCCAGAATATATGGATATACACCAGAATATGCAGATCATTAAAATTCTAGAAACATCCTTCTTTCAATATTGTCCCAACCCCATGCAACTTGATATGACATACAAAAACAAAAATATCTCAGTAGGCATGCTTAACATGCGATCAGATTTTATTAGCAGAACAGTAGGAATGAATTTTCTTTTCATACTTATCAGAACAAAATTAACAGTATTCATGATTTATCATGATATCAGATTTACTTGATCAATAACTTGCCATTTAATCACATAGCATGAGTGTCAGAACAAATATATAATTTCATTCATCACAGACAACTCAACAGAAAGTTTGTAGTCAAAGTACATACCTTAGCCCATTTTTGAATTTTACATCGGCATAAACGACCAACATAGATTTAAACTAATATTTAATGTTAATAATAATCACATTATAAGACTTCACTTTTATACGTAAGTACGTAAGGTAAGACACACACCTCTTTTCAATCATCCAAAATCTCTGATCTAAATCGTGGTATTATAAATATCCAAATATGAATATTTAACATATGATAATAATTTTTTTAGTTATTATTGTACTAAGCCTAATCATATGAGATTCGAATAGAAATCTAATTGTTTTGATAATACTTACGCTTCTACAATTAAATAAAATCTCCACTCCTTAAGTCACAAAAGATTGCACGCTTCGACAAAGATCCTACAACCCAAAAACACAAAGTTAGAAAATAACATTCGATCATTAGGAATGCTGACAGAAGGAAGATTTTGTTTAAGGACGATGCTAGAGTGCTGTTACGATTGTGAGTTAACTGTTTTGTGTCTATATCATGCATGCCTTATAAGGGTGGTGCATAACTGTATTTCGAAACGGAATTATATAAATAACTTTTTTTTAAGACTCTGTTTTGATGAGATTTGTATGAAGTACTAATATTTGGTTTCAAATAATACAATTTGTTTACGAAGTTACCATATTTTAACTTATATGCCATATGACTTGTATATTATTTTTAAATTGATTATATTTCTTTCACCTTAGTAAAATAACAACTAAAATATGTGTTATATCTATAACTCTATAAGATTTATTTAAAGTTTCCGTCGAAATTTTTTAAAGTTAGTTTGTTTTCATGTAGTGACTCACTATACTCAGATCCTATTATAGGATTAGGTTTGGAGTGTTACAAGTTAGGTATTAGAGCCAATATTGAGTTGATTCTTAGAAAATAAAAGGATATGTCACGCCCTATCATGCACGATATGCCATTGGAAAATCAAAGGCTATGTCACGTTCTATCATGCATTGCTTAGTCCTTATTGTTTGAACTAATTTAAATTTTCATGTAGTGATATAAGAAAGATGTAAGAAGGATCAATGGAAGCCATTGGAGAGGAAATAGAAAGTCATATGTCTCATGTTGCTTGAAAGCAAACCCTTGCAAATAGTATGGGCGCTGCTAGAAGCGCTTTTAAAAATGTTTTCTTCACAATGATGGCATAGATATTTGATCAATTTATGGGGAATACTCAAATGCCTCAATCACAACAGCCGTAACAACCATAGCCTGAAGTGATTTGCTAAGCACAACCTACCCCACAAGTACCTATTGTGACTCCATCAAGAGTTGACCTTGTGAAAGAAATTTGTAAAAAAGGTGCTAAGGAGTTTCTTGGGGATAAAAGTGATGATCTTACTGTGGTTGAGCTATGGTAATCTCGTGTATGCAGAGTGATAAAAGAATTGAAGTGTACACTAGAAGACAGTCTCTTATGTGTTATATCTTTGCTAGAAAGAGACACTTATCAATGGTGGGAAACATTGATTAGTGTGACTCCTGAAGAGATAATTGAATGAAACTTCTAAGAGATGAAATTCCTGTATTAGCAACAACTTTTGAATGTAAAAGTTTAGCAGTCATGATAGCCAAGGCTCAAAAGATGGAAACTATTATTAGAGATAGAAGAAGAAATTTAGAAAGAGAAAAGATGAAGAGGGGAATGATTAGTTCTCCACCTCCAGCAAGTTTTAAAAAGCCTAGAGATCAATCTTTTTCAACTTCAAGAAGAGATTAATAGTCTACAAGTTTTAGGCGTGAAGGATCTAATAGACCAACCATATCAATGTCAAGTTCTGGTGGGTCTAGAGTGATAAGAAATCTTAAATGTGAACACTTTGACAGAAACTATGTCGGAGAATGCTAGAGGCGTTTAAGGGCATGTTTTGGATGTGGATCCAGGGATCATATAGTCAAATATAGTCCCTCCAAGATAAAAGCAAGCACAGAGCAGTTTATTCGAGGACCTCAGAAGTTTTAGTAAGAGACCAGATTTGGAATGGCATCAAAGTCTGGTTCAGTATAAAAACACCAAGGAAAAATTTTAGTAAGCCAAGTTCTAGAGTGTTAGCTTGAGCATATGTAATGAAAGCAAAGGAGGATGCTAATCTTCCAAAAGTTATAATGGGTAAATTTAATAGATCCAAGATCCACTCATTCATATATTTGTACTAAGGTTGTAGAAGTTCTAATTCTTGAAGTGGTATATTCTAAAATGAATGTGTTAGTAACTAATCCACTGGGTCAGAGTACTATAGTGAATAAGATTATAAAGAATTGCCCATTGGTGTTTGGTGAACACACATTTCTTATAAACTTGTTGTTACTGAGTTTTCATGAAGTTGATGCTATTTTGGGGTTGGAATGGCTGACTAGACATAATGCTATGGTAGACTGTCATACTAGAGGTGTACGTCTGATAACTGCTAAAGATAAAGAAGTATTGATGCCCGACATACAGACTAGTTTAGTGAACAAGATATTTTTTGTTGTATTTGCTAGAAAGTTGATTGTTAAGGGCATAAATGCTTATTTGACATACATAATAGATTCATCTGAATCAAGGAAGTTAGTTAAGTTCTAGTGGTAAGAGAATTTCCAGATGTGTGTCTAGGAAAGCTTCCAAAGATACCACCTGAGATATATGTAGAGTTTTCAATTGAGTTGGAACCAGGTGCAACACCTATCCCTTATACTCCTTACAGAATGGCACCGTTAGAACTAAAAGAGATGAAAACATAGTTGCAAGATCTGTTAGATAAGGGTTCTATAAGACCAAGTGTGTCACCATGGGGTGTGACAATTCTGTTTATGAAGAAGAAAGATGAGACAATGTGACTATGTATATATTACCATCAGTTGAACAAAGTAATAATAAAGAATAAGTATCCTCTACCTAAAAATTGAAGATTTGTTTAGTCAATTATGTGGGGCTACAATTTTCTCTAAAATTGATATAAGATCTGGATATTACCAAGTGAAAATTAAAGGTGATGATGTGTCTAAGACTGTCTTTCGATAGAGGTATGGTCACTATGAATTTTTAGTGATGCCCTTTGGTTTAACTAATGCATCTACAATATTTATGGGCTTGATGAACAGAGTATTTTAGCCATATTTGGATCAATTTGTAATAGTTTTTATTGATTATATTTTGGTTTACTGTAAGAATAAAGCTGATAATGAGAAATATTTGAGAATTTTGCTAAGAACCTTACGTGATAATTAGTTGTATACTAAGTTCAATAAATATGAATTTTGGCTGAGAGAAGTACATTTTTTGGGCTATGTGATCTCTTCTGAAGGTATTAAAGTAGATCCTAATAAGGTAAAAGCATTAGTTGAGTGGAATACGCCGAAAAATGCATCTAAAGTCCGCAGCTTTCTAGGGTTAGTAGGCTATTACAGAAGATTTATAAGAGGATTTTTAATGATAGCTACACCTCTTACTTTACTGTTAAAACATAAAGAAAAGTTCGAGTGGACTGTTGAATGTCAACAAAGTTTTGATAAGGTAAAAGCAGTTTTCACTAAAGCTCCAGTTTTAACACAACCAAAGTCTGGTATAGAGTATATAGTTTATACTAATCATCTTTGAATGGGCTTGGACGAGTGCTTATACAAAAGGGTAAGGTTATAGCTTATGCATCACGCAAGCTTAAACCTCATGAGAAGATCTATCCAACTTATGATTTGGAATCGGCAAATATGGTGTTGGTGTTATGGAGACATTATTTGTGTAGAGAAAAGTGTCATGTGCTTTCTGATCATAAGAGCTTAAAATATTTGATGACACGAAAATATTTGAATCTACGTCAAAGGCATTGGATGGAATTGTTGAAGGACTATGATTTGGTCATTGACTATCATCCTGGTAAAGCAAATGTTATGGTTGATGCTTTAAGTAGAAAAACAGTGGCATTATTAACATTGCTACGAGCAAGAGTGAGTATGGTTAATGATGGATCACTATTGGTAGGATTAATTGTTAAGATAACTTTTCTTTCTCAAATTCTGGTTGAGCAAATGAAATATGCACAGTGTGATTTGTATAAACAATGAATGATGTCTGGCATAGCAATAAATTTTAGTCGGGGTAAAAATGGTGAAATGAGATTCATGGGAAGAATGTTTGTACCAGCTGGAAATGACTTGAGGAAAAAATTGCTAAGAGAAGTTCATTAGAGACCCTTCTCACTCCATCCAGGAAGTATCAAGATGTATAAAGATCTAAAAAGCTTATATTGGTGGCTTAGGTTGAAAAGAGAAATCACAAAGTATGTTTCAACTTTCTGACCTGTAAAAGAGTCAAAGCAGAACATCAAGTTCCCTGGGGTAAGTTGTATCCTTTAGAGATACCAGAGTGGAAGTAAGATAGAATCACCATGGATTTTGTGTCAGGACTACCCGTCAGTCCTTCAAAGAAAAATTCAAATTAGGTGATAGTAGATCAACTTACTAAGTTAGTTTATTTTCTGTCAATGAACACTAATTATTCTCTAGAAAAGTTAGCTGAGCTTTATATTTCTGATATAGTACGACTACATGGAATCCAGTCTACCATAATTTCAGATAGAGATCCAAGGTTTCCTTTAAGATTCTGGAAGCAACTATAGAGATTATTGAGAACTAAGCTGCAATTCAGTACTGCATTTCGTCCTCAGACCGATGGTCAATCTGAAAAAGTGATTGACCACCTTCGGAGTACTAACATCCATAATATGAATACTACAACTAGAGATATGTAATTAAATCGGTGTCCAAAAGTATACGGGTTAAGTTGTAATATAGTGTTTACAATGAAGTAGGTGAGTACTCTAAAGATCATACCCAAAGGAGGTGAAAACTAAAATAGCTCTAACCTAGACATAAGTAGATCTAATTAGTATTTTAAATAAGATAAGCATAATGAAAAAATCAAGAATAAGGTTTAAGAGAATTCTGATTATATTTGATGCATGAAAGTGCATAAATCTACAGGAGTTTGATCACATTTACAAATCAAGTTCTCCAAAGAACACGAACTGAAATAATTGAGAATAAATATAAAGCCTAAAGAAAATAAAACTGGAACTAAAATTACAAAGAAAATTCTAAACTACGAAAGTTGTCCTTCAACAAGTGTTTAAAGAGATTATTTATAGAGTTAGGGTTGGTCGTCATATTTAGCCCTAGTTTGGCTGATATTTTTGTGTTAATTTTCATTGTGCGGACCTAAAATTACAAAGAAAATACCCCTTGCTCATAATTCTTCTCGTACAATGCCAGTATCACGACACCCAGTGTTTGTGTCACGAGGCAAATTGACTTGGCTCAGATTCAGCTTCAAAGGTGTGTTGCGACATCCTCTGGTTATGTCACAACACCAAAGATAGTATTTGTAGTCTTGTATTCTGATCCTTTTGTTGCAACATTGGACCTTCATGTTGCAACACGGCAACCAACCTTGAGCTCTTTTGCCTTTGAATGGTGTCTTGCGCACTCACTAAATATGTTAGCTCACCATTAGGCCTCATTCGACCCTTAAGGTCATAAAATGACTTTATTTACACTTTTTATTAAATTAAAGCTAAAATAGAAAAAAATAACTAAAACATAATAGAATTGCTTGTATTTAAGCCCTTTAAGTATGAAAACTAGTTTAATTTGCTATACCGAATTAAGAAAGATCAAACTCCCCTACAATTAAGTCATTACTTGTCCTCAAGCAAGGAAAACTAGAATTGAAATAAAAGATGGCTCTTTAGCAAGTATGATACAAAGATTGGTTTTGGAACATATAACTAGGCATATTCATATTTACATATAATCCTGGCATGATATGTAAAGGACTTACCAGTTTCAGTAACACACACCTAGGTTTAGTATATTATAAAGTATACAAACAATAAGGTCCTCAAATATAGGGATCCATCAATAAATCATACAGGCAATTTGATTATCATAGCAGAATACAAATATTTGTTGTTGTAATTACCTAATATGACATCAATTCATGAGTAGATTTACCTAGGTCACGTAGGGCTTTTTGGCTTGTAACGTTCTAAGGCTTGGGATAGTTATAGAAATCAAAATCAGGAAACATCAAAATAGTTTCAAGCACGAAAGTACTTTTGGCAATTCGTAGTGTTCCCTATACTCCCCTTAATAACCCTTGCCCACTCATTGCCTTATTACTTTTTCTCTTACCTTCCTTATTTCTCCACGTAGGAAGTTATAGTTAATAAAACAACTATGGCTAGCTCATGAGTTTTTGTGCACTAATGACTGAGTTTTTTTTTCTAATTTTTGGACTTTGTCACCTTTGATCTTTTTCAATACATCTCACTCACAATGGTTTTGTTTTTCACATACTTTTTCTACTCGTTTTGACTGTTTTTGAATTTTTCTTTTGTTTCGCACATATTGGCTAACCTATTTACAATGTAATATATAGAACTTAGTAGTCTAATAATTCAAAATTTAAAATCATCCACTATTAATTATGCAAAATTTATAGTAAATACAATCAACCTATATACATGCTCCTAACCAATCAATTGTATTTCTACAAGCTCAAGCAGACTTTGACAATAAAAATTAAAAGAAAGCATAAAAATAAAAAAAATTCCTATGTTACCCCTACACTTTAGATAGCACATTGTCCCTAATGTGCAACCCCTTAATGGATAAGGAAAAAAGTTACCTAATTTATCATGACATTATCATAATCTAATGGTGGGTGCTTCCTTCCTTTTTCGTTGAAAGCTCGAGATTGTTGTGCTTCTTTTATGTGGGGTTCCTACACAGAAAACTTGAAATAGAAAAGAAAACAACTATCTAAAATCTATTGTTAATCCTACTCCTAAAACCATAAACTAAAAATTATCCAAATTAATTGTTTACAATCCCAAAATTAAAAATTAAAAGTCATTCATCATCAGAATCATCAAAATGGGGTGATCGCCCTCTCTATTGGTGCCTTCCCTTTTACCGAGACATAACCTCGATAGGAGCCTCCACCCGACAAGTGTGCCTGTTGGGTTGGGCTACGGATTATAGGTTCCTTTGGCGTAAAATATAGCGACTGGAATGCCTCCTCATAATCATCATCCTCCTCTTGAATATCATGCTCAGTGACCTCTTCCTCCTCCTCTTCTTCATTTTCGCTCCTTTGCTCATTGGATCTAGTATGTATTGATCTAGATGTATACATGTTTGACAAGTAATTTAGTTCTCTGATATTGTTTTGTCGCACAAACTCCTTAATGACAGGTCTTGATTCCTGCATCCATTTGATCATCCAATCTATTTTTGAGGCATTGTTCTGCATTCCTTTTCGAGCTTTTGATGTTGGTTTCTTCTTCAAAGATGTGGGGATGTCCATCTTTTGTTTTCTTCATTGGTTCCACTCTATGATTTGCTTTCTATAAAGCTCAACATAATGGGTGTATATGGAATCTCCAATTAAGCTCCTTGTCGGTTTAATAAATTGCTCATTTTCTTCCATTGGAACTCTAGCTCTTTTAGATAGTGTCATTACAAGTGGGGGAAGAAAACCCTAACCTTTTGGCCAATAATACATTGCTTCATGTTTCTATAGATCCATCTCTCAACACATATATGTTTTCTGTGCAAGACATCATACAACAGAATAACTCAGAAAGTATTAATGTTAGATACGTTTAAAGCAGGTGAAATATGAGTGCATAAGAACTACATCCACATTTTTGCGATTGGAAATATAATTGCTTAATCAAAATTTGTAGGTAATTCGGTATCTGGTCAATGGTTCCATATGCCCTTCCCTTCAATTAAATATTTTACAGCGTCATCCATTTTTATGTTTCTAAATGTATCCAAGTTAGTATTATCAAGAAAATTTGTCTTACCCACTAATTTACTAGACTAAGCGTAGCATTAAAGCAAAGAACCTTGTTTTAGACATTGTTTTGTCAACTTTTAGCATCCAAAGGACATGGTTTTGTACTTACAAATTTAAAGCTGAAAGTAGCTATCAATATTAATTTAATATTATTTTTAAAAAAACTACCTCTCTTTTTTTATTTATTTATTTAGAAACAGGTGTGGTCATTGTCTTGTTCTACAAAAATTAGGTCCATAATGCAAAAGAAATTAAACCGAAAAAAAAAGTGATAGCAATATTGGAAATTTGAATAACGAAATCCAATCTGAAGTAATATTATATTTGAGAAACATTCGGTTCAAGGAATGTAAGATTATAGCTCATAATACGACTATAAAAATGTAAAATTTCAAGTGATATGTTATATTACCTTATTTAATTCATTTGGCTAAAGAATAAGATTAAGATAATTGATTATATGAAAAGTAAGAATATGTAGAAGCAAATTTTACTAACTTATCCATATAAAATTTGTATTTTTTAACAAGTTTAATTTATTTAATAGTTTTAGTCTGGATTTCCATAAAAATTATGATAAGTTATTATAAATGTTACTTTTTATTACGGTATATATGTTAATATTATATATATATATATGATGTTAGAATAAATTTATCTATCATAATTATAGTAATTCATAAAAAGTGATTGCATCGTTAACTATAATTATAATTACAACTGTAATTAATATAATACTAATAAATAAATTATTAGAATAAATATAATAAATATAATATTAAAATATTATGTCTAGCGTTTCGCTGTTATTAAAAAAATATTTTTATTTTTATTTAGTCTTGAATTTTATTTGAGAAAGAAAACTTAAATTGATTAAAATAATAAAAACAATAGATAAATTGGTCTAAAATTTAATGTTACACATATAATCTAACTTAAAGGAAGAGATCTATTACATCTTATGTTACGACATTTTGATACTATTTGAGAATATAAGATTACAAAATGATCAGAATGTTAAAATTCCAAATAACGTAATCTTATTTTAGAATGTAATATTATGTAGCATAATGTAATACTCGGTCAACTAAAAATATCTTAAAATATTAAAAAAAGGAAAAGTAGAAAAATAATATTATTTTAAAATTCAAAGTGATTATCAAACTAAATAAAAGTCCATAGGGCCATAATGAGGTTACAGCTTCTAACTTTGTTGTTCTAGATTTCCAATTACCTGTTTTAATCAGTTTGGGAATTTTTTTTTAATTTAAAATTTAATATTTGACGCGTTACTTTCGAGCTTGATGAAATTTAATATTTAAAATCTTTAAGCTGGATTTAATATAAAATTTGAATTATTTAAGTTAATTTATTTAAGTTTTTTTAAATAGATGTTGTTTGATAATTTTAAAAAATAATTATAGAATTTTTAATACAAAAATTTATAAGTACTGAATTTACATTATAAAACTATTTATTATGTTAATGAAAATATTTAATTTTTTGATAAAAATAAAGTGATAACTTATTTTGAATGTAAATTCTTTTAAAAATAAGATTACTATCTGCCAATTTATTTTATTCAAAATTTTAAATTAACTGAAATTTTATTATAATTATGAAACCCGTAAAAATTAAATGAATTTCTTTTTTCTTTTTCAATGAAGTGAATATTCTCAATGGTCTATAAAAATACCTTCTTCAAACTAGAATATTTATCCTCAAATTTGAATTGATATTTTAATTAATTAAAATTAATATTATTAAAATATTAAAAATTCGATTAAACTCATGAACTTTCAAGATAGTCAAATTCAACTCTCGATAGTTCCAATCATTCGAACTCAGTGAATACTATCTAGCGCTAGTGAATTTATTGCGAGTCCTCCTCCTGTGAAAAGTTTTAATCACCCTAATTTTGTAACATCCCAGATATTTTTTAAAAAATGTAAAATTGTATAAAAAATGAGCCATTAGTTTAGTGATAAAAAAGAAAATAAGGAGACAATGCAAATAGCTCAAGGACTCGAGTTTCATTCTATTTCCTTACAAAATGGCTTAGTTTTGTTAAATTTTCTCCTTCCCCCTATTTTTATGTCGCACATTCCTATTAACCTAGGTATAAATATCACTTTTTACTTAATTTTTAGCCTTTAGTCTTTTATTTTCAGTCCTAGTCGTCCCTTCCTCTTCTCTTTTCTTCTTCTTTTAATTTTCTTCTCCTCTCCTTCATTGTGCCGCCGACCAAAACCCCCTTCTTTGCAGCCCATCCTTCCTTCATTAACAGTGGATTTTTGCACCATTCTCTTCCTTTCCGTTGTTGTCGTTTTGCCTTAATTTTTCTGCCTCAAATCTATCACTTTTACCACTCAAAAGAAAGCCACCATAGTTGCCACTAAGATCACCATTGTCGCCCCTTTTATTATCTCTCAAGTAAGTGTCTTTTTCTCCATTTTCTTTTCTTTTTTTCTTTTTTCTTTTTCTTTTTTGTAAATGACCCATTGTTCTAGATTTGGAATTTTGATGATTTTTTAATAATTTAAATGATAAATTTTTAGCCTTCAAAATAATTTTTATTGAGCTCCTAAAGCAACTCCTAAAGTGGCCCCAAAAGCAGCCGCCATTGGTGGTGCTTGTCGCCCCTATAGCCTTTCTTTTTGTGGTTGTCGTTTTGAGCCCTAATGTCAATTTAAAATAATGATTCCAGCCTTAATTTACTTTTATTTTCAAGTCAAAAAAGAGGTTCTTATCAGCCCTAACATAAATTTCTTTGGTGCTTCTCAAAACAATCCCCTTTGTGGCCAATTTTGGTGGTGTGTCGCACCTAGAACCACCATAAGGGAATGCTTATATTTATTACTTTATCAGGAATTTCTATCAAGGTTTATGTAACGCCCTCGATCCAACCCGATCTACCGAATCAAAATTTAAATTTCGAGTGTTACATCCTTATTACATATGTAACTAAAAATTTACTCTTTTCCTTTTATTCATTAATGTAAACTTCTCTTTATGGGAGTAACAAAATCTCTTGTGGCGTACATTGTATGGTTACATCTACAACTCAATAAAACTAGACTTTCCTACTTTCTATCTTAGTCTACGGTGTACAACTTAGAGTGCTACCTATTTATTTAGGCACAGTACTTTAGCTATAAACATGTTGAATGTCTACTCAAATGATTGATGCGTAGACTTAGACACTCCACTTGTTTCCTTTAGTATACATAATAGCCCAGCACACCACTTCCTTGGCGTAGCCTTGGCATTGTCTCTCGGTGCTTATTCCTTTATATAGTTGAAAACATAAACAACTTCAGTAAGTTCGTAAGAACTTAGTGAGCTAAACCTTAGAATACCTTCTATGTTGCATATGTTGTTTAGCACATCCTTAGTGTATTTCTTGACCTTTTTTCTTTGTTGGCGAATACTATACTAAGGCTACCATCTTTTTTTCTTCAAAACCATTTTCCTTCTCTTGTGCGTATTATACTTAACATCTCTTTACCTTCTATATCCTTTCTTAAACCTTACATTTACATCATCCTTAACATCTTCACTTGCCTTATTATCAGGCTTAAAAACTTATTTCATACTCACTATACTTATCATTATCTTCAGGCGGGGTAGACTACGCCCAAAACTTATCTAAGAATTTGCTATATCATTGTAACACCCCTTACCCGCATTCAACGCCGGAACAAGGTACGAGGCATTACCAAACTTATCACACAAACAACCATACAATTTCGAGTCATGAATTTGCGTACAAATTAAAACCATTTGCATTTAGTCATAAAGTCCCTGATACGAGCCTACGAGGCCCAAAACATGCATTGGAAGTGGTTTAAGACTAAACCAAGAATTTAGAAAATTTAACACTAAGTAAGGGTCACACGCCCGTGTGGATATGGGACACGCCTGTGTTCCGACCCCGTGTAACTCACTGACTTGTAACCCAGGAACAAATTGAGATTACACAAGCAAGTCACACACCCGTGTGCTAGGCTGTGTGGAAAATTAATTTTCATAAAATAGGTACAGACTTCATACGACCGGGCACACGCTCGTGTTTGAGGCCGTGTCATCCACACGGCTGAGGCACACGCCCGTGTCTCTGCCCGTGTGCTCAATTCTGAGCATTTTGTTTCCCAAAATTAAGCTGCAGGGGACACACGGCCTAAACACATGCCTGTGGGGCAAGACGTGTGTCGCACATGAGCTAGACACATACCCATGTGTCTACCCGTGTGGACAAAAATAAGGCTATTTACCAAGCCATTTTGCCATCCTTTAATGCACACACCTACACAACATAACATAGCACCAATCCAAACATATACATACAACCAACATCCACAACCAGGACATCAACACATCATTCATCAAAAGCATCACTATATGAATATACTTGTAACCAATATTGGCACATTTCCAATGGCCTTATACAAAATGAACTTTTAACCAATATAGGCCAATACATTTGGCCAAATCAATTATGACACATAACAAAATGACCAAGTCCCCTATACATGCCATAACTGAATATGTTGATTTCATTAATACCAAAATAATTGTTGATAGTGTGAATGGATCTCCGACGGTCTCTGAACCCGAGCTAGCTTGGTGACACTAAAAGAAAAGGGAAAGAAAAGGGAGTAAGCCATATAGCTTAGTAAGTTCATATGCAAATAATATGCATCTTAACAACATCTTAATCATGCAATTTATATAAAGTGAGATAACATAAATGTTACTTAAGTCTCATAGTTATAACTTGCTCAATCACAACCTTACCAGGAGTTCATCACCCATCGAGTTTATTACTTATGAGTTCTATGTACATACCTGTTCTAACTCGTAACATAACCATATCCTTTCACATCTGACATTCCCGTTTAACACTTGAAATATTATTGAACAGTAGGAAAATCTTGCACATGAGTGCCATATAGGTAGCTAAAGCTACCTCATATCACATAACACATATAGGCTCGCTCTCGAGCTATTCACAGGCCTGCTCACATAAGTTGTCAGTCAGGACTTAGCTACCCAGTGCTGCTCACACAAACTATCAGGTATCCACAACATATGCCGGAATACCCAGCCACTAGTAGGACGTACAAGACTAGCACTCGGATCACATAAACACATATACGCATAGGGTTCCTAGTGACATGTTACTCGTATCCTATGCTATTCCTAAACTTCAACAAAGATTTCTCACTTGTCGAAACTTTATCGAATACGTCCAAAGAGTCAATCAAATAATTCACACAATATTAAAGTATTTAAAACATGAATATAACATTGATTATTTACATACAAACTTACCTCGGTACAAAAATAGTAGAATTGGACCTAATCGTCAAACACTTTATTTTTCCCTCGATCTAGGTTCGAACCTCATTTTTCTTAATTTATAATAACAGATTTAACTCATTTAATACTCACATTATTCAATTTGGCCCAAAAATATATTATGGAAAAATTACATATTTGCCCCTAATATTTTACATTTTTACAATTTAGTCCCTAGGCTCGTAAAATGAAATGTATTCAATTTCTTCAAAACCCAAGCCTAGCAGAACCATTTTCATACTCATATTAGCCCACATTTTCCACTTAATCACACTTTTACTACTCATTTCATAACTTTTACAAACAAGTCATTTTTGACATTTTTATAGAAAATCACTTAGCAAAACTTGTTTATCTAGCACCAAACATGCATTTTCTACCACTAGGCATCCAAATACACAAATATCTAACATGGGTAAAATTTCAAACTTCATCTTTCTTTCAAATTAGTCCTTGAAATAGCTAGATTAGTTTACAAGGATCTCAAAAACATAAAGATCATTAAAAATGGGGCTAGAACGGGCTTACAATCGAGCTTGGGAGCTTTGGACAAAACCCTAGCTATGGTGACTCTTCAAGTTCAGCACAATGGGACTAAATTGGAGAAGATGACATCTTTTTATTAGTTATTTTTGTCTTTATTACCCAAATGACCAAAATGCCCTTCACTTAAAACTTTGAAATTTTATCTAACCATATCCATTATTGTCCAACTTAAACTAAAATGGTCTAATTACCATTTAAGGGCCTCCAATTTAAAATTTCATAGCAATTAGACACCTCTAGCTTCTAGAACACACATTTTTCACCTATTGCAATTTTAGTCCTCTTAGTCAAATTGGACACATTATCGATAAAATTTCTTAACGAAATTTTCACACAATTATTCAATCATACTGTAGACCATAAAAATATAATAAAAATAAATATTTTTACGTCAAATTCGTGGTCCCGAAACCACTGTTTCGACTAGACCTAAAGTCGAGTTGTTACAATCATCCTTACTTTAGTACACTTTATATTATTCCTCTTAACTCATATCTTTACTTTACCACGTGCTCTGGCACACGTTAGTCTTTCTATCCATCCCTTATAACTATACGGAGTTCACCATTCGTTCAGTGTCCGCTCAAAGGCGTTGCCTTTAGATGGTCACCATGAAATTCATTATTCAAATTTTGCCACGAAGGTGTTCCTTACCAAAAATAGCAACAAATACTTTCCTTTCAGAGTCTCTTCACGAAGGCATCATTTTAATAGAGATAGCCACAAAGACATCCATTTAATTGATATAGCCACAAAAGCATCATTTTTTACAAAGATGGCCTTAAAGGCTTACTTTTAACAAAGGTTACCACAAAAGCTTCCATTTAATAGAGATCGCCACAAAGGCTTCCTTACAATAGAGATAGCCACAAAGGCATCCATTCAGAGATAGCCAGCAAAGCATCCATTCAAAGATAGCCAAAAAGGCACACTTATATAAAAATTAGTGTTTTTGACATAAGGATTTGCCTATACGCATCGTTGTGTGGTTTTCCCCTCATTGCTAGTACTCACCCAACCATCCTTTACATATTCCATATGACGGCATGGCCTAGCCAAGGTCTTACACTATATGATCTTCAGAGTGTCACGGTCTTTTCCGTTTAGAGATTAATTTTTTTAATCCCGACGGACCCCTTTAGACGACTCCAAAGACAGACACAGACTCTTCATGGAGACTCATACTTGACAGACTTATTATTTTCAGACTTCTTCATGATAGATGAATTCGTGCTTACAGAAACGTAACACATTTCCCCTAAACTTCATGCAGTAACTTACTCATAATAGACACTTTCACAAAAGACTTGTTCATGCTTTCAGATGTATATGCACACATAAGGTTCCTTTCCATTTCATAGTCTTAGAGTCATGTTTTTCTAGTTCTAGTTTCATACTTTAGTCAACTAGCACAGAAATATCTAGACTACAAAACACATGTAAAAGTTAGTCTAAAGACTCACCTTATAACCTTAAAAACAACTTAAACTTCAGATCCAGCCCTTTTCTTATTAGAACCAACAACTTAAGCTCCAAATCCTTTACTCAACCAGATTCTAGGGCCTTATCACCTTGCCAAACATAGACACTTTTTAGAGTTCATTCTTTTACATTTACTTTAACTCAGACATATCACTAAGCCTTACTTTTTCACGTATACTTACAAATCTACACTTCCTTAGCAGACACAGTCATCAAACGTACTTTGTTGAGAGGGAAATCACTAGTAGAAATTGGGGTTTCAAACTCAACTTTTATTAGGCAGCTTACTAGCAAAAACTAGAGTTTCAGACTTGTCTTTTTAGGAGGCAACCTTCATCTACTCAAGGTCCTCATCCTTAAGAAGGGACACAACCCCCTTAACTTAACTTGAGTGTCCTTTTAACTTAACTCAAGTTTTCATGGGAACTTGGTAAAGGTCATGTCCAAACTAAGTATCTTATCAAAATCTACCACATCTGTGTAACACCCCATACCCATATTCTAGACTGAAATAAGGTACGGAGCATTACCGTTCACGAAAACATGAATTCACACATTAACCTGACCTTACTCAATTTACTTACTTTAGCTTAGACTAAAGTTGATAGCATTAACAGATATATATAGATACATGTAGATTTTAAAATTTAGAAAAGTGATACTTTAAAACAAATTAATTATGACATATAACAAAATGATTCGTCTCTCTCTATACATGCCATAATTCCAAAGTAGTGATTACAAAATACCAAAAAGTATTGATAGTGTAGATGAGTCTCCGACGATCTCCAAAATCCCGAGCTGGCTTAATAATTCTATAAAACAAGAAAAATAAAAGATGGTAAGCATATAGCTTAGTAAGTAAGTACTAAATTGATATATAATTTATCAAACTAAAACAATCATACTAGTACATGGTTACATATATTGATGACAGGCTATTTTCTAGAGTCCCGGTTAAAAGAAAAATCATATCTTGAGCTACATATCTCAAAATTCAATTCCGTAAATTTTCTTTGAAACTAGACTCATAATTCTATTTACTAATTTTTTTCTAGAATTTTTGGTCAGGCAAATTAGTACAGTTTATTAGTTAAAGTCTCCCCTATTTCAGGGTATGACTACTCTGACACCTGTGCATTACGAACAAAATTTATCCCTGTACAAGATTCCAACGACCATGAAGTTTGTTTCCGTTAAAAATAGACTCAATAAGGAATCCATGCATGTATGGTATGACTCTTAATAATTTTTGTAAAATTTATGGTGAATTTCTAAAGTCATAACAGGGGATCTTAAATTCATTTAGAACCTGTTTCACAAGAATTCAATTATCACATAATATAGAAGTCTTTTGTTTCCCCTATTTCTTTTATATGAAAGTAGACCCATTAAGATTTAATTCCATAATTTATTTGAGATTTAATTCTACTTCCATGATTTTTGGTGAATTTTCAAAATTATGCAACTGCTGCTGTCCAACATTGTTTTACTACAAAAATTCATTCTTACATAATTCGCTCAATCCTTTCCATTTTACCGAGGTTCGCTCACATATCGAGCATATTGCTCATAAATTCAAATAAACATATACTTGCACTTATTCATCACATAATCACTTTCACATGTATCTTCATTTAATCGATTGCCCGTTGAACTCATCGGAATAACAACAGATACACAACTACCTGAACATTTTCCCATTTCCACACTTGTAGCCGAAGCTATATGATACGCATAGTAGCTTTGCACTTAGTACTACACATGCGACCAATAATCCGTACACGTAGTAGCTTGCACTTAGTACTACACACGTGACCACGTTTTTGCACGCATAGTAGCTCGCACTTAGTACTACACATGCGACCAATAACGGTACACGTAGTAGCTTTGCACTTAGTACTACACACGTGACCACACAATAGTTCATTTGTATCGTTTTTTATTAGAAGGTTCAACAGGAAATTTCTCACTTTTCCAACATTTTACTAAATTGTCCGAAATCAATTTAAATTCATAACTTACATCAAATAACCATTTGATAGGCAGCCATATTCCACATGTTATCAAAATACAATAACATAAAAGAAATCGATGATTTATTTACGTACAAACTTACCTCGGTGCAAAATATAGAAATTTTGCAGTTTAGTCCAAAGCTTTTTCTTTCCCCGCTCGAAGGTCGATTCCACGCCTTTCTTGATCTATAACAACACATTTAGTTCATTTAACACTCGAACTATTTGTTTCAATCCAAAAATCACATTATGCAAAAATTACATTTTTGCCCCCTAACTTTTACAAAATTACGATTTTGCCCCAAGGCTCGGAAATTTAATTTCAGCCCTTATTCTTATGTTTAATGACATGCTGATCATTTTCTCTTCTATGGTATCATCAAATTCTCATTCTAACACATAATTATGAACAATAGGTATTTTTATCGATTATGCCGTTTTGCTCGTTTTCGCTAAAAATCGCTTAGAAAAGATTGTTCTCCTAACTTCAAACATTCATATTCTACCATCAAACATCAAAATACATGTCTATCATTCATGGGTAAATTTTTAAACATAAACCCTAACTCGAAATAATAGTAGAAATAGGTAAACCAGAGCTACGAGGATTTCAAAATGTAAAGAACATTAAAAGCGGGGCTTGAAATCACTTACTATGAAGCTTGAAAGTTGAAGAAACCATAGCTATGGAGGAGAGAAAATTTTGGCAGCAACTAATGATGAAGATGACCAAATTTTGTGTTATTTTTCCCATTTTATTTCATTTAATATGCAAATGACCAAAATACCCTTACTACTAAACTTTCTAAAAATTCCCTCCATGTCCAACTTTTGTCCATAACTTAGGAATTGGTCAAATTTCTATTTAAGACCTCCTAATTAATATTCCAAAGTAATTTCATACTAAAAACTTCTAGAACACAAGTTTTGCAATTTATTCGGTTTAGTCCCTAATCTCAACTTAAGCGCTTAATGCATAGAATTTCATTACGGAATTTTCACGAAATCATGAAATCATATCATAAACCTCAAAATAAATATAAAATAATTATTTCTATCTCGGATTTGTGGTCATGAAACCACTATTTCGATTAGGCCCTAATTCGGGTTGTCCCAATTCTCCCCCCCTTTAGAGATTTTCGTCCCCGAAAATCTTACCAGTAAAGAGATTTGGGTATTGTTTCCTCATAGCTTCCTCAGGTTCCCACGTAGCCTCTTCCATTCCATGTCTGTGCCACAATACTTTCACTAAGGCTATATTTTTATTTCTTAACTGTTTAATTTGTCGAGCTAAAATCTTTATTGGTTCCTCCTCATAGGTCATATCCGGTCGAATTTCAATTTTCGTCAGAGGAATTACATGTGAAGGATCAGAACGGTAGCGTCGCAGATCGACACATGAAACACGTTATGAATCTTTTCCAACTCGGTTGGTAAGGCTAGCCGATAAGCCACTGGTCCAACTCTTCCAATAATCTTATAAGGCCCAATGAAACGTGGACTTAACTTGCTTTTCGGCCAAACCTTAAAATTTTCTTCCACGGAGATACCTTTAGAAAAACTTTATCACCCACTTGGAACTCGATCTCTTTTCTCTTCAAATCCGCGTATGACTTTTGTCGATCCAAGCGACTTTGGACAATCACGAATCACTTTCACTTTCTCTCAGTTTCTTTTATCAAGTCAACTCCGTGAATCCGCTTTTTCACTAAGCTCGGTCCAATACAAAGGAGTTTGACACTTGCGACCATACAATGCTTCGTGACGGTGCCATCCGTATGCTCGATCAAAATCGTTGTTGTAGGCAAATTCAACCAAGGCTAAATATTTCTCCTAACTACCTTGAAACTCTAAAACACAACATCGGAGCATATCCTCGAGTAAGTACACGAATTACTCTTTCAGATTAACCTTCCGTTTGTGGATGAAACGCGCAGATCTTGAAATTCAATTTTGTACCCAAAGCTTCTTGCAACTTTTCCAAAACCTCAAGTAAATCTCGGATCTCTATCCAAATAATAGATATAGGTACTCCGTGTAATCTCATAATTTTGAAATATATATTTTAGCCAACTTATCAAAGGAGTCGTCAGACGTCATTGGTATAAAGTGAGCTGATTTTGTTAATCTATCAACCACAACCTGGATGGCATTTTTCCTTTTTGGAGTTAGAGGCAACCCTGTCACAAAATCCATCGTAAATTGTCCCCATTTCCACTCGGGAATCATCATCGGTTGAAGTAAACTGAAGGTACACGGTGTTCACTTTCACTTTGCGGCAAATCAAGCATTTGGCTACAAACTCGAGAGATATCTCTTTTCATACCGTTCCACCAATATATTTTCTTCGTGTCGTTGTACATTTTCGTACTACCAGGATGAACTTGCAAACAACCATCGTGTGTGCTTCATGTAAAATCTTACTCAATCAACTCAAGTATCTTTCGGTACACATACTCGATCACGAAACATTAAGCAATCCTCCGTCCGATTCGAAAATCGAGTCACAATCCAATTCACACTGAGCTCGCTTTGTTCGTAATTCACTGTCATTCTTCTGAGCTTCACGAATTTGTTGAAGAAATAGCGGCTTAACTCTTAATTCGGCCAAAAGCAAACCATCATTAGACATAGTTAAATTTGTACCCATAGCTCTCAAAGCAAACAAAGATTTTCTACTTAAAGCATCTGCGACTATATTCGCTTTCCCGGGGTGATAATCAATTATTAATTCATAATCCTTTAATAATTCAAGCCATCTCCGTTGACGTAAATTCAAATCTTTTTGATCCATCAAATATTTCAAACTTTTGTGATCAGTAAAGATTCGGCACTTCTCAGTATAAATAATGACGCCAAATCTTCAAAGCAAAGACAATGGCGGCCAACTCTAAATCATGTGTCGGGTAATTCTTCTTATGCGGTTTCAACTGTCGTGAGGCATAAGCTACTACTTTACCTTCTTGCATTAAAACACAACCAAGACCAATTGATGACGCATCACTATAGATCACAAATTCTTTCCCCGACTCGGGTTGCACTAACACGGGTGCTTTGGTCAACCGCTCTTTTAACTTCTCGAAACTTAGTTGACATTCTTCAGTCCAATCAAACTTAACATTCTTTTGTAACAGTTTAGTCATTGGAGAGGCGATCATCGAAAATCCTTCGACAAAGCGTCGATAATATCCAGCTAAGCCGAAAAAGCTTCTAACCTCAGATACATCCTTTGGTGGTTTCCAATTAACAATTGCCGAAATTTTGGTCGGATCAACTCGAATACCATCACCCGAAACTACATGTCCCAAAAATCCAACTTCATGAAGCCAAAATTCACTTTTACTGAATTTTGCAAACAATTTCTTTTCTCTTAAAATCTGTAATACCATTCTTAAATGTTCAGCATGTTCGGACTCATTCCGAGAATAAATCAAGATATCATCTATGAACACAACCACAAACCTATCTAGGTATGGTCGAAAGATTCGATTCATCAAATCCATAAAGATAGCTAGAGCATTTGTTAGACCGAAAGGCATCACAAGGAATTCATAGTGTCCATACCTCGCTCAAAGCGAGGTTTTCGGCACATCCGACTCCTTAACTCTCAACTGGTAATAACCAGACCTCAAATCGATCTTTGAAAACACTGTGGCCCCCTTTAACTGATCGAACAAATCATCAATCCTCGGTAACGGGTACTTGTTCTTTATAGTCACCTTATTGAGCTAACGGTAATCAATGCAAAGTCTCATTGAACCATCCTTCTTCTTTACGAACAATACAGGAGCACCCTAGGGAGAGAAACTCGGTCTCACAAATCCCTTGTTTGTTAACTCTTGCAACTGAGCCTTCAATTCTTTTAATTCAGTCGGAGCCATTCTGTATGGAGAGATCGAAATTGGTGCAGTTCCAGGTAACAAATCAATAGAAAACTCTACCTCTCTGATCGGAGGCAACCCCGGTAATTCTTTTGGAAATACATCCAAGAACTCATAGACTACCGGTATTGATTCAAGCTTCGACTCAGACATTTTAGTATTTAATACGTAAGCAAGATAAGCTTCACACCCTTTTCGCATATATCGCTGAGTAGACATATATGAAATCACCATAGGCAATTTATTTGATTCATTTGTTTCCACCCGAAGAATTTCACCATTTTCACATTTCAACTCAAGAGTTTTTCATGCGCAATTTACTCTAGCATCATGTAATATCAACCAATCCATACCCAAAATGACATCAAACTCGTCAAATGGTAGCAACATTAGATTAGCGGAAAAGCAAGAACTTTGAATCATCAAAGGACAATTTTTGCAAACCTTATCTACTAACACATATTTGCCTAAAGGGTTTGACACTTTAATCACAAATTCATGAGATTCTACGGGCAAGCTCTTACTAGATACTAAATTCACACAAACATAAGAATGAGTAGATCCGAGATCAATCGATTGCAATAACAGTGAGTATCATAAAGAGAAAATGTACCCGGTGATCACATCGGAGATGACGCCTCTTCCCGAAAGCACGTATGGCGTAAGCTCTAGCAGGTACTCTAGCTTCCGGTCTCCTAGTTAATTCCTTTGTCACACTTCTACTGCTAGCTTCACTCCCAGTATTTCTCGGAGGTCTACCTCTATTAGCAACACTAGTCTGTCTGGTACTCTGAAATTTTTCTTCTTCAACCCTTTTTGGACAATCCTTAATATAATGTTCTCGAGAACCACATTTGAAACAAGCCCGGCTAATTGTCCAACACTCCCCAAAATGTTGTTTGCCACAGTGCTGGCAATCGGGTCTATTAGATCTCACATTACCTACACTCACTATTGAAGTAGCTTGGGCTTTAGAATCCGAATATGATCTTCCACGATCCCGATACGAATGTTCAGTTGAAACAGTCAACCAAGGATTCATTTCTTTAGACTTCTTTGGCTGAGATTGGAATGACTTACTAATTGGCCTCTTTCTTGCGTCTCTGGCTTCTCTCACAGCTTTTCTCTTCTCATTGTTCAGTTCTTCAGCTTTACCAGCTCGGTCAACCAATACCACAAACTCTTTCAATTCTAAAATCCCAACTAGTAGCTTGATGTCTTCATTTAACCCATCCACGAACCTCTTACACATAATAGCTTCGGTGGACACACACTCCTGAGCATACTTGCTAAGTCTGACAAATTAACGTTCATATTCTGCCACAGACATTTTGCCTTGTTTCAGTTCAAGGAACTCTTTCCGTTTTTGATCAATGAACCGCTGGCTTATATAATTCTTTCTAAACTCCTCTTGAAAGAAATCCCATGTAATCCTTTCTTTCGGAACCATTGATATCAATGTCTTCCACCAGTGATATGCCGAATCCATTAGCAATGATACGGCACACTTCAAACATTCTTCGGGAGTACAAGAAAGCTCATCGAATACCCTGGTAGAATTTTCAAGCCAGAACTCTGCTCTTTTGGGATCATCATCTATATTAGCTCTAAATTCTTCAGCCCCTTGCTTTGAATTTTATCAATCTGGGGTTTGCTCGATCTTACCATTTCGGCACCTTGAGGAACTACGGAGTGGTTGAGGAATAGGAGGAGGTGGAGGAGGTCGAGCGTTCGGATTTGCCCGAACAAATTCTCAGTATACCAATTACTCATCATACGGAGAAAGGCTTCCGGGCCCTATCTCCACGATCATGTGTCTCAAGCCTACTCTCCATCGGCGTAGTCCCTTGCGCGGAGCCGGCACATTACTTTCTACATCATCGCCACTGACTCGGTCGGGATCCATTTACTATAAAAAAACATGATTTAAAGTGTCGAGTCATCCCACTATCATAATATAATTATGGCATGTACAGATAGACTTCACACACACAAGACGTAGATCCGAGAACCGCCTAAACCAGGCTCTGATACCAATAAATGTAACACCCCATACCCATATTCTAGACCGAAATAAGGTACGGAGCATTACCGTTCACGAAAACATGAATTCACACATTAACCTGACCTTACTCAATTTACTTACTTTAGCTTAGACTAAAGTTGATAGCATTAACAGATATACATAGATACATGTAGATTTTAAAATTTAGAAAAGTGATACTTTAAAACAAATTAATTATGACATATAACAAAATGATTCGTCTCTCTCTATACATGCCATAATTCCAAAGTAGTGATTACAAAATACCAAAAAGTATTGATAGTGTAGATGAGTCTCAGACGATCTCCAAAATCCCGAAATGGCTTAATAATTCTATAAAACAAGAAAAAGAAAAGATGGTAAGCATATAGCTTAGTAAGTAAGTACTAAATTGATATATAATTTATCAAAGTAAAACAATCATACTAGTATATGGTTACATATATTGATGACAGGCTGTTTTCTAGAGTCCCGGTTAAAAGAAAAATCATATCTTGAGCTACATATCTCGAAATTCAATTCCGTAAATTTTCCTTGAAACTAGACTCATAATTCTATTTACTAATTTTTTTTCTAGAATTTTTGGTTGGGCCAATTAGTACAGTTTATTAGTTAAAGTCTCCCCTGTTTCAGGGTATGACTACTCTGATACCTGTGCATTACGAACAAAATTTCTCCAAGTACAAGATTCCAACGACCATGCCATTTGTTTCCCTTAAAAATAGACTCAATAAGGAATCCATGAATGTATGGTATGACTCTTAATAATTTTTTTACAATTTATGGTGAATTTCTAAAATCATAATATGGGATCTTAAATTCATTCAGAACCTGTTTCACAAGAATTAAATTATCACATAATA
Organism: Gossypium anomalum; assembly: GCA_025698475.1. Classification (NCBI taxonomy): domain Eukaryota; kingdom Viridiplantae; phylum Streptophyta; class Magnoliopsida; order Malvales; family Malvaceae; genus Gossypium; species Gossypium anomalum. The sequence continues at coordinate 40,046,195 of CM046959.1, read as the reverse complement.
TAGAAGTCTTTTGTTTCCCCTGTTTCTTTTATATGAAAGTAGACCCATTAAGCTTTAATTCCATAATTTATTTGAGATTTAATTCTACTTCCATGATTTTTGGTGAATTTTCAAAATTATGCAACTGCTGCTGTCCAACATTGTTTTACTACAAAAATTCACTCTTACATAATTCGCTCAATCCTTTCCATTTTACCGAGGTTCGCTCACATATCGAGCATATTGCTCATAAATTCAAATAAATATATACTTGCACTTATTCATCACATAATCACTTTAACATGTATCTTCATTTAATCGATTGCCCGTTGAACTCATCGGAATAACAACAGATACACAACTACCTGAACATTTTCCTATTTCCACAATTGTAGCCGAAGTTATATATGACGCATAGTAGCTTTGCACTTAGTACTACACATGCGACCAAGAATCTGGTACACATAGTAGCCTACACTTAGTACTACACACGTGACCACACAATAGTTCATTTGTATCGTTTTTATTAGAAGGTTCAACAGAAATTTCTCACTTTTCCAACATTTTACTAAATTGTCCGAAATCAATTTAAATTCATAACTTACATCAAATAACCATTTGATAGGCAGCCATATTCCACATGCTATTAAAATACAATAACATAAAAGAAATCGATGATTTATTTACGCACAAACAAACTTACCTCGGTGCAAAATATAGAAATTTTGCAGTTTAGTCCAAAGCTTTTTCTTTCCCCGCTCGAGGTCGATTCCACGCCTTTCTTGATCTATAACAACACATTTAGTTCATTTAACACTCGAACTATTTGTTTCAATCCAAAAATCACATTATGCAAAAATTACATTTTTGCCCCTACCTTTACAAAATTACGATTTTGCCCCAAGGCTCGGAAATTTAATTTCAGCCCTTATTCTTATGTTTAATGACATGCTGATCATTTTTCTCTTCTATGGTATCATCAAATTCTCATTCTAACACATAATTATGAACAATAGGTATTTTTATCGATTATGTCGTTTTGCTCGTTTTCGCTAAAAATCGCTTAGAAAAGATCGTTCTCCTAACTTCAAACATTCATATTCTACCATCAAACATCAAAATACATGTCTATCATTCATGGGTAAATTTTTAAACATAAACCCTAACTCGAAATAATAGTAGAAATAGGTAAACCGAGCTACGAGGATTTCAAAAATGTAAAGAACATTAAAATCGGGGCTTGAAATCACTTACTATAAAGCTTGAAAGTTGAAGAAACCCTAGCTATGGAGGAAAGCAAATTTTGGCAGCAACTAATGATGAAGATGACCAAATTTTGTGTTATTTTTCCCATTTTATTTCATTTAATATACAAATGACCAAAATGCCCTTACTACTAAACTTTCTAAAAATTCCCTCCATGTCCAACTTTTGTCCATAACTTAGGAATTGGTAAAATTTCTATTTAAGACCTCCTAATTAGTATTCCAAAGCAATTTCATACTAAAAACTTCTAGAACACAAGTTTTGTAATTTATTCGGTTTAGTCCCTAACTCAACTTAAGCGCTTAATGCATAGAATTTCATTACGGAATTTTCACGAAATCATGAAATCATATCATAAACCTCAAAATAAATATAAAATAATTATGAAATAATTATTTCTATCTCGGATTTGTGGTCACGAAACCACTATTCCGATTAGGCCCTCATTCGGGTTGTCACATCTGAGTGGCTTACCTGATAATACAAACCCTGTTGATGTGATTTTGAGTTATATGTGTGTGCCCAATCGAGAAATTGAGTAAGTTGTGCTTTGTTTCAAGAAAGGCTAAAAACGGGTAGAAGATAGGCTTAAACAAAGGTTCAAAGAATGTCTAGGGAAGGAATGGATAAGTTTAGCTAAGGCAAAGGCTGAACCAACAATATGAAAGATTGTTGACCCAAGTCTTACAAGCACTTAGATGGATATCGATCGAGGAAAATAGTAAATAAACCTTGACCACTATCTAATGAGATAGGAACCAAAGGTATAACGAATGCCACACTTGAAGTGATAAGTTCGGAAAAAAAAGGAAGGAAAAGACGCCACAAGCCTAGCTTGATAAGTCAAATATTTCATAAATTTAGCAAAAAAGTTCCTACAATTACCTGGAAACAAAGTATTTATAGGCATGAGACAAACCCCAGCCAAATGGACACAAACATTTAACTTAATTAAGTTATTGATGAACTTAATTAAGCTAATTAAAACTACAAGACTTTTGATGAACTCTAAACATATGTAACGACAATGGACAACATGTTTAATCTTCCCAATCAGCTAATAATTAGCTCAATGAGCTGAATAAATTTGGTTCAATGCTTGATAACAGCCTTTTAATTTCCTCCTGGGTAGCTGAATGGACAGCAGCTAAAAACAATGAATGTCATTTGGCACATGAATAGCCTTCTTTGTGTAAATGCTTAAATATAACCAACCAAAAGTGTAAATGGATGAATTGGAACAACCACCATCATCTGAAAAATGTTTGGAAACTAAATGGCTTATGTGAATAACTCTTTGTCCATTAAACTCTTTAAACATTTACTTGGAAAAGCTCATAACAGCTGCTGACCTTTAATTCATCTCCATAACAGTTGAATTTACTCCTCTCTTTAAATGCCCATCCATATAACAGCTGGTTCAAATGATTAATTCACCTATAAACACAATTAAACAAATTAAATGGCTGTAGCAAATTAATTAAGTTGGAACATATTAATTGCCGAAATTATTTAAACAACTAAGTAAAATTAAAACAACTTAATTACTTAAATTAAAATAACTAAACACATTACTAAGACTCATTTAATACTTAAACTAAATATTATTTAAGTTTATTCCAGCAACTAAATACATAAACTAAAAAAAGCTATAATTGAGCTAAACCGAATTAGATATTCCAGCAAATTGTTGCACAAGCTAAAAACAAATAATGTGGAGCTCAATGAGCTAGGATGAGCTATAAACGAGCTAGATGAGCTTGTTTCATGTTGCATGGAACACTTGAGCCAGACATCCGTGATTGTTCGATTATTCTAGCAATGGTTTCCATCCCAATCTCGAACAATTAAAACCTGCACACAAGTTAACAAACTGAAATTAAATTTCATTTTGCAATTGGGACCCTCGTGTTTAGGCCAATCTCGATAACGTCGAGTTGTGTCGTAACATGATGCGACTGGGATCGTATCACTTGATACTCTTTCAACCTTTGACTCTTTTGATTCACTTTTGGCTAATTCCTAACTAGCTTTCCTTATAAATAGACTGGTACTTGACCACTTTGGTCACTAGACGTATTATGCCTTCTAGCATGGCCTCATACCTCATAACCATCCTTTTCATTTCACTTATCATCCTAATTTGACTAGGAATCTTTGTCTACTTATTTTTAAATTAGAGTTCACCCATTTTATATGCCAAGAATGTATTTGGGCACCTACTACTACTTAGTAAAATATTCCTTTCTACGATTTATTAACCATTCCTATTGTAGAGGGTCGTATAAACAAAACACTCTCGGTTCTCCTACTTTCTACGTCGAAATGGCCCTTTTTTAGGTAAAACGCTACTTAGCTTATCGTACATCTTTATAACTGGACATCTTATTCATATACCCATACCCTTAACACTGTTCTCGATTCATCATACTTAGTTTTCCCAAAGGTTAGCCATAGGCTTCATTCCTTCAAAATTCGCCAGACTAGAGCGTCATTGGCATACTCAAAAAGTAACTTATTACTTAATTTAATCCTAATGTTGGGTACTTAAAACTATCTTCTTAAGCCTTATTCCTATGGACTATATTTCAAACTTTTAGGACTTCGCCTAAGGGCAAACTCATGAACTTTTTTTTTTCTTAAATGAATCCATCACTTACTTATTCAGAACTCATTTTTAAAATTCTTACTTTTAAATACTAGGGTTTCATTGGGGAATGTTACAACTTTCCCCTAGTTAGGAAATTTCATCCTCAAAATTTTTCATCCTTTTCAAAGTACTATTACCTGAGCAAGATGGTTGTTTACAACCATCACTCATTAGAAACAATTCAAATTTCTCAGTAAGTTTCCAAGGCCTCTCTTTTACAAACATATCCCTTGAAAATTCTCATTGAAAGTCATTGCTTATTTGCTTTTGAGGACAAAAAAACATTTTGGCGATCAAACACTGAAGTTTAAATCTCACATGATTTCCTTTGGATAGCTTATCAAGCTATTAATAGAGAATTGGAACAGTTGCCTAAACTTAACTTATCATTCATGACTACTCGCATTTAATCTAGGATTTCAACATTTTTTTCTTACGCCAGTTGCCATTATCTTATATGAGGAAGTCGAACAGTTTTCGCCGATCCAACTTCTCACGTAAGCCACTTACTATAAATAAGGTATGCCAGACTCTTCTTCTAACACATTAACTTACTTCGCCTAAATTCTCACTCTCATCCACTGAATCCTCTTGCCCTTTTTTCATCATTCGTTTTAGATTTCCTTTTCTTTTATCATATTTCCTTTTCTACTTCACTATCACTTTTTCTAAATAACTTAATCCTACCAAGATCCCTCAGAGTTTGAGAATACCTTCCTCAAGAGTAAGGTTCTATCAATCAGGCATAACACTACTCGAGTAGTGTTTGGGAGTCTAGACATACAACACTCAAAGCTCTTTTTCCTCATACTCTTTCATGTTATTAGTCAAATGTTGGGTCTAAGTTCTAGTGTGAACTACATAGACTCCTTTCTATTCACTCTTACGAGGATCATTCATGAGCGCCTCATAACTAGAAGGGACGTTTCTAAAAAACATGTGAGATCTTTAGGGATGACTACCTCGTTGGGGTTAAGGGCAACATCATACTTGCTAGGCATGTTCTTATTGGTGGCTCATAGGGTGTAACGATGAAAGCAATCACCATCAACATTATCTTTCTTAAAGCAAGTCTCACCCTTTTCTAGACTTTTCACAAGATGCAATTTACATTCTTGTATTTCTTCATCTATTTACCGATAGAGTTATCCATACATACATGAGAGACTAAGCCACACTCGACATGCTATGCATACCAATGGTCACTAAACTAACTATAAATATGACAAAGGCAAGCGCACCTATTGAACAATAGTATAGCTATGGTGAGTAGAGAATATTGTATCCACGAGAACTAAAAGTATTAAAAATTACTGGTTTTCTATTTTTTTTAGCCAACAATTTAGAATGATCAGTTCTAATCTAAATTTACTAAACTAATTTAATTAAGCACGCAATAGATAATGAATCAAGGAAATAATCGAATATTAACCAATAAGATAAACAATACCCAGGAAAGAATCCACCTAGACTTCACCTATTAATATGAATCTAAATTAAACAATTTATTCACTTGTGTCTTGATATGTAGAAATCCCTAAATTATGTTAATATCTCTTTCAAGAGTAAGAAAACTGACTCTTGGTTGATTAATTGAAATATCATTCTAATTAAAACCACTATCGTTGTATTAACTCGATTTATGGATTCCTCTATTAGATTTGACTCTAATCCGATAGATTTATGTCGTCATATTTCTAGGATTGCATGTATCTCAATGCAATTATGCTAGATCTACTCTTAAAAAAGGACTTTTCCTCCACTAAATTAAGCACATTAAACATGAATTAATGTAACAACCCATTTTTTAGTGAAATCGGAATAGTGGTTTCGGGACTACAAATCTGACCCAAAAATAAAGTTTATTTTTATTTCATTATATGGTCCATACTATAATAGGCATGTCGTGTAAAAATTTTGATACGAAAATTTTATCGATTTAGTGTTTAATTACGAGAAGGATTAAATCGTATAAAATGCGAAAGTTGAATTCTAGTAGCTATAAGGATTAAATAGCTATGGAATTCAAAACTAGAGGTCCTTATATGGTAATTAGACTATTAAGAAAAGTATGTAGATTTTTCTTGGTGACTCATCCATAGAAATATAGAAAAAGAGTATGGACTAAGTTGGAAATAACAAAATACTTGACTAATTAAAAAGATGATAAAAGATATCATCTTATTTTATGTTATCTTCAACCTAAACACATGGAAACCGTAGGTGAGAGAATAGAAGCTTTCAAGGCCTAATTGGGTAAGTTTCCTTGTCCCATTTTTAGTAATTTTGGTATTTTTGAAACCAGGATAGCTTAATCTCTCCATTTGAGAGATTAATTTGAAAAGTTATCAAGGTATGAAAAATGGGTCATTGATGTATATGCTGGAAATTAGAAATTCATGGTAGAAAATGACAGATTATTGATAGATAAACAACTTTTACTAAGTGATTTTTGAAGAAAACATGATTTAAGGACTAAAATGAAAGTTGTAAAATTTAATGTAAAATTCTGAAATTTTATGAATACATGTGCTCTAAAATTTGTAATGGGGCTTTGGTTGGGCTTGGAGTAGGGAGTAATTTGCACAAGTTTCATTTTTCAGGCCTAAGGATAAAATCAAATTTTATGGAAAAGTTAGGGGCAAAATGGTAATTTTGCCTAGGACATAAATTGAGTCCATTTAAATATGAAATGTGTGAAATTAATGGTTAAATTCATTTATATACATCCAGACAACACTAATTCAAGGTTAGATCGATGAAAAGGAAAGGTTTCGGATTAGTAGAATTTTTATGCGAATAAGGGCCGAGGTAGGTTCGTGTAACTTAATCGAGTATGTAATTATGTTAACTGAATGTTGTGTTTATATGTAATTTGAGTTATATTGATGTGCTTTACTTCTATGTTATGATAGAGAATTTTATACATGCTTGAAATGGTGATAAAAGGGTAAATCCCGATTGAATGTTGAATTCCGATAATTATATGCGCTTTCCCAAATCTAATAAGGTCTTGCATTTGTTGTGGACATGATTTAGCTCGGACGAGTAATCCTATTGACCTTGTTATAGAAAGGATTTATCCCAGACAGGTAATCCCAATATAATACCTCTCGAGCATACGTTATGATTAAAGTTTAGCCTAGATTGGTAATCCTAATCGACCTCTTCTAAGCTTATGTTATGTAAAGGATTTAGCCTGGACTGGTAATCCTGTTATACGATATGTAGCTTGAGAGAGTGTTTATTGGTTAAGTGCCCTTATGGGTACCCTTGAATAAGAAATTGATGGATTATCGAATCGTACACTTCGAGTGTACTATTTAAACATCTATCAGAATTCAATGATTCAACGAACATAAAACTCTCGACATGGCATGAAAATCTTGAGATGAAATGATAATGACGTGAAACAATATTGCTTGATGAACTCATCTATGTTACTTGATTGATATGAAGATTTTGGAGACTAACATGTTTGATTGAATGTATGTGTTTAGGCAATTTAGCAAAATGGATGGAAAACATGATATTGTGTGCTTAAATTTAATAAACAAGATTGGTAAGTTTAGTTTCCGTTATACAAACTTACTAAGCATGTAATGCTTACTCTGTTTTATTTTTCCCCTATTTTATAGTGCTCGGAAGCTCGCGAGGGTTGGAGATCACTGAAGCATCGTCACACTATCAACTAGTCATTTTGGGTATAATTAGTAAAAATTGTTTTGGTATAATGGCATGTATAGGACAACTTGGCCAATAGTGGCTTGACATGTTATTTTGTAACTTAGCCGTTGGAATGGCTAGTAATGGTTCATTTTGGTATGACTAAGTAGATTATTATGATATATATATATACACATGTGTTATGTTGAGAATATGTGACCAACGTTGTGAATGCCTAAGTTAAACTAACTATATGCCAAATTCAGTAAATGTGAATTTTGGCTACGGGAAGTTAGTTTTCTTAGGCATATAGTATCTACTGAAGGTGTCAAAGTAGACCCGAATAAAATTTCAGCCATTGTTAATTGGAAGCCACCGAAGAATGTGTCTGAAGTCTGGAGTTTCCTGGGACTAGCTAGTTATTATCAGAGATTTGTGAAAAGTTTTTCAATGATAGCTTCCCCGATGACTCATCTACTGGAAGAAGATGTAAAGTTCAAGTGGACTGATAAATGCCAGCAGAGTTTTGATAGATTAAAAGCTTTATTGACAGAAGCACTAATGTTAATTCAGCCAGAATCAGGTAAGGAATTTACAGTTTACAGTGGTGAGTCATTGAATGGTTTAGGCTGTGTTTTGATGCAAGATGGTAAAGTAGTAGCCTATACTTCACGACAGCTAAAGCCACATGAAAAGAACTGCCCGACACGCGATCTTAAAGTGGTAGCAATTGTGTTCGCATTGTAAATCTGGCTGCATTACTTGTTTGGAGAAAAATTTCACATATTTACTAACCATAAAAGTATGAAATATTTGATGTCACAAAAATATTTGAATTTGAGACAACGTAGGTGGCTTGAATTACTGAAATATTTCGATCTTATTATTGATTACCATCTGAGAAAAGCCAATGTAGTGGCAGATGCTTTGAGCAGAAAATCCCTATATACTTTACGAGAAATGATCACCCAATTGTCATTTCCTGATGATGGTTCAATCATAACCGAGTTAAAAGCTAGTCCAATGTTTTTGCAACAGATCTCTGAAGCTCAGAAAAATGATACTAAGTTGAAAGCAAGATGGGTACAAAGTGAATTGACTTCTGACTCAGAATTTCAGATCAAGATTGATGGTTGTTTGTTATTTAGATGCAGAGTATGTGTACTAAAAATTTCAGAACTAATACAGAAGATTTTGAATGAAGCTCACAATGGTAACATGTCTAGTCATCCTGGTAGTTATAAAATGTATAATGATCTGAAAAAGATGTACTGGTGGCCGGGAATGAAACGAGATATTTCTGAGTTCGTATCTAAGTGTTTGATATGTCAACAAGAAAAAGCCTTCTGGACTGTTACAGTCGGTTACGATACCAGAATGGAAATGGGAAAGAATTGCTATGGACTTTGTAACGAGATTACCCCTGTATCCAAGGAAGAAAGATGTCATTTGGGTAATTGTTGATCGGTTGACAAAGTCTGCAAGTCTGCACACTTTATTCCAGTACATATGAATTATTCATTGGATAGATTGGTTGAATTATATGTTTCTGAGATTATCAGATTGCATGGAGTGCCTGTCTCCATTATTTCAGATATAGATCCTCAGTTTACTTTTTGATTCTGGAGTAAATTGCAAAAAGCTCTGGGTACTTAGTTACACTTTAGCATTGCATTTCATCCCCAGACAGATGGTCAATCTGAACAGGTAATACATATCTTGAAAGATATGCTTCGGTGTTGAAGGTAACTGGGAAAGGTATTTTCTTTTGGTCGAATTTTCTTATAATAATAGTTATCAGTCTAGTATTAAAATGGCACCGTATGAATCCTTGTATGGTCGCAAATGTAGAACTCCATTGTACTGGATAGAACTCAGTGAGAAAAAGTTACACCGAATTGACTTGGTCCGAGAGACCGAAGAAAAAGCGAAAGTAATTTGGGACAATTTGAAAGCAGCCTCTGATTGTCAAAAGTCCTACGCTGATTTGAAACGAAAAGAAATAGAATTTTAATTCGGTGACAAAGTGTTCTTGAAAGTATCGCCTTGGAAGAAAATTCTCTGGTTTGGACGCAAAGGAAAACTGAGTCCAAGGTTCATTGCTCCATATGAGATTATAGAAAGAATTGGACCGGTTGCATATTGGTTAGCTTTACCACCAGAGCTTGATCGGATTCATAATATTTTTCATGTGTCTATGCTACGGCGGTATCGATTCGATCCTTCACATGTTATCTCTCCAACAGAGGTAGAGATTCAGCCTGATATGACATATAGTGAAAAACCAATTAAAATCTTAGCCTGGGAAACAAAAGAGTTAAGAAATAAAAAGGTAGCATTAGTAAAAGTTCTTTGGCAACGACATGGTATTGAAGAAGCTACTTGGGAGCCGAAGGATACTATGAGCAAGCAATACCTGAATCTTTTTACTGGTAAGATTTTCGAGGATGAAAATCCTTAAGGGGGAGAGTTGTAACAAACCATTTTTTAGTGAAATCGGAATAGTGGTTTCGGGACCACAAATTTGACCCAAAAATAAAGTTTATTTTTATTTCATTATATGGTCCGTTCTATAATAGGCATGTCGTGTGAAAATTTTGATACAAAAATTTTATCGATTTAGTGCTTAATTACGAGAATAATTAAATCGCATAAAATACGAAAGTTGAATTCTAGTATTTATAAGTATTAAATAGCTATGAAATTCAAAACTAGAGGTCCTTATATGGTAATTAGACCATTAAGAAAAGTATGTAGATTTTTCTTGGTGAGTTATCCATGGAAATATAGAAAAAGGGCAAGGACTAAATTGGAAATAGCAAAACACTTAATTAATAAAAAAGATGATAAAAGATATCATCTTATTTTATGTCATCTTCAACCTAAACACATGGAAACCCTAGGTGAGAGAAAAGAAACTTTCAAGGCCTAATTGGGAAAGTTTCATTGTCTCGTTTTTAGTAATTTTGGTATTTTTGAAATTGGGATAGCTTAATCTCTCTATTTGAGGGATTAATTTGAAAATTTATCAAGGTATGAAAAATGGGTCATGGATGTACATGCTGGAAATTAGAAATCCATGGTAGAAAATGAAAGATTATTGATAGATAAATAACTTTTACTAAGTGATTTTTGAGGAAAACATGATTTAGGGACAAAAAAGAAAAGTTATAAAATTTGATGAGAAATTCTGAAATTTTATGAATACATGTGCTGTAAAATTTGCAATGGGGCTTGGGTTAGGCTTGGAGTAGGGAGTAATTTGCACAAGTTTCATTTTTCGAGCCTAGGGACAAAATCATAATTTATGGAAAAATTAAGGGCAAAATGGTAATTTTGCCTAGGATGTAAATTGAGTCCATTTAAATATGAAATGTGTGAAATTGATGGTTAAATTCATTTATATAGATCTGAAAAACACTAATTCGAGGTTAGATCGAGGGAAAAAAAGTTTCGGATTAGAAGACTTTTTATACGAACAAGGGCCGAGGTAAGTTCGTGTAACTTAATCGAGCATGGAATCATGTTAATTAAATGTTTTGTTTGTATGTAATGTGATTTATATTGATGTGCTTTACTTGTATGCTATGATGGAGAATTTGATACATGCTTGAAATAGTGATAAAGAGTTAAGTCCCAATTGAATGTTGAATTCCGATGATTATATGCGCTTTCTCGAAACTAGTAGGGTCTTGCATTTGTTACGGACAGGATTTAGCTCAGACGAGTAATCCCATTAACCTTGTTATAGAAAGGATTTAACCCGGATGAGTAATCCCGATATAATACCTCTCGGGCATACGTTATGATCAGGGTTTAGCCTGGACTGGTAATCCTAATCGAGCTCTTCTGAGCTTACGTTATATAAAGGATTTAGCCTGGACTAGTAATCCTGTTATACGATATGTGGCTCGAGAGAGTGTTTATTGGTTAAGTGCCCTAATGGGTACCCTTGAATAAGAAATTGACGGATTATCGAATCGTACACTTCGAGTGTACTAGTTAAACATCCATCAGAATTCAATGATTAAACGAACATAAAACTCTCGACATGGCATGAAAATCTTGAGATAAAATGATAATGACATGAAAGAATATTGCTTGATGAACTCATCTATGTTACTTGATTGATATGAAGATTTTGGTGACTAACATGTTTGATTGAATGTATGTGTTTAGGCAATTTAGCAAAATGGATGGAAAACATGATATTGTGTGCTTAAATTTAATAAACAGGATTGGTAAGTTTAGTTTCCATTATACAAACTTACTAAGCATGTAATGCATACTCCGTTTTATTTTTCCCCTGTTTTATAGTGCTCGGAAGCTCGCGAGGGTTAGAGATCACTGGAGCATCGTCACACTATCAACTAGTCATTTTGGGTATAATTAGTAAAAATTGTTTTGGTATAATGGCATGTATAGGACAACTTGGCCAATAGTGGCTTGAAATGTTATTTTGTAACTTAGCCGTTGGAATGGCTAGTAATGGTTCATTTTGGTATGACTAAGTAGATTATTATGATATATATATATACACATGTGTTATGTTGAGAATATGTGATCAATGTTGTGAATGCCTAAGTTAAACTAAGGTAAGGTTGTGATCATGTATGGATGTAGTGATATGCCCTGTGAATGATGAAATTTGCTTAAGTTGAATTCTTGGATTGGTTGGTATTGGATGTGTGTTTCAAGTGTAGGTCTTGGGTGAAATTTTGGGTGAGAAATGAAGCTAGAAATGGCTTCATTTTGTTCACACGGATAGACTCATGGGCGTGTGTCTAGACCGTGTGTGACACACGGCCTGGTAACATGGGCATATGGTTAGGCCGTGTGTCCCCTGCACCTTAATTTTGAGAAACAGAATGCTCAGAATTGGGCACACGGGCAGAGACACGGGTGTGTGTCTAAGCCGTTTGTGCCACATGACCTAGTATACCGGCATGTGTCTTGGCCGTGTGAAACTTGTACCTAATTTTGAATTGAATTAATTAACCACACGGCCTAGCACACAGGCGTGTGGCATGGCTGTGTGTGCAAGGCAGAGAGTTACACGGGGTCGAACACGGCCTCTAGCACGGGCATGTCCCAGGGTCACACGGGCATGTCCCTTAGACCACACGGGCGTGTGAGCCCTGTACCTTAAAAAAAATTTGTAATTTTGCAAAAAAATTTTTAGAGGTCCCGATTAAGTCCTGACTCGATTCTAATGCTCGTATTGGGTCTCGAGGGCCCAATCAAAGGACGTTATAAATGATCTTGATAAATAAATAGTAATTTACATAAATTATTTGTAAAATGTTCTGAAAGTTTTGGTAATACTTTGAAACCCTATTCCGACGATGGATACGGGTTAGGGGTGTTACAATTAATATCCCAAAAATATTAAAACAAGAAATAAGCACACATAATTGAGAACAAGAATCAAGTATTTATATCGTAAAAACATAAATTTAAATAAAATGATTCACCATAGATTTCATCCTCCCTAGGTATCTAGGGAATTTAGTTCATACTCCTGAATATAAACATCTAAAGTCAGAATAACCACAAGACATAAAGAAACTCAATAAAACTTTGAAAAAAATTAAAGGGAGATATTTAACCTTGGTGGAGATCCACTTTCGAGTTGGCTCGTATAGTGTTCTTCAAGTGTTTTCTTCAATATTCTCTGATTGCTCCCTTACGTCTTCTTCTAATAGGTATTTATAGACTTTAGAATGCTCAAAAAGCCCAAAAATTGACTTTTTTGGCGTATTTGGAAAGTAGGATGCGAAATGGACACGGGCTGGCACATGGGCATGTGTCCAGCCTCTCTGGCTCACATAAGCATGTGCCCAGGCTGTGTGGCTCTTGAAAACAACTCTATTTGTTCAACTTTGTCTCATTTTTCACTCATTTCACTCCCAAATGCTCTTATAAGTATAGAAACATGAATTTAAAGGATAAGGAGCATCAAATTCACTAATTTGCATAATTAATCATCCAAAAATGCATAAAGAATGAGATTAAAATATGTTACTTTTATAGCATATCACATACAGAGTTCCTTCATCTTCTTTCATTTGAGAACTGCCTAAATCGTGCTCTTGTACCAAACCTTTTAGCAACCTCGACACGATCCAATCTACATGATCCGAATTTTGGGTGTTACATCCTTCTTACATATGTAACTAAAAATTTCCTCTTTTCCTTTTATTCATTAATGTAAACTTCTCTTTATGGGAGTAACAGAATCTCTTATGGTGTACATTATATGATTACATCTACAACACAATAAAACATTAGACTTTCCTACTTTATATCTTAGTCTACAGTGTACAACTTGGAGTGCTACCTAGTTATCTAGGCACGGTACTTTAGCTATAAACATGTTGAATGTCTACTCAAATGACTAATGCGCAGACTTTGACACGCCACTTGTTTCCCTCAGTATGCATAACAGCCCAACACACCACTTCTTTGGCATAGCCTTGGCATTGTCTCTCGACGCTAATTCCTTTATATACTTTAAAACATAAAAAACTTTAGCAAGTTTGTAGGAACTTAGTGAGCTAAACCGTAGAACACCTTGTATGTTGTATGTGTTGTTTAATGTAACAAACTGATTTGGTTCTAGTCATAACAGTGGTTTCAGGACCACAAATACGATGTAGTAAAGTTTTATTTTCTTATATTTTTATAATCTACAAATTCACCAAATGATTTCGTGAAGATTTCGTTCGAAAATTTTGACGTTTGGGCACTCAATTTAGTGAAAAGGATTAAATTGCAAAAAGTGCAAAAGTTGAGTTCTACATGTTAGAGGTGTCCAATTGTTATGAAATTTTAAATTGGAGGTCTTTAAATGGTAATTAGACCATTGGTTAAGTTGGTGGACAAAAATGCACATGGATTGGTATATTTCTAAAGTTTTTTATTTGGGGTAATTTGGTCATTTGGTAATTAAAATGAATTAAAAACAAAATTAAAAGCCAATTTTTGTCCATCTTCAACCCCTTGTCTGAATTTCACATGAGGAAGACATAGCTAGGGTTTTTCAAGCTTCCAAGCTCGATTGTAAGTCCGTTTTAGCCCCGGTTTTAATGTTCTTTACATTTTTGAGATTCTCGTAGCTCGATTTAGCTATTTCCACCATTATTTTGAGCTAGGGTTTGTGTTTAAAAATTTATACATGGATGACATGCATGTGTTTCGATGTTTTATGGAAGAATATGAAAGTTTAGGGTGTGATAAACAACTTTTACCAAGTGATTTTTGATGAAATTGCATAAAAGGACCTATTTGTAAAAGTTGTAAAATTATGAGTAGAAAATGTGATTTAGTAAAAAATGTGAACTGATATAAGAGGGAATATGAATCGGCTAGGCTTAGGATTTGAGAAAAATAAATGTTTTTCATCTTACGAGCCTAGGGGCAAAATTATAAATATGTGAAACTTTAAGGGCAAAAATGTAAATTTTCCATAGTGTGATTTTTGGACTAAATTGAATAATGTGAGTATTAAATGAGTCTAATGTGTTATTATAGATCAAGAAAGACAAGGAATTGACCTTGATCGGGGAAATGAAAAGGTTGTGGACTAAATTGCAAATTCGACATATTTTGCATCGAGGTAAGTTTGTATGTAAATAATGCATTGTTTTTACTTACGTTATCACATTTTATTATGTTTTATGAAATGTGGCTGAATATTGAAGGAAATTGACAGGTATCGAAAAGTGAAAAATTTCCCGATTGAACATTAGAAACAGAATAGGATACGAGTGACAGGTCACTAGTGACTCAAGTGTTGTATTATGTGAAGGCCACTTTAAGAAGAGATAGCTTGGTCACAAGTGTGGTACTATGTGAAGGCCACTTTGTGAAGAAAGATAGCTTTTGTCACAAGCGTGGTACAACGTGAAGACCACTTTATGGAGAAGGTAGCTTTGACTACAAGGGTGGTACTATGTACAGGCCACCGGGTATCCGTTATTATTTTGATGTGTTCAACGGGAAACGACTTGGTGTAATTGAATATGACTATGTGATGAATACGTACAGGTATGTGTGTGTAAACTTATGAGCAGTGTGCTCGATATGTGATCGAACTTTGGTATGATTGATATGGAGTAAGTGTTACAATGAAATTTACTACAAAGAAAACATGAAAGAGTGAAATTTAGTAATAAAACAGTTTTGGACAGTAGCAGTTGTGTGACTTTGAAAAATCACCAAAAATGGTGGAAATCGAATTAGAGGTTGAATAAGATATGAAATTAAATCTTATTGATTCTATTTTTATATAAAGGAAATGGTGTAAGCAGAAGAATTTCATATTATGAGATATTTAAATTTTTGTGAGATAGAGTCAGAATGATTTCGGAATCACCTGCTTTGATTTGTGAAAATCATTAAAACTTGTACAAAATTAGTTATGGGTTATAATTTATATTCTTAAAATCCTTAATAAGTCTATTTTCAAAATAAAGAAACTAGAACATCATCCAAAAGCCGTATGAGAAGATAATTAATTTTTAGTGAAGAGGGGTTGGAACTATCAGATAGCGAAACAGTGGTGAGTTTAAAGAATAATCTGTACTAATTGGGTAAACCAAAAATTCTACAAATTTTATGGTAAGAATATATGCGAGTCTAATTTTTAGAAAAATTATCAGATCTTAATTTGGAGTTCCATAGCTCCAGATATAAATAATTTAGTAATTGTGACTCGAATAGACAACTTGTTTTGAACTTGAGTAAATAGTGGATCTATGTGTAGTTATGATTGTATTATTTTGAAAACATATTTTGTTAATATTTTTTTTATTTACATGCCTACATACTAAGCTATATGCTTAGTCCCCTTTCTTTTCCCTTGTTTTATAGTGTCACCAAGCTAGCTCGGGGTACAGAGACCACACTATCATCATTCTTTTGGTATTTTGAAATTCATATTTTGAATTATGGCACGTATATAGGACTTGGTTATTTTGTTATAAGTCATAATTGATTTTGTAACAACCAAATTTTGGGCTTAGTTAGAACAGTGGTTTCAGGACCACAAATTCGATGGTCGAGAAATTATTTTTAATATTATTTTGGTGTTATAGCATGATTATATGGGTACATGGAAATTTTGGTGAATTAATTTTAGTATTGTGAGCTTAATTGAGAAAAAGGACTAAATCGCATAAAGGGAAAAAGTTTTATTTTTCTAGCTAAATGTGTTAACTAGATAGAGAATCATAATTAGGGGTCTTTAAAGAGCAAATGGACCTTTAAGAAAAGCTTGGCCGGCCATAAAGACAAAGAGATAAAAAATTTCAATGGTTAGGTGAGTTTGGTGACTTATTTTGACTAGTAAAATAATAAAAAAAAAAAGGTATCAGCAACTTATATCCCTTACAAGTAAGTGATTTTGATGGCTTTTCTTGATGATTTTTGTACTTTTGAACCCTTGTAGCATAAGCCAGCTAATGAGGAGACTATTTTGCAAAATGGTTGAAATTCTAGGGTTTTGCCATGGGAGTATTTATGTTTTTAGCCTAAACTTTATGGAAGAAAATGAGTCATGGTTATAAAATAAACAACTTTTGTGAAAGGATTTTCATGAAAACACCTAATATGGGCCATTTTGTAAAGTTTGTTAAATGGATGGGAATTGTATGGAATAATTGGAATTTTGAGTTGCTACTAGAGTATTAAAGGTTGGGCTAGGCTTTGTTAATGAGGAAATTTTATAAAAATCATTTTACGAGCCTAGGGGCAAAATCGTAATTTTTGTAAAAGTCTAGGGGCAAAATGGTTATTTTGTCAAAGTATGAATTGTGGAACGCTTAATTTAATGCGATGATTAAATGAGTAAATTTTATTATTTTAGATCAAGAAATTGAGATTCGAGCTTAAATCGAGAAAGTACGTGGTTTAAGACAAAAAAAGGAATAATTATCCGTTTTTGCATTCGAGGTAAGTCTGTGTGACTAAATGAGCACCTTATCCATATTATTGTTAATATACTTGAAATCTATCTTGCTATGATTGTATTGAATTATATGTTGATGATATTGAGTATGAGAAAGTGATGCCAAATGTTAATAATATTTATGTGATGATTGAATACATTGGAAATTTGATGGGATATGATATTCCATTAAAATGAGTAAGTTGCACGTAAATATTACAATTTTACTATTATTATCAATTAAATTATTGATATTCTATGAAATGTTTAATTTTTTTATGAATATGTATGACGAAGTTTGATGTGACGAAACTCCCAGTTGAACCGTAGGAATAGATCGGATATACATGTCGTGATACTAAGGTTACATGAGCTAGTGTAAGACCATGTCTGGGACATGGCATCAGCCTCGAGATATGAGAGCTAGTGTAAGACCATGCCTGGGACTTGGCATCGATCTCGAGATATGAGAGCTAGTGTAAGACCATGTCTGGGATATGACATCGGCTTGATATGTGTCAGTGTAAGACCATGTCTGGGACATGACATTGGCACCAATAGATGAGCGCTAGTGTAAGACCATGTCTAGGACATGGCATTGACCTCGAGATATGAGAGCTAGTGTAAGACCATGTCTGAGACATGGCATCGACTTGATATGTGTCAGTGGTAAGACCATGTCTAGGACATGACATTAGTACCGATAGATGAGAGCTAGTGTAAGACCATGTCTGGGACATGGCATCGACTTTGATGTGTGAGCCAGTGTAAGACTATGTCTGGGACATGGCATCGGCACCTTACCCTATGCTTGAGGCTTATTGAATATCCTATAGTATTCCAAATGGTTCAACGGGAAATTTACGATTTATGTCGGAATAAGAGAGGTTATGACCATGTTGTGAGTGGTATAGGAACTTACATGAAATTCATGAAATGCGTGCTCAATTTATGTTGTATGATTAGTAAGGAATGAAAATGAGTAAGCTATGTTTATGATCATGTTGAAAGGCTACAGGTATGTACTAAAAATTCATGAGTGATGAGCTTGACGTATATTGGACTTTTGGTAAGAATGTAAATGAGTAAGTCATACTTATGAGGAGGACTTTGTGACGACCTTGTAAATATTAGGTCGATACCTATGGTGTATAATTATGTGGTAAATTTGATGGATGATTATGTGTGAGGCTTTTACATCAAATCAAATTGGGATATGATATGTTTATCCCTTCACATTATGGCCTAATGAATATGAAAAGAGAAATTGATTGGCATAAAAGCCTATTTAAAGATAATTATGAAAGGGTAAAATTAGCATTGAAACAGTTTTGGACAGCAGCAGCAGTCTGACTTTGAAAATCCACCAAAAATTGTGGAAATCGAATTCAAGGCTAAATGAAATATGAAATTAAAGCTTATTTAGTCTAGTTTCATATAGAAGAAACTGTGTAAGCAAAAGAAGTTCATATTATGAGATATTTGAATTGTTGTTATACAGATCAGAATGATTTTGAAATCCCCTGATCCAATTTGGGAAAATCATTAAAAATTGTAAAAACATAATTATGGGTTATAATTTATATTCCTGTAATCCTTAATGAGTCTATTTTCAAAAGAAACAAAACTAAACATCATCTGAATCTCGTATGAGGAGATAATTAATTTTTAGCGAAGAGGGGTTAGAATTGTTAGACAGCAAAATAGGGGTGAATTTAAAGAATAAACTGTACTTATTGGCTGGACCAAAAATTCTGAAAATTTTATGGTAAGAATACATATGAGTCTAGTTTTATGGAAAATCAGCAGATCTTAATTTGGAGTTCTATAGCTGAAGATGTAAATAATTTAATGACTGTGACTTGAGAAAATAACTTGACCTGAACATAAGTAAAAGTGCAAATATGGTTGTATTACCTTGGGAAGCAAGGTGATAAATTGATTATTATTTTCATACGGTCTTATTAAGCTATAAAGATTACTCCCTTCCTTTCCTTTTCTTTAGTGTTATCAAGTTAGCTCGAGATTGGAGATCGTCAGAGGCAACACCACACTATCAAGCCATCACCTTTGGAATATTGATATATATATATATATTAAGCGTTTTCAAGTGAGTAGCATGTATAGGGGCTCAGTTTCTATAATATGCGTAATTATGATTAGCTGAATATATTGGCCTATATTGAGTTATTTGTATATGGCCAAGAGGTGTGGCTCATATGGATTATTGTTGTGAACCTATCTATCTATGCTATGTTGTAATGCTTGTGAATGTGTCTTAATATAGGATGTTAAATCATTGAAATGATGTCATGATATGTGTCCTTGGTGTGTATATAGATGTGAATGATTAAGGGTAACATAAGGGCTTGGAAAATAGCCTAAGTGTTGGCCACACAAGCATGTGGCTTGGCCGTGTGGTTCAATTTGTTTGCTAACGTCATAAACAGAGAGTTACACGGGTGTGTCAAAAGGCACACGGGCGTGCCTCTATGTCCACATGGGTATGTGACCCTATTTGCTTAAAATTTTACAAAGTTTTCTAGAGTGCACAATTTAGCCCCAATCAATTTCAAAGTGTGTTTGAAGCCTCGTAGGCTCATAGTAGGAACATTAAGGGGTATTGTGAAAAGTTTTAACTTGGAACAAAATTTTATGACTCGAAAATATTTGTAAGCATGTGTTCAAGCCTGATAATACCTCGTATCCTATTCCGGCGTCGAACTTGGGTAAGGGGTGTTACAGATCTGGCCTAAAATGTTGGCCTTTAATATTTGATAACTCATTTTGTATAAGGCCATTGATGTTGGCTAATATTAGTTAAGTTATATGTTATGATGATGCATTTTGTAAGAGGCATGAGTTGGTTGAATATGTGTGACCACTAAGTATGGAAAATATGGCATGTGAATGGTTGTGTGAAGGACATGGCCTTGGTCACGGGTGTATGCCCCTATTTTCAAGAAATTTTCCAATGTTTTCCACAGTTCTCGGTTTAGTCCTGGACCACTTCCATAGTATGTTTTGGGCCTCATAGATCCATATCAGGGACTTAGTGATGAAAACTGAAAAGTTTAATTTGGATGTAAAAATTATGTCTCGATTTTGTATAATTGTATGTGTATGTTTCGGTAATGCCTCGTACCCTGTTTCGACGTCGAACACGGGTAAATGTGTTACATTTTAGTGGTATCAGAGCTATGGTTTAGTCAGTTCTCAGACTAACATAACGTGTGTGAAAGTCTATTTATACATGCCATAAATATACTGTGATAGAGTGATGATTCTTGACAATTTAAATTGTGTTTTTATATAGTAAATGGATCCCGGCCGAGCTGTAGCTGATGACGTAGAGAGTAATGCACCAGCTCCTGCGCAAGGGACCGCACCAGTTGAAAGTAGATTGAAACACGTAGTCAAGGAGATAGGGCTCGGGAAGCCTTTCTCCGTATGATGAGTAATTGGTATACATAATTTGTTCGAGCAAATCTAAATGCTCAACCTCCTCCACCCCTCCTATTCCTCAACCGGTCCCCGTAGTTCCTCAATGTGTTGATTTGGTAAGATTGAATAAGGTTCCGGTTGATAAAATCTGAAAGCAAGGGGCGGAAGAGTTCAGGGCTAATATAGATGATGATCCCAAGAAAGTAGAGTTTTGGCTTGAGAATTTTATTCGGGTATTTGATGAACTTTCTTGTACTCCTGAAGAATTTTTAAAGTGTGCTATATCTTTATTGAGGGACTCAGCATATCACTGGTGGAAGACACTGGTATCCGTGGTTCTGAAAGAAAGGGTTACATGGGGTTTTTTCCAAGAGGAATTCAAAAAGAAGTACATAAGCCAGCGGTTCATTGATCAGAAACAGAAAGAGTTTCTCGAGCTAAAGCAAGGTATAATGTCTGTGGTAGAATATGAACGTGAATTTGTTAGACTCAACAAGTATGCCCAGGAATGTGTGTCTACCAAGGCTATTATGTGCAAGAGATTCGAGGATGGGTTAAATGAGGACATCAGACTGTTAGTTGGGATTTTAGAATTGAAATAATTCATTGTGTTAGTTGGTCGAGCTTTCAAGGCCAAAAAACTAAAAAAAGAAAAGAGAAAAGCTGTGATTAAGGCCTGAGATGCAAGAAAAAGGCCAATGAGTAAGTCATTCTAATCTCAGTCAAAGAAGTCCAAAGAGAGAATCCTCGATTGACTGTTTCAGCTGGGTATTCGCACCGAGACCGTGGGAGACCATATTCAGGTTCTAAAGCTCAAGCTACTTCAACGGCAAGTGTGGGTAATGTGAGGTCTGATAAACCCGAGTGCCAGCATTGTGGTAGGCAACATTTCGGTGAGTGTTGGTTAATTAGTCGAGCTTGTTTCAAGTGTGGTTCTCGAGAGCACTACATTAAAGATTGGCCTTAGAAGGTCGAAGAAGAAAAATTTCAGAGTGTTAGACCGGGTAATACTACCAGCAGAGGTAGACCACTTAGAAATACCGGAAGTGGAGCTAGTAGTAAAAGTATGGTGAAAGATTCAGCTGTGAGATCAGAAGCTAGAGCACATACAGAGCACCTACTAAAGCTTATGCCATATGTGCTCGTGAGGAGGCGTCATCTCCCGATGTGATTACTGGTACATTCTCTCTCTATGATACTACTGTTGTTGCATTGATTGACCCCAGATCTATTCATTCTTATGTTTGTGTGAATTTAGTATCTAGTAAGAGTTTGCCTGTTGAACTTACTGAATTTGTGATTAAAGTGTGAAACCCTTTAGGTAAATATGTGTTAGTTGATAAGGTTTGCAAAAATTGTCCTTTGATGATTCAAGGTCACTGTTTTTCAACTAATCTAATGTTGTTACCATTTGATGAGTTTGATGTTATTCTGGGTATGGATTGGTTGACTTTGCATGATGCCAAGGTAAATTGTAGACAGAAAACCCTTGAGTTGATATGTAAAAATGTTGAGATTCTTTGGGTTGAAATAGATTAATAAAATAAATTGCCTATGGTGATCTCTCACATGTTTGCTCAGAAATACATGAGAAAAGGGTGTGAAGCTTATCTTGCATACGTGTTGAATACTGAGATGTTTGAGTCGAAACTTGAATTAGTGCCGGTAGTTTGTGAATTCTGAGATGTGTTTCTAGAAGAATTGCCTGGGCTACCTCCGATTAGAGAAATTGAATTTGCTATTGATTTATTACCTGGGACTACACCAATCTCGATTGCTTCGTACAGAATGGCTCTGATTGAATTGAAAGAATTAAAAGCTTAGTTGTAAGAATTGACAGATAAGGGATTTGTGAGACCGAGTTTTTCTTCTTGGGGTGCTCCCGTATTGTTTGCAAAGAAGAAAGATGGATCTATGAGGCTTTGTATTGACTAATGTCAGCTCAACAAAGTGACTATAAAGAACAAGTATCCGTTACCGAGGATTGATGATTTGTTCGACCAGTTGAAAAGGGCGATAGTGTTTTCAAAGATTGATTTGAGATCCGGTTACTATCAGTTGAGAGTTAAAGAGTCAAATGTGCCAAAAACCACTTTCAGAATGAGGTATGGACACTATGAATTTCTTGTGATGCCTTTTGGTTTAACGAATGCTCCGGCTATTTTTATGGACTTGATGAACCGAATTTTTCGGCCGTATTTGGATAAGTTTGTAGTTGTGTTGATAGATGACATCCTGATTTACTCCTGAGATGAGTTCGAGCATACCGAACACTTAAGAACTGTGTTGCAAATTTTGAGAGAAAATAAATTGTTTGCTAAGTTTAGTAAAAGTGAGTTTTGGCTTCGTGAAGTCAAATTTTTGGGACACATAGTTTCAGGTGATGGTATTCGGGTGGATCTGAGAAAAATTTCGACAATTGTTGATTGGAAACCGCCAAAAAATGTATCCGAGGTTAGAGGCTTTTTGGGCTTAGCTGGGTATTATAGACACTTTGTCGAGGGATTCTTGATTATTTCCTCTCTTATGACTAAGTTGCTGCAAAAGAATGTTAAGTTTGAATGGACTGATAGACGTCAACAAAGTTTTGAGAAATGGAAAACATTATTGACTGAGGCACCGGTTTTGGTGCAACCTAAGACGGGGAAAGAGTTCGTGATTTATAGTGATGCGCCATTGAATGGTCTTGGTTGTGTGTTGATGCAAGAGGGCAAAGCGGTAGCTTATGCCTTGAGACATTTGAAACCGCACGAGAAGAATTATCTGACGTATGACTTGGAATTAGCTACCATTGTCTTTGCTTTGAAAATTTGGCATCATTATTTGTATGGTGAGAAATGCTGAATCTTTACCGATCATAAGAGTTTGAAGTATCTGATGAATCAAAAAGATTTGAATTTGCAACAACGGAGATGGCTTGAATTAATAAAAGATTATGAGCAAGTGATTGATTACCACCTAGGAAAAGTGAATGTAGTCGCTGATACCTTAAGCAGAAAATCCTTGTTTGCTTTGAGAGCTATGAGTACGAGTTTGGTTTTGTCTGATGATGGTTCGATTTTGGCTGAGTTGAGGGGTAGACCGTTATTTCTTCAGCAAATTTGTGAAGCTCAGAAGAATGACAATGAATTACAAACCAAGAGAGCTCGGTGTGAATCTGGTTGTGATTTAGATTTTTGAATTGGATCAGATGACTACTTGATGTTCCGTGATAGGGTATGTGCACCGAAAGATGATGAGTTGATTCAAAAAATTTTACATGAGGCATATAGTGGTTGTTTATCAGTTCATCCAGATAGTACGAAAATGTATAATGATTTGAAAAAATTGTATTGGTGGTCGGGTATGAAAAGAGATATTTTTGAATTTTTATCAAAGTGTTTGATTTGCCAACAAGTGAAAGCCGAGCATCAGGTGCCTTCAGGTTTACTTTAGCCAGTGATGGTTCTCGAGTGGAAATGGGACAGAATCACGATGGATTTTGTAACAGGTTTGCCTCTGACTCCGAGAAAAAAAGATGTTGTTTGGGTTATTGTTGATAGATTGATGAAATCGGCTCACTTTATACTGGTACGTACCAACTACTCACTTGATAAGTTGGCTGAGTTGTATATTGCTGAAATTGTGAGATTGCACGGAGTGCCTAGGTTAATTATTTCGGATAGAGATCCAAGGTTCACTTCGAGGTTTTGGAAAAAGTTACAAGAAGCCTTGGGGGCGAAATTGAATTTTAGTACCGCGTTTCTTTCGTAAACCGACGTTCAATCTGAAAGAGTAATTCAAGTTCTTGAAGACATGCTCTGATGTTGTATTTTAGAATTCGAAGGTAGTTGGGAGAAATATCTACCTTTGGTCGAGTTTGCCTACAACAACAGTTTTTAATTAAGCATACAGATGGCACCGTACAAAGCATTGTATGGTCGCAAATGTCAAACTCCTTTGTCTTAGACCGAGCTTAGTGAGAAACAGATTCATGGAGTTGATCTGGTTAGAGAAACCGAAGAGAAAGTGAAAGTAATCCATGATTGTCTGAAAGCTGCTTCAGATAGGCAAAAGTCATACGCGGATTTGAACAAAAAAGAGATCGAGTGTCAAGTGGGTGATAAAGTGTTTCTGAAAGTATCTCCATCGAAGAAAATTCTAAGATTTGGCTGAAAGGGCAAATTGAGTCCGCGTTTCACTGGGCCATATGAGGTTATTGAAAGAATTGGACCAGTGGCGTATCAGTTAGCTTTATCGGCAAAGTTAGAAAGAATTCATAATGTGTTTCATGTATCGATGTTATGACGATATCGTTCAGATCCTTCACATGTGATTTCTCCGACAGAGATTGAGATTCGGCAGGATATGACCTATGATGAGGAACTGATAAAAATTTTAGCTCGGGAAGTTAAACAGTTGAGAAATAAAAGTATAGCCTTAGTGAAAGTGTTGTGGCAAAGACATGGAGTAGAAGAGGCTACATGGGAACCGGAGGAAGCCATGAGAAAATAGTACCCAAACCTCTTTACTGGTAAGATTTTCGGGGATGAAAATCCCTAAAGGGAGGAGAGTTGTAACAGCTAGATTTTGGGTCTAGTAGGAACAGTGGTTTCGGGACCACAAACTTAACATAGTAAAGTTCACTTTCACTATATTTTTATAGTCTGCAATTTCACGAAACGATTTCATGAAAATTTCGTTCGAAAATTTTAACGTTTGGGCACTTAATTTAGTGAAAAAGACTAGATTGTAAAAAGTGCAAAAGTTGAGTTCTACATGTTAGAGGTGTCTAATTGTTATGAAATTTTAAATTAGAGGTATTTAAATGGCAATTAGACCATTGGTTAAGTTGGTGGACAAAAATAGATATGGTTTGGTATATTTCTAAAGTTTTTCATTAGGGGTAATTTGGTCATTTGGTAATTAAAATGAATTAAAAACAAAATTAAAAGCCAATTTTTGTCCATCTTCAACCCCTTGGCCAAATTTCACATGAAGAAGACATAGCTAGGGTTTTTCAAGCTCCCAAGCTCGATTATAAGTCCGTTTTAGCCCCGTTTTTAATGTTCTTTACATTTTTTAGATCCTCGTAGCTCCGTTTAGTTATTTCCACCATTATTTTGAGCTAGGGTTTGTGTTTAAAAATTTACCCATGGATGACATGCATGTGTTTTGATGTTTTATGGAAGAATATGAAAGTTTGTGGTGTGATAAACAACTTTTACTAAGTGATTTTTGATGAAATTGCATAAAAGGACCTATTTGTAAAAGTTATAAAATTATGAGTAGAAAATGTGATTTAGTGAAAAATGTGAGCTGCTATAAGAGGGAATATGAATCGGCTAGGCTTAGGATTTGAGAAAAATAAGTGTTTTTCATCTTACGAGCCTAGCGGCAAAATTGTAAATATGTGAAACTTTAGGGGCAAAAATATAATTTTGTCATAGTGTATTTTTGGACTAAATTGAATAATGTGAGTATTAAATTAGTTTAATGTGTTATCATAGATCAAGAAAGACAAGGAATTGACCTTGATCGAGGAAATGAAAAAGTTGTGGACTAAATTGCAAATTCGTCATATTTTGCACTGAGGTAAGTTTGTATGTAAATAATGCATTGTTTTTACTTACTCTATCACATTTTATTATGTTTTATGAAATGTAGCTGAATATTGAATGAAATTGACAAGTATCGAAAAGTGAGAAATTTCCCGATTGAACATTAGGAACAGAATAGGATACGAGTGACATGTCACTAGTGACTCAAGTGTGGTATTATGTGAAGGCCACTTTGAGAAGAGATATCTTGGTCACAAGTGTGGTACTATGTGAAGGCTACTTTGTGAAGAAAGATAGCTTTGATCACAAGTGTGGTATTATGTAAAGGCCACTTTGTGAAGAAGGTAGCTTTGACTACAAGGGTGGGACTATGTGCAGGCCACTGGGTATCCGTTATTATTCCGATGTGTTCAACGAGAAATGACTAGCTGTAATTGAATATGACTATGTGATGAATAAGTGTAGGTACGTGTGTGTAAACTTATGAGCAATGTGTTTGATCTGTGATCGAACTTTGGTAAGATTGATACGGAGTAAGTGTTACAATGAAAGTTACCACAAAGAAAACATGAAAGAGTGAAATTTAGTAATAGAACAATTTTTGATAGCAACAGTTGTGTGACTTTGAAAAATTACCAAAAATGGTGGAAATCGAATTAGAGGTTGAATAAGATATGCAATTAAATCTTATTGAGTCTATTTTCATATAAATAAAACGGTGTAAGCAAAAAAGAATTGGAAACATTATCTGAATCTCGTATGACAAGATAATTAGTTTTTAGTAAAGAGGGGTTGGAACTATCAGACAGCAAAACAGCGGTGAATTTAATGAATAAACTGTACTTATTGGCTAAACCAAAAATTATGAAAATTTTATGGTATTAATAAATGTGAGTATATTTTTTGGAAATATTAGCGGATCTTAATTTGGACTTCCATAGCTCCAGATATAAATAATTTAGTGACTGTGACTTGAATAGACAGCTTTTTTTGAACTTGAGTAAATAGTGGATATATGTGTAGTTATGATTGTATTATTTTGAAAACATATTTTGAGGATTGATAAAAGCATGTTAATAATTTGTTTATTATTTACATACCTACTTACTAAGCTATACGTTTACTCCCCTTTCATTTCCCTTATTTTATAGTGTCACTAAGCTAGCTCGAGGTACGGACATCGTCGGAGATCCATCCACACTATCATCATTCTTTTGGTATTTTGAAATTCATATTTTGAATTATGGCATGTATAGAGGACTTGGTTATTTTGTTATGTCATAATTGATTTGGCCTAAAATGTTGGCCTTTAATATTTGATAACTCATTTTGTATAAGGCCATCGATGTTGGCTAATATTAGTTAAGTTATATGTTATGATGATGCATTTTGTGAGAGGCATGAGTTGGTTGAATGAGTGTGTAATGACTAAGTATGGAAAATTTGGCATGTGAATGGTTGTGTGAAGGACACGGCCTTGGTCACGGGCGTATGCCCTTATTTTCAAGAAATTTTCTAATGTTTTCCAAAGTTCTCAGTTTAGTCCCGGACCGCTTCCATAGTATATTTTGGGCCTCGTAGATCCATACAAAGGACTTAGTGATGAAAAGTGAAAAGTTTAATTTGGATGTAAAAATTATGTCTTAGTTTTGTACGATTGCATGTGTATGTTCTGGTAATGCCTCGTACCCTGTTTTGGCATCGAACACGGGTAAGGGGTGTTACATTTAGCACATCCTTAGTGTATTTCTTGACCTTTTTTTCTTTGTTGGCGAATACTATACTAAGGCACCATCTTTTTTTCTTCATAACCGTTTTCCTTCTTTTGTGTTTATTATACTTAACATCTTTTTACCTTCTCTATCCTTTCTTAAACCTTACATTTACATCATCCTTAACATTTTCGCTTACCTTATTTGTAATAGCCCGTTTTTGGGTCAAATCAGAATAGTGATTTCGGGACCACAAATTCAAAGTAGAAATATTTGTTTTATTATTATTTTAAGGTCTACAGTATGATTAAATGATTGTATGAAAATTTTGTTAAGAAATTTTATCGAATGAGTGTCCAATTTGACTAGAAGGACTAAATTGCAATAGGTGCTAAACTTGAGTTCTCTATGTTAAAAGTGTCTAATTGCTATGATCCTTAAATTAGAGGTCCTTAAATGGTAATTAGACCATTATAATCTAGGGTGGACAAAAATGGACATGGTTAGGTGAAATTTTAAAGTTTTCCATTAAGGGCATTTTAGTCATTTTGTAAATAAAGACAAATTTTTACAAATAAAAGATGTCATCTTCTTCAAATTAGTCCCCCATGGCCGAATTTCACAAGGAGAAGACATAGCTAGGGTTTTGGCCACTTTCAAGCTCAATTATAAGTCTGTTCTTGTCCCGTTTTTAACAATTTTTATATTTTTGAAATCGCTGTAACTTGATTTAGCTATTTCAAGGACTAATTTGAAAGAAAGGTGAAGTTTAAAATTTTAACCATGTTGAACATGTATGTATTTTGATGTTTGATGGTAGAAAATGCATGTTTGTTGTTTGTTAAATGACATTTTGTAAAGTGATTTTCGGTAAAAACGACAAATAAGGATTTATTTATAAAAGTCTATAAAATGAGTAGAAAATGTGAATAAATGAAAAATGTGGGCTGTCATGAGCATGAAAAAGTTTTGGCTAGGCTTGGGTTGTGAGGAAATTGAAAGAAATTCATTTTACAAGCCTAGGGACTAAATTGTAAAAATGTTAAAAGTTAGGGGCAAAAATGTAATTTTTTCCATAGTATGTTTTTGGGCTGAATTGAATAATGTGATGATTAAATAAGTTAAATTTGATATTATAGATTAAGAAAAATGAAGTTCGAGTTTAGACTAGGGAAAGAACAACGTTGTGGACTAAATCAAACTAATAGCCGTTTTTGTGTCCGAGGTAAGTTCGTATGTTAAATAAGCTTTAATATATTTGTATTTAAATGATTTAATATTGCATGAACTGTATGATTGATTGTGTGGACGAGTTTAACTTTACGGACGAGTTCGACTTTACGGACGAGTTCGATGACGGTTTGATAAGCAAGAAATCCAGTTTGAACCCTAGGAATATATTAGGATACAAGTGACATGTCACTAGGGTTACCATGTGTTATGTGATTATGTGATCCGGTCTTTGGTCTCAGACGTCCTACCGAGGGTGGTGAGTATATCTTGGCATATGTTGCGGTTACTTGGCGACTTGTGTAATAGCGACCTAGAGTAGCTACGTCTTGACTAACAGCTTGTGTGAGTAGGCTAGTTGATTGGCTAGAGAGCGAGCAATTATATGATATGAGATTGAGGTGGCATTGGTTACATATGTGGCACTTAGTGTGTAAGATCCCTAAGTATCCGACATTATTATTTCAAGTGGTTCACGGGTATGTCAAAGATGAGAATAAGTGTAAATTTGTTACGAGATGGTATAGGTATGTACTCGAAGCTTATGATTATAAATTCATGAAATGACGATTTCAAGGTAAGTTGTGAGGGAAGTGAATTACGATCATGAGATTATGGTAAATTATGTTATGTTATATTACTTGCATGATTAATGTATGGTATGTTGCTTATTTCTTCATACGAGCTTACTAAACTATATAGCTTACTCCATTTTATTTTCAATGTTTTATAATGTCACCAAGCTAACTCAGGATTGGAGATCGTCGGAAGTCACATCACACTATCAAACTGTCCTTTGGGTATCGATGATTTTAAAACATTTTGACAGTATGGCATGTATAGGGACTTGGTCATTTTGTTAAATGTGTCATTTTATTTGGCCAAATGTATTGCCTTATATTGGTTTCAGGTGATTTGGTATTTAGCCATGTAATTGGCTTATTTGGCTAAAATGATTATAAGCTCATTTATATAAGTATATGTGTTAATGCCTTCTTGTTTTTGTGTTTTGTAATGGGTTGATATGTGTTTATTATGGTTAAATGACTTGTGAAATGGATGAGATGGGTCCTTTGGTGTGCTAAGAAATCTAAATAGAAGTATGCATGATGAAAGTATTCATGTTGATACTTGTGAATGTGAGACTGGTATAAATTGATTTAGTAAATTATGCTATAGTAAATATGTTAAGTGTTTGTAATGAATGATAGGATTTAGTCTTGATTATGGATGTTTTGGTTGTTTAAACATGCCATGGATTATGCCATTGAACTTGTGTGTGTGTAGGTGTAAATGAGGGTGACAAATGGCTTGGTAAATAGCCTTTATTTTGTCCACATGGATAGACACACAGGCGTGTGTCTAGGCCTTGTGTGACACACGGTCTACCCCATGGGCATGTGTTCTGGTCGTGTGTCCCCTGCACCTTAATTTTGAGAAACAGAATGCTCAGAATTGAACACATGGGCAAAGACACAGGCATGTGTCTTAGCCGTGTGAAGGACATGGCCTCAGGCACGGGCGTGTGTCCCGACCGTGTGAAGTCTACACCTATTTTATGAAAATATAATTTACCACGGCCTGGCACACGGGCTTGTGACTTGGCCGTGTGACATCAATTTGTTCATGCATTACAAAATAGAGAGTTACATGGGTTAGAGACACGGGCGTGTCCCAAAACCACATGGCGTGTGACCCTTGTTTATGGCAAAAATTTTCTAAGTTTTATAAAAATTCCCTGAGTTTTCGGTTTAGTCCCGAACTACTTCCAAAGCATGTTTTGGGCCTCATAGGCTCGTATTAGGGACTTTATGATTGAATACGAATGGTTTTAATTTGGATGAAAATTTATGATCCGAAATTTTATGTTTACTTGATTTGTAAGTCCCGTAATGCCTCGTATCCTGTTCCAGCGTTGAATATGGGTAAGGGGTGTTACATTATTATCAGACTAAATAACTTATTT
Organism: Gossypium anomalum; assembly: GCA_025698475.1. Taxonomy (NCBI): domain Eukaryota; kingdom Viridiplantae; phylum Streptophyta; class Magnoliopsida; order Malvales; family Malvaceae; genus Gossypium; species Gossypium anomalum. The sequence continues at coordinate 40,014,793 of CM046959.1, read as the reverse complement.
CATACTCACTATACTTATCATTATCATCGGGCGGGGTAGACTACGCCCAATACTTATCTAAGAATTTGCTATATCATCCTTACTTTAGTACACTTTCTATTATTCCTCTTAACTTGTATCTTTACTTGCCACGCAATTTGGCACGCACTAGCCTTTCTATCCATTGCTTATAACTATACGGAGTTCACCATTCATTCAGTGTTCAACCAAAGGCGTTGCCTTCAGATGGTCACCATGAATTCCATTCTTTAAATTCTGCCACAATGGTGTTCCTTTCCAAAAATAGCAACAGAGGCTTTCCTTTCAGAGAATCGCCATAAGGGCATCCTTGTAATATAAAAATTAATGAATTTAAATTTAGAATTTAAATATTATATTTAAATAAATGGGCAATCTACCAGCAACAGAGAGATAATACGATTTATGAAAATTTATGTCATTGAGAATTTTTAGATAAATTTTAAGCACATTTACATTTATGGAAAAAAAGAAAAAGAAAAAGCTCATACCAAATTCAAAGTAACAAAAATGTAAGAAAATGTCAAAGAATCGTCCAATTCAAAGAGACAGCACTCGAATGATTCTGGTCTTGGTAAAAATTGGGGCTTCTTCAGCTTTGCCAAGAAGATTACATAAGTCTTCTCCAAAAAAGACAAAGCAATGTTAGATACATAAACATCTTCCATAAATGTACATGAGATACAGAAGTAAATTAAGGATGCTTATTCTAACTTGTCCAATAAGGGGAATATCCAATTGTGCAAAAGGGGAAATGACTTCCACTTCAGCACCTGCCTCTTCCCATGTTTCCCTTATTGCCCCTTCAGCAGTAGACTCCCTAATTTCTAGGTAACCAGCAGGAAGAGTCCGTAAGATCAAGTTCTGCCAGTGGTGTGGTGGCCCAGCAAAGCATGATTGAACTCCCGAAGCACCTATAAATAAAGCAACTCATGGAATTGAGCTACATATGAACTTCAATGTACCACCGTAGAAAACACTTTCACTGATTTCACATGAACATCTACTAAATAAAGTGTATTTAGGCTTACCCTATAGCCATTACCAATTCATTTGGATTGGATGTTAAGCTTGGTTTTCAGATCTGGGTTATTTATTTTGTTTTTCTATCATTTATCACCATATTTGTTTACCACAATGTAGGACAATTTCTTTTAATTGTTCTTATTGGGCTTACATTTTTGGTTGATGCTTAAAGCATAGTTCATGATCCCAAAGGAGATATAAGATCTGTTTAAAATAGTTGACATACTACCTTTTCATATTTTTCCTTGGCAAGTTCAAACTTTCCCTCTTTGAGGTGTCAGTTACCCTGCAGACAAATGGTTAAATATTCAAATCTCCTACCCATGGTGCTCTAAATTAGGATGGAAGCTTATAAAGACAATAAACTCACCAGCATCGGGAAGTTCATCCTTTCGCAACTCAAATGTTCGCTTCCTTTCGTGGTCCAGGATGGCAATTTTTGTTGGTGTACTAAGATATATCTCATCCACCTTTTCATCAACAAGAACGGTAAACATAAAACAATGTATACAAATTAGAATTGAAAAGACAGAAAACATAAGCCTGCTTTAAAAATTTTAGACTAACTTCTGATTCAAATGTTATTGCATCCCCTTGTTGATGAAGCTGCTCTCTATCTCTGCAGAGTTATCCAAATAATCCGATTGCTCTAGTCCTTCTACTCGCACTTCACTAAATAAAAGTAAATAAAAATTGAATTGTATAGAACAAAGAATAAGTCCAAGCAATATAGCATAACAACAACACCTAGACTTTACTCTTAAAATAATAACAAAAATAAGAACAAAGCGAAGAAAACCCTTCACTGTTATTCACTCTGTTTTTGCCAATGAAGTTCCTCTTTCGATTCATTTCCGGTATAAATTGCGAGAAAATAGAATTTGAGGTTACATGAAAGATAACAATTAACCACTAGGTTGAATAATTTGAGGTTAGCAAGAAAATAGAAATATCAATCTTGAGCTACTAAAAGAATATCAAAATTAAACAAATAAAATATCCCACAAACAAAAGAGAGGGATACCTGAATTGCGAGGAAAGGCACTAGATCTAACTTACCAACACACCAATATCTGCTTGGGATGCACCACTGATCATATTAGGAACATAACATTTGTGACCCTAAGTGGTCAATGCAAAACTGTAGTTAGTCTTAATTAAAAAGAAAAAAACGTATCTAAATCTGAATTCAAGTAGATGCATTTCACTTGAGAAAAAAAATTAATTTTTTAAAATGTGAATAGTGTTCTATAGTGTAAAACAGGTGCTAAGTGAAAACATTTCAACAAAGCCACAAAAAAGGTTACAGAAAATACTCAATTTTGAAAAGTATTATCAATTATCCTATAAACAATTAAATAGTGAATAGAAGACAGGATTGATTTAAATGAAAAGGGAATAACAATATAATTCCAAGGCAATCTCCTTCATGGCGCATCCAAAATAGTAAATCTAGTGGTCTCGGTCTCAAAGTGTGCTCTTCCAACCTCAACGGTTTACCACTCGCAATCAATAATTCAAATTTAATTAATGCTCAGATAAACAAAGAGTTTAGATAATCAAGAATAAATGTAGACAGTATAATAAAAATTATATCCGAAATATTAACTACACTACTACACATATTCTCAAAGTTGGTAAAATCATTTTCCCATTATATGGTACCTTAACTCTCTCTTCTTCATTAGTGTCCATAATATAAGCCATATACCTAAGACAAGGAATATAGTCAAGTCGGATAATGAAATAGCTGAAAATCCTCTGCATGCAAGGCATTATTGTTTGTCATTATTTTCAAGTAGTAAACTAGAGAAAATATTGGATATAGGTGTGTGTATTAGCATGCATGTGTGTGCATCTCGACATGAGTGAATAATTATAACATCAATAGAACGAAATTACTAATTTGAATTGTAATAGTATACTAATACCTTCAAAACAAGTTCTATAAAAGAACAAATCCCGATATTGGCATGCTCTTTTGGAAAACAAATGTAGATGGAACAGCATTGATTTCCACTATCTAAGTTATGAAGCAAACCTATGGCTCACGACTTTCTCTACTTTTATCCTTCGCTTCTTTCTCATACTACTGGATTGTACGGTCATCGACGACCACCGAGGAAGAGTATCGGCCTCCAGTTGTAGACTTACCAAAGCATCTAAAAATCAAATAAAATAGATTCAAAACATACAGTGGAGATCATTTAGTTATTTTATACTGAACAAGATTCTTCTATAAAGGGATTCTAAATTACATTGATAACCAGCAGTATTTGATAATTTCTTTTGGGAAAAAAAGGAAAAATGAATTACAAATTAACATTTTTCTTTTTAATTTGTGAAGTTTTAAAAGCCATACTGCAACTCATCAGTAGAGACTGGGCATTGGTTCCTCATCATTTGTGGGTGTGTTTTTAAATCATAAGGTCTAAGCTTAAGACAATCCAATCTAACATCAATGGCAGTTATGATAGCTTAACGCACGATGGAAATGATAGCTCATTTAAGCTATGATATGTTTGCTTTCAAGTAAAAACAACAGCATCGTTTAAAAATAACAGATATTTTGGACTCTATTTTCCATGAAAATTGAATCTAATGGAAATTTGGGTTTACCAAAATTGCGACCAACAATGCAATGCCAAGTAGGTCCATGTTTCTTGTCGAATTCTTTCTTAATGTACTCTGCTACATCTTTCTCTACATTGTTCTTCTCGAAAGCCTAGTCAAAACCCCCAGAAGGAAAAACCACTCCAAGTCAGCAAATTTACAGTATTTACTAACAAATCAAGACCAAACCAAGAAAACCAAGAAAATAATTCCAATAAAAAAGCCATAAAAATTAGGAATCTTGTAAGGTAGAGAAAAAGAGCTAACGGAAATGGCTATATTGACGGCCTCTTTTTGCATGTCGTCTTTCATGCCGGCGCTTTTGAAGATAACTTTCTTGGGTTCTACAGTAAGCGCCGGAGAAGGCTTCAATTCATCGGTTTTCCATTGTTTCATTGTCAGAGCTCTGGTGGTGCTTCTCTTAGCTGCTTCAGTACTCATCCTGTTTTTTTTCTTTTTCGTTTTTCAAATTCCAGAGCCAAAAGAAGAGAAAAAGAAAAGGGAGAGACTCAGTTTCCACAAAATTCCAGTTTGCAACAAACGGGTTTTTGTTTTGGAAGAAAATGAAAAATGGAAAACTGGAAATGATTCTGTCAGGTGATACTTTGGTGAATGAATTGAAGTGTGTTCACTGCTGAGAAGAAGAGAGAGTAAGGAGCGGGTAACCAAAAGTTATTTTTTGGGAGTGAGTGGGATTTTGATTCGCCTTTTGCGGCGTTTTCAACAAAAATGTTATTAGAGCTCAATTTTTTCTGGCGTTTTAACCAAAAACGCCACTATTTGTTTAATTTTAATTTTTTTATTTTTTCTTTTAAAATTTTTGTGCTGAGATTATCATTTTAGAATTTTTTTTTAATTTTGAATATTTAACTTTATAACTAAAATATGGACTAAAATATTAAATATTAAATATTTAATTTTTTTAATTTTTAATTTTTAATTTTTTAAATTTTTTTGAAGATTTTTATAATTTTTAAATTATCATATAAAATACAAAAGGAAATTTTAACAGAAAAAAATGAAATCGATGAATTAAAAAAATACAAAATGACACAGCAATACAAGCATTATTCTTTTAAGTATGGTCCGCATTAGTTGTTTAGATTTTTATATAAATGGCATTTAATTATATGTATACACCTAAATTTTGATAGAGATACATCTCGAGAATTATATATGAATTTGATTTTAATGTGTAATTGTAGACGTGAAATTCTAATTGTGGTTTAAATGTATAGTTGAAACTTTAATTTTGATTTAATCATACACATTTTAAAAAATAAATACATCAATAATATATTTTTATATTGGATAAATATAAATATTTATGTATGCAATATATAAATATAAAATGATGTTATATCAATAATTGTGTTAATAATTTATAAGAACTAGATCAAATTAAAGTTCCTGTATACAATTGCACACTAAACCATTGTTAGAAAAAGAAACATTTACCAGGGATAATCATAAACACAATCTCTAAACCCTAAAAACACTTAACCCCTAACCCTTAAGCCTTAAACCCCAACTCTTAAACCATAAACTATAATCCCTAAACCCATAATTCATAAACCTTAAAATAGTAACTTATATGCTTTAAACCTTAAACCATATACCCTAAATCATAAACTCTAAACTATAATGATAATTAATTCAATATTTTAAAATTAATACTATATCTTTTACAATTATATAAGAAAATATTTATCATATAAATTAAAAAATACTAATTAATCTAAACCCTAAACTCTTAATTCCTAAACCTTAAAACCTAAATCCCAAAACATAAACCCTAAACCATGAACCCTTAACCCTTAACCCCTAACCCCTAACACCTAAACCCCAACCTTTAAACCACCCTTAAACCATAATCCATAAACCTTAAAATAGTAACTCATAAACATTAAACCCTTAACCATATACCGTAAACCCTAAACTATAATGATAATTAATTCAATATTTTGAAATTAATACTCTCTCTTTTACAATTATATAAGAAAATATTTAACATATAAATTAAAAAAAAATCAGTCATATACCAAAAATCTTTAAAATTATTTTAAATAATAGTATTTTAAATTTTTTCGTTTTTAACAAAGATTTTTCTATTTTTTTACTTTCAATTTTTTTCTACGTGTCATTTTTTTCTAAAGAATTTAAATATTCAATTAAAAATATATTGTATTTTAATATAAATAAACCAGTTAAACTATAAGTAGACAGATGAAATGTTTTTTGTGGCGTTTTTCAAAAAGCACCGTTAAAGCAACTAAAAGCTCAATACAAAACGATGGCGTTTTGCAAAATTCTTTTGGAAAAAGCTGCTAAAGATTGAGCATTAGCGGTGTTTTTTAAAAAGCGCTGCTAAAGCCACTAAAAGCTCAATACAAGGCGTTTTGCAAAATTCTTTTGTGGCGTTTTTTGAAAAGCATCGCTAATGCTCATTCTTTAGCGGCGTTTTTCAAAAAGCGCCGCTAATGCTCGTTCTTTAGCGGCGTTTTTCATTCCAACGCCGCTAAAAACCTATTTTGCTGTAGTGTTTGGGAAGTAGGATGGGAAATCGACACGGGCTGGCACATGGTCGTGTGTCCTGCCGGTGTGGCTCCTGAGAACATCTCTATTTGTTCGATTTTGGCTCGTTTTTTGCTCCTTTCGCTCCCAAATGCTCTCCTAAGTATAGAAACATGAATTTAAAGGATTAGGAGCATCAAATTCATTAATTTGCATAATTAATCATCCAAAAATGCATAAAGAATAGGATTAAAACATGTTACTTTTATAGCTTATCAAATATCCCCACACTTAAGCATTTGCTTGTCCTCAAACAAAATCTTCAACTCACATTAAAATTAATATTTCTCAACTTATAATTCCCATAAATAATGTCTCAAAATAATTCACAAATAATCATGCATTGGCGATTCAACTAAAAGAGCACTAAAGCCTCAAACAATCCAAGCTAACATTTTTAAACATGAAAACATAGGTGTCTCCCCTTATCAAAATAATTACCTTTAATTCAAAATCGACAAGAATCAATATCCTCACTAAATATTCGCTCAAATCACTAAAAGTGTTTAAGGTTCACGAATAAGCACTCAATAGTAAAATAAGAAAGGTCATTACCATAGGCTTGCATGAAAAAAATCAAATCTTCACCACTATAAAATGAGATGATACACAAATCAAAAGGTCTTTAAGAGGTTGTAATGGGGCTTAGGTTAAGGGTGTGGATAAAGGCCAGAAAAGTTGGTTATAATTGAGATCAAATTGATAAATTACTAAACTAGGAAAAAATAAACAAGTGCATAAACCAAGAACTATTCAAGAATAAAAACGAGCTTCTTCTCAAAATATGAATTTAACTGTTCAAGCTCAATCAACATAGAACTAAATAATTATCAATTTTTTTCTTTTTTTTCTCTTTTTTTATTTATCTAGAACAATTAGAAATAATTTAGCAAATCAAACAAAATAGCATAGTTAAGCAACAAACCAAATCAAATCTCGATAAAAAGAGAGTCAATAAAACAGGAAAAAGTCTCAACAAAAAAATGAGTTATGGATTAACATTAATGGGTAAATCAAAAAATGGTGTGTTACGCTTAATGGGGTTCACTAAGGGCTAATTATAAATGTAGGCCTTTTATAGGATAAGTGGGTTAAAACCTAGGTGTCTTTATCATCCCAGTAAATCAAATCAAAGGTGTGGTCTCGACATGCAAATCGAAGCAAGTTCTAGAATAACATATCAGGTTGACTCGCTCAAAACCAATAATAAAATGAACAAGAAAAATGTATGCTCTAAAGCTCAAAATTTCACAAAAAATCATGGTTTTTGTTGTCAAACTTGCAAATCTCAAACTTCAAGATAATACTTCAATTTAGGGAAACAACCTAAAAAAATTTAATTTCTGAAAAGTAACTTATCATTCTTGATTCTCTCATGTCTTAAATTTTAAATCCACCAATACACAAATATTTACAAATTAATGTAAAACACATCAACAAAAAAAATCTCAAATTGACAAAAATTCATTATAATGGAAGTATGAGAAAATTACTTAAATACAAGACATAATTTAGGGATTTTCTAATAATTATATAAATAACCTCTCCACACTTAAGGTGCACATTGTCCTCAATGTACAAACATATATAATCACAGCATAAGCAGAATATCATACGAGATGGAGAAAACTGAAACTGCCCTTAATATTGGATGAAATTGCTAGAATGGTGAAAAAACGAAAATTGTAGGTAATGCATGATTCTGAGCAAACTAATAAGAAAATAAACACAAAGAATGAAGAAGATTAAGAGAATACAACTCAATTAGAAACAACCATAAAAATAAAAATAAAAACATAGTTCAAAATATAATAAATGAAATAAGTCTAAGAAAATAAATATAAAGCAACTAAAAATAAAAATAAAAATAAAGCTAAAATAAAAGCAAAGCAAAAAAGAAAAGAAATAAACTGAATGATACTAATAAAATTAAAGATAATAGTAAAAATAATACTAAAAATAATAGAAATAGCATAAATAAATTAAAATAAAATTAAAATCTAAGCATAAGAAAAATAAAACAAAAAAGAAGAAAAAGAAAACAGATGAAAAAATAATATAACAAATAATAATAAACAAATAAATAATAAAATAAAAGAAAGAAAAGGGTAAAAGGGGAAGATCGACGGAAGAAGGTAGCCGAAGTTATGAAGGGGGGTCTCGCATGGGAGGCAGTGGTCGGTGCAAGAGAGAACCGCGCAATCGAAAGAGGAGAATTGGGGCTGGTCGGTGCGAGGGAGAAGGAAGAGGGGAAAAAGGAAATCGTGCAGGGATGGGGGAGTGGTTGGTTCACGTGGCTGTTCGACGAGGGAGGGAAGAAGGGCATGCGTGGGTTTGACAAGGTAAGGGGAAGGGGAAGTGAAGGGGAAAAGGGATGAGGGCATGGGGCGTGAGTGGTGCACGGGTGGGTGGTTGATGGGAGAAAAGTCGGGGTGGCTATGGTGCGGCGATGGAGGCTTGGGCAAGGGAAGGAACGACGGCCAGAATGGGGGAAGAAAGTGAGAACGGTGGCTAAGGTTAGGGGTTTGAGGAAGAAGATGAAAGTAAAAAGAAATTAGGGTTGGGGGATTAAAGGGGTGACACGGTGATGTGGATCTTCCCAGCCCATGTGCGATAAAAATTTTCAACCCAGTCTTTACACAGCCTCGGAAACACGCGAGTGTCCAAGCTGTGTGTGATTTCCTTCGCTTCTCCTACACCCATGTGAGAGCCTACACGCCTATGACACAACTGTGTCTCTTGCTCATGTAACTCTCTGACTTGGAATAAAATTGAAAAAAATTAGCTCCAAGGCTCACACGGCCTAGGACACGCCCGTGTGTTCAGGCCACATGGACTATTTTAGGCCATGTAAACTTCGAATTTTTGAAAATTTAAGTCCTAAGATTCATACGGCCAATGACACGCCTATGTGCCCAAGTTGTGTGGGTCACATAGCCATATCGCCAGGCCGAGTAACTCACTGTCGAATCCCTTATTATACACATGGCCTGGGACACGCTCATGTTAACACTCGAGTGTTTAATTTTGATTTTGAAAATTAATTAGTTTAAAACATAACATGAATTAAAAGAATTAGCAGAGTGTTAACACACAGGTTGCCTCCCGAGAAGCGCTTATTTAGAGTCTAAGCTCGACTTACCTTGTATTCGCACGATTACGGTGGTTCGCGAAGCCGAGGCTCCTCTTTCTTGCTATCAATGTTATTACCAAAATAAGTTTGAGTTAAGTATTGTTTACCTTAAAAGTGCCAAATTCAGAATGAGTTACCTTAATTGTACCGTATGGGAAGACGTTCAGTACTGTAAAAGGGTTTGAACCATTTGCATCAAGTCCGAAAGGGCAATTTGTGGATCCATTTTTCTAGCAGTACCTTATCCCCAACCTTAAATTGGTTTATTCCATTCACGTGCTCTTCATGGCGTCGTTTTAGCTCTTCATCGTGCTTTTTCAGTTTCTCCTTGACATGTGTCCGCCATTGATCTAGTTCATCGATTTGTAACATTCGTTCATTGTAAATCATTTTATTTATGTCACATTGCTTGGAACATGGCTTCATTACGTTTTTTTAGGGGTTTCCTGCAAAGAAAGTTGAGCCACATGGTCACTAACATTAACAGAAGATTTAAAATCATCTTGATCACTAGATGTTCTAGCAGAATCACGAGCTTGAAGAGTAATCAATTTGTCACCTACACGAAGTACTAATTCCCTCGTACCAACATCAATTATAGTTTTAGCAGTTGCTAAAAAGGGTCGGCCTAAAATTAAAGGTACCTCACTACCCTCATCCATGTCTAACACAACAAATTCAATGGAGAAGATGAATTTATCAATTTTAACAAGCACATCTTCAATAACACCCCTAGGATATCTAATTATTCTATCCACTAATTGAATACTCATCCTAGTTTGTTTGGGTTTCCCAAGACCTAGTTGTTTAAACATTTTGTAGGGCATGACGTTAATACTAGCCCTAAATCAGCCAAAGCATTATCAATATTCAAACTACCAATTAAATAAGGAATAGTAAAACTCCCTGGATCTTTCAGTTTATTGGTAATTTATTTTTTAAGATGGCTGAGCAAACTGCATTGAGCTCCACAATCGACAGTCATCTAACTTTCATTTGTTTGCCAAAAGCTCCTTAAAAATTTTAACATAATTGGGCATCTATGAAAAAGTTTCAACAAACAGTAAGTTAATATGTAATTTCTTTAAGAGTTTGAAAATTTTACCAAATTGTTCGTTCGTGTGGTCTTTCTTCATTGCATTAGGATATGGCACTCGAGGTTTATATTCCTTAACAATCAGTTTTTGCTCTTTCTAGCTTATCTCAACCTTATCGTTATTTACCACAATTTCTTGCCTCCATTCTTGTTTAGATTCAACTAACCCTTCTTCATCTCTCACAGCAATTTCATGAAGTTGCTCCTTTAGGTTACTTTCGGTATTGCTAGGTAAACTACCTTGTGGTCTTTTTGAGATTAACTTAGCAAGCTAACCTATTTGGTTCTCGAGCCCTTGAATTGATGCTTGTTGATTCTTCAATGCTGCCTCAATGTTTTGAAAATAAGTTTCTGACACTGAGATAAACTTTGTTAACATCTCCTCGAGGTTCGATTTTTCTCTTACTGGTAAGGTTGTTATTGGAAGCCTGGTGAGAGTTATGCTCGCTGATTTCCTTGGCCACCTAAGAAAAATTGGGATGGTTCCTCCAACTTGCATTATAGTTATTATTATAAGGGTTATTTTGAGGCCTAGGATTGTTACCCATATAATTGATTTGTTTATTCTCTGTGCTAAGACTATAGGGTAAACATTCTGAATTGTTCATTCCACCTCCATTTGTATCGTATTACATCACCGGATGTACTTGCATAGAAGCATATAAGCCAACAATTTTCTTATTTAAAAGTTCTACCTGATTTGATAACATGGTGATTGCATCTAAGTTGAAAACTTTAGTGCTTTCATCGACCTCGTCCTAATAACTTGCCACTAATAATTATTCAGTGCCATCTCTTCTATAAATTCATAAGCCACTTTGGGTGTTTTATTGTTAAGTGTTCCACCGATTTTTGCATTGATCAATTGTCTAGTTAAGGGATTCAATTCGTTGTAGAAGGTTTGAACTTGTAGCCATAGAGGTGACCCATGGTGAGGGCACATTCTCAATAAAACCTTGTATCTCTCCCATGCATCATATAACATCTCTAAATAGATCTATAGAAAGAAGAGATATCATTCCTCAACTTGACTTTCTTAGCCGGTGGAAAGTACATCAAAAGAAACTTTTCGGTCATTTAAACCCATGTGGTGATGGAACCTCGTGGTAAAGAGTTCAACCACTGCTTAGCTTTGTTCCTTAATGAGAAAGGAAATAACCGTAAGCAAATGGTGTTGTCAATGACACCATTAATCTTGAAAGTATCGCAGATTTCTAGGAAATTGGTGAAATGAGTATTTGGGTCTTCGTCTTGCAAACCATCAAACTGAACAAACTATTGTATTATCTAAATAGTATTCGGCTTCAGTTCAAAATTATTGGCAGCAATGATGGGTCTCACAATACTAGATTCAACCCCAGTTAGAGTGGGCTTGGCATAATCGTACATAGTACAAGGAATAGGATCTGGATCTGCAACAACTGTAGGAACTAGCTAATAAACTAAAAGAACTTGCCAAAAGAAAATAAAAGAAAAATTAGAATGTAAAAATTAAACCAAAAACAAAAATTATAATAAAAATAAAAATTGCTAAATTAATAAAAATAAAGTGTTCCTAATCTAATATTTTAGTCCCCAGCAACGGCGCCAAAAACTTGATGGTTACTAAACTAACTATAAATATGACAAAGGCAAGCGCACTTATCGAATAATAGTTTAGCTATGGTTAGTAGAGAATATCGTATCCACGAGGACTAAAAGCATTAGTAACTACAATTTTTATATTATTTAGCTTACAATTTAGAATGATGTGTTTTAATCTAAATTTACTAAACTAATTTAATTAAGAACGCAACAAATAATGAATCAAGGAAATAATCGAATATTAACCAATAAGATAAACAATACCCAGAAAAGAATCCACCTAGACTTCACCTATTATTATGAATCATAATTAAATGATTTATTTACTTGTGTCTTGATCCGTAGAAATCCTTAAATTATGTTAATATCTCTTTCGAGAGTAAGAACAACTGACTCTTGGTTGATTAATTGAAATATCTTTCTAATTAAAACCCCTATCGTCGCATTAACTTGATCTATGGATTCCCCTATTAGATTTGACTCTAATTCGGTAGATTTATGTCGTTCTATTTTTAGGATTGCATGCAACTTCACTCAATTATGCTAGATTTACTCTTAAATAGGGACTTTTCTTCCTCTAAATTAAGCACATTAAAAATGAATTAATATCCCAGAAATATTAAAACAAGAAATAAGCACACATAATTGAGAACAAGAATCAAGTATTTATCTCGTAAAAACAGAAATTTAAATAAAAGGATTCATCATAGGTTTCATCCTCCCTAGGTATCTAGGGCATTTAGTTCGTAATCCTGAATAGAAACATCTCAAAGTCGGAATAACCACAAGACATAAAGAAACTCAATAAAACTTTGAAAGAATTTAAAGGGAGATCTTCAATTTTGGTGGAGATTCACTTCCGAGTTGGCTCCGATAGTCTTCATCAAGTGTTTTCTTCAATCTTCTCTGATTGCTCCCTAATGTCTTCTTCTAATAGGCATTTATAGACTTTAGACTGCTCAAAATGTAACAGCCCTAACCCGTATCCGTAGCTAAAATAGGGCTACAAGACATTACCGATCAAATACAGCATACAACATATATTTCTCATACATGAATCCATTATCACATAAAGATTAATCAAACATAATCACAATGTCCCTTATAAGGCTCTATGAGACCTTAAAATATGCTTGGAAGAGGTTTGGGACTAAACTGATAACATTTGAAAATTTTGGGAAACTTAAAAAATTTTCATGTATAAAGGGATCACATGCCCTTGTGAACAGGCCGTATGCCTCACACGGCCACCAGATACGCCCGTGTCACAGGCCGTGTGGAAATAGGGCATACATACTGACTTGCATCACACGGCCAAATACACGTCCGTGTGCCATGACAGTGTGAAATCTGGAGGGTATACTGACTTGGCCACACGGCCGACCACACGCCCATGTGCCAGCCCGTGTGCCATATATGACCAGTAGACACCCCCGTGTGTCTAAGTTGTGTAACTCACTAACTTGTTTAACTAAGATTTAGGGGTCACATGGTCGATTCACACACCCGTGTGCTCAATAGTGTGGCACGAAAATAGGCTTGATTTAAGCCTTTATTCCCACCTATCATTCAAGTACCTAAAAGCATTCATTTGACATCATTTTCACATACAATAGGCAACCAAAAATGACCATTTCATGCACATTTCATGCCATTTAAATTCCATCCATTTCACTACTCAAATCCATAACCAAAATCATGCAAAAACAATATGACATATCCTTAACTTCAATATGCATTTTCTCACCATCTTATTAACTATTTCATGCCACAAAACATACCATTTTATCATCTTAAAACTAAACCACAACATCACATTTCTCAACCATGGTACATCATTGACAATTAGCCAAATCAATTAACTATCTAGCCAACACATGAATCCATATTAAACTTGCCAAAACATAAGACATTATATACATCACATACCACTTACCAAATTCATAAATCTAGCCAACTCAAATGGCCAAATACAGACCAACATTTACAAGCCAAATCTCATGGCTAAATCACAACTCAAAACATATCATCATATCACTAGCCTATACATGCCATATACCATAATTACAAAGTATCCAAAAATACCAACAAGTAGTCGATAATGTGATGACGGTTCCTAATGATCCTCAATGTCCGAGCTAGCTTCGATAATCTATAAAACAGGGAAAGAATACACAAAGTAAGTTTTAAAAGCTTAGTAAGCCATATACACATAAAACATATCATGAATCAACACCAATTCCATCAAATATACAAACTATGAATAAGCACATATAAATTCACAAACCTTTCCCAATGTACACATATTCAATATCACATGTGAATTAATCAAATACTTCCCTTTCCAATAGTTGTATGAATCTCATATGTACCTGAGTCACTTAACTCATTCACACATTCTTTCTCAACTTGACTTTGCCCGTTTAACCTTTCAGAATCGTTAAGGATACTCAGAAATCACATATAGCTCGTACAATGCCATATCCCGTATATGGTCTCACATGTTATCACATATCGATGCCAATGTCCCAGACATGGTCTTATACGAAATCATATAACGATGCCAATGTCCCAGACATGGTCTTACACGTAATCATAATACAATGTCAATGTCCCAGACATGGTCTTACATGTAATCACATCTCGGTAATCCTAATGTCATGACATTTATATTCTATACTATTCCTAAGGTTCGTACGAGACTTTCGGATATCATAACTTCGTCAATTCTTGCTCGTATTTACTCATTCAACATTCATAGCAATTCAATGACAAATACACATCTGTAAATCAATATAAAGTTATTTATTTGTTTATGAACTTACTTTGTATTTGGAATAAATAGACTAAATCGACTATTTAATAACCTTTGATTTTCCTCGATCTAAATTCGAATTATTTCATTCTTAATCTATATACATTAAAAATTAACTCATTTATTCATCAAATCATTCAATTCAGTCCACAAACACATATTTGAGCATTTTTACACTTTAGCCCTTAAAGTTCCATATTTTTACAATTTAGTCCTTATCACATAAAAACACAATTTACACAATTTTTTTTGAAATTCATGAGTGCAGAATTTCTATAGGGTCCTTAGCAGACCTAGACTTCCATTTATTCACATTTCAACCCCCCAATTTTTAAAATTCACAATTTAATCCTTAACTTGTATTTTCTTCAAAAATCACTTGATAAAACATGAAAATCTATCATTTATCTATCATTTTTCATCATCAACTATCATACAGCTCATGGATTCATCAATGGCATTTTACAAAATCACCAACAAACTCAAAAATTAAGGCACGGGCTAGCTAGTACTCAAAGCAACGATCACAAAAATGTAATCATCAAAAACTGAGTCAAAATGGACTTACAAATGAAGCATGCACTAGTCGAACCTTCAAACTCAACAATGGCTTCTTTTCTTTCTTAACATTCAACCAACAAGATGATAATAAAGCTTAAATTTGATTTTGTTTTATTAAATTATAACTTATTAACCAAATTACCATATTAACCCTTGTTTAAACATTAATAAAACATATAATGGATGGCTATTCATGTCAATTCCCACTATCCATGGTCTATTCACAACATAAGGACTTCACATTTAAATTTCATAGCCAATAGACACTTTTAACAAGTAGAATGTAACTTTTACATTTTACACGATTAAGTCCTTTTATCAAATTAAGAATTCAAATGCTAAAATTATTCCACGAAACCTTCACACATATATAATCACATGCTATAAACACCATAAATAATATTAAAATAATTTTTTAAACTCAAATTTATGGTTTCGAAACCACTGTTTTGATTTAGTTAAAATTGGGTTATTACACAAAAAGCCTAAAATTTGGGTTTTTCAGCGTATTTAGAAAGTTGGATGTGAAATCAAGACAAGCTAACACATGGGCATGTGCCCAGCCCGTGTGGCTCCTAAAAACAGCTCTATATGTATGATTTTGGCTTATTTTTCACTCCTTTAGCTCTCAAATGCTCTCCTAAGTATAGAAATATGAATTTAAAGGATTAGGAGCATCAAATTCACTAATTTGCATAATTAATCATCCAAAAACACATTAAGAATGGGATTAAAATATGTTACTTTTATAGCTTATCACATACAGGGTTTCTTCATCTTCCTTCACCTGAGAACAACCTAAATCGTGCTCTTGTGCCAAACCTTTTAGAACCCTTAACACAATCCAATCTACATGATCCAAATTTTGAGTGTTACATCCTTCTTACATATGTAATTGAAAATTTCCTCTTTTCCTTTTGTCCATTAATGTAAACTTCTCTTTATGTGAGTAACAGAATCTACTGTGGCGTACATTGTATGGTTATATCTTCAACTCAATAAAAAATTAGACTTTCCTACGTTCTTTCTTAGTCTACTATGTACAACTTGGAGTGCTACCAATTTATCTAGGCATAGTACTTTAGCTATAAACATATTGAATGTGTAACAGCCCGATTTTGGGTCTAGTCGAAACAGTGGTTTTGAGGCCACGAATTTGAACTAGAAATTTTTTTCTTATATTTTTACGGTCTACAATTTTATGGAATAATTCTGTGAAAATTTTGTTCGAAAATTTTGACGTTTGAGCCCTCAATTTAGTAAAAAGACTAAATTACAAAAAGTGCAAAAGTTGAGTTCTATAAGCTAGAGGTGTCTAATTGCTATGAAATTTTAAATTAGAAGTCCTTATATGGTAATTAGACCATTACTTAAGTTAGTGGACAAAAATGGACATGGAGTAAGAGAATTTTTAGGTTTTAAGTTAGGGGCATTTTGGTCATTTGGTTAATAAATAAACTAATAAGCAAAATAAAAGCCAATTCTTGCTCATCTTCTACCCCTTGCCAAAATTTACAAGAGAAATACATAGCTAGGGCTTGTTCATCTTCCAAGCTCGATTGTAAGTCCGTTCTTGCCTCGTTTTTAATGCTCGTTACATTTTTAAAGTCGTTGTAACTCGATTTACCTATTTCTAGCTCTAATTTGAGGTATGATTAAGGTATAGGGTTTGACCCATGTTATACATGTGTGTATTTTGATGGCTAATGGTAGAAAATGCAAGTTTGGTGTTAGAAAAATAACTTTTGCTAAGTGATTTTTGGTAAAAATGTTAAAAAGGACCTATTTGTAAAAGTTATAAAATAAGTAGTAAAAGTGTGATTAAGTGGAAAATGTGGGCTGGTATAAGTATGAAAATGATTTGGCTAGGCTTAGGTTTTGAAAAAATTGAATACATTTCAATTTAAGAGCCTAGGGACTAAATTGTAAAAATGTGAAACTTTAGGGGCAAATATGTAATTTTTCCATAATATAATTTTTGGACTGAATTGAATAATGTGAGTATTAAATGAGTTAAATTTGTTATTTTAGATCAAGAAAAATGAGGTTCAGACCTAGACTGGGGGAAAAACAAAGTGTTTGACGATTAGGTCCAATTCTACTATTTTTGTACCAAGGTAAGTTCGTATGTAAATAATGTATTTTTATATTTATGTTTTAAGTGCTTTAATATTTTTTGAATTGTGGTTGATTCTTTGGACGTATTAGACAAAGCTTTGACAAGCGAGAATTCCCGATTGAGCCTTAGGAATAGAATAGGATACGGTGACATTTCACTAGGAACCCATGTGTTTATGTGATTCGGGTGCTTGTCTCATACGTCCTACCAGTGGTTGGGTATGCCGACATGAGTTGCAGATACCTGACAACTTGTGTGAGTAGCACTGCGTAGCTATGTCCTGGCTGACAGCTTGTATGAGCAGGCCTGTGAATAGCTCGAAAACAAGCCTATATGTATCATGAGATGTGAGGTAGCTTTGGCTACATATATGGCATTTCTGAGTATCCGTTAATATTCCGAGTGCTCAATGAGAATGTCAAAGTTGTGAAAGAATATAGTTATGTTGCGAGTTGGTACAAGTATGTACGTAAAACTTACACGTAATGAGCTCGATATGTGATGAACCCTTGGTAAGGTTGTGATTGAGTAAGTTATGACTATAAAATTTTAATAACATTCATGCCAATTTTCATCATGTTAATTGTATGTTAAATGTGTGATTATGATGCTTATTATTTGCATAGGAACTTACTAAGCTATATAGCTTACTCTCCTTCCTTTCCCTTGTCTTATAGTGTCACCAAGCTAGCTCAGGGATCAGATACATTCGAAGATCCATCACACTATCATCAATTATTTTGGTACCAATGATTTCAACATTTTGAGTTATGGATGTATAGGGGACTTGGTCATTTTGTTATGTGTGATAATTGATTTGGCGAAATATGTTAGCTTATATTGGTTGAAAGTTCATTTTGTATAAGGCTTTTTTGAAATTGGCTACTATTGGTATAAGCAATGTATATAATGATGCCTTTCATGGATGTGGGAAGTTGCATGATTTGAGTTGATAAGTATGAGATGATTGGGCATGATAGATGGTAGCATGTGAATGATGTGTTGAAGTCTTGGTTGTGGCTGATTTGGCTGTATGTAAATGCTCGAATTAGTGTTATGTTGTGTTGCGTAGGTGTGTACATCGAAGGGTGGCAAAATGGCTTGGTAAATAGCCTTATTTTTGTCGACAACGATAGGCACACTGTAACACCCCTTAGCCGTATTCGACACCAAAATAGGGTACGAGGCATTACCAGACATAAACTCAGACAATCTTACAAAATTGAGACATGAATTTTCGTCCAACTTTAAAACTTTTCATTCACATGCATATCATCCCTTATGTGGGCCCACGAGGCCCAAAACATACATGGAGGGTGGTTCGGGACTAAACCGGAAACATTCAAAACTTTTATCACACTTAGAAAATTTTCATGTGTTGGAGAGTCACACGCCCGTGTGAGTAGGCCGTGTGGTTGCACACAATTCAATTTAAATCTTCCTTTTTAGAGATATAATAATATCAATACGAAATCGATAGCAATGATATCTCATAACACACTAGTATTATCACTGACTGTATTAGTCCTGAATACACTTGATTTTCAACTTTTATTTGTTAACATATCGTCATTTGAATACGAATCCAAAAATATCGTGTAATATACGCAATCACTAGCATATCTACTTTATATAACAGCACATTTTATTACTCTTGGATGAACAGACGTGTCACTACTGAGCCTCATACAAAAACTTCTGCATAAGTTCTAGATTCATCAATATGCAAATTCTATCTCGAAATAACAATAATAATAGGAATCATGTCTGACCTGAAATTCGACATCAGAAGTAAACTTGCTCTGAACTCATTGAAAATACCATTCACTACACATTTCTGAGCTTTTCAGTTCGACAAGGAAAACTCGCTTTAGCATTTAATATAGCTAGAATTAGACCATCATCAAATAAAGTTAATCATGTATCCAACTCTCACAAAATAAACAAAAATTTTCATTCAAGCATTTATAACCATACTTGCTTTCCAAAAGGTCTCGAAATCTTTCAATATCTAAATCCGTCGATAATGTCTTAAACTTCAGATCTTTTTGTAACATAGATACTTTATACCATTAGAACCAGGAAACATATAACATTTTTCGTTGAACACACTGTATCACCGAATTCACAATACCGACATAAAAGTGGTCGTCTCTAAATCACCAATCAAACAGTTCTTTTTTTATGTAACTTTAACCCTCTAAAAGTATAAACTACCTTTTTACACTCTTGTATTAAGGCACATTCCAATTCGTTCAATAGTGCATCACTGAAAATCATAAATTCCTTACTCAATTCAAACTGAACTCAAAACTAGAACCTTCGGTTAATAATACCTTCTACTATTTCCAACTTTGTTAACATGCACAAATCATTCAATCTTTCATAAATGTGATGACTTATCATTCAGAACAGCTTCAGTTCGTAATAACATCATCCAGTTAAAATAAATCTAATAGGCATATCTCAATATCATACTCTCTAGATCACCAATTCTCCATTCAGACTATACATCGATATACTCGTTAATACACAAAATCCATTTTCTTATCTGAGGATATACTTGGACACATATAACTCACATCACATTTCAACTGACCAGCTTGTTCTGACAAAACAACTAAGTCGATCTCAACTATCAAGTAATAACATATTAAAACGCTCATTTTCTCAAACTATTAAAACAATTCAAACACACAATTTTTCAAAATTCTCTTATCATGCTATCAAAGACCTTTTCAATCGTATTAGTTCGTGGAAACAAATATCCTGCTTAAATTCATCGACTCTATTCAAACTTATTATGGTAGAATCTGGAAGAGATAAGGCAGTGCCAATCATAAATCAAATAGACCATCAGTAATTTCGTCTAACATTAAAGTTAGCTAACATTCTTACTTGATAAGAATTTCATCAGAAAACGGACATTCGCATGAACCCTTAA
Organism: Gossypium anomalum; assembly: GCA_025698475.1. NCBI lineage: Eukaryota > Viridiplantae > Streptophyta > Magnoliopsida > Malvales > Malvaceae > Gossypium > Gossypium anomalum. Next base: position 39,994,310 of record CM046959.1, on the reverse strand, counting down.
GGATGAATGAATATATATATACAAAATACTCAAAAGATATTATTTTAATCTATTCAACCATAGCTGTTACACACAGACATGTTTACAACTCAACATCATTTTTCTAACTAATTCTATTATTATGAACCCCGTATTATTCTGCTCACCAACAAAAATTGATTCGGAAGAACTTTGATTAAACACATCTTTAGACTCCATAACTAACTGAGTCGTTTAGCCAAGACTAACTTCTTCTTTAACCATGACATTGCGTAATCTAAATAATCTTTAGAACAATTTGATATCTCTTTCAAACTGTATTCACTTATCAAACTATTTTCAATCATGTCTGCATTACTAATTATTCTACCACTTTACTCTTTAGTTTCACACCGATGGACTTATTCAACATGATTCTCGTGGATCTTCATTATAATGCAACACTGGTAAGGGGGTGAGGTCGTAAAGCCTCTACTTAACTCTCATAAATACTCACATATAACTTAGCATTCATTATTAATGTGATATCATCATAATCACATAGTTCACTCCAAGCAAATTAACACACTTATTGATTTTACAAATGTTTTCTGCCATTCATCATTTCAAACAATGAATTTACTTACTCGAACTTAATATTAGTATCAAATTAAATTCCAATATTTAACTTCAATTTTCCTTACCAACATTTGTCAAATTAAAGAACGTCTTACAGGTTGGAGTACGTCACTATGGTCTTACACAAAGTCTTATATCGATGCCATGTCCCAGACATTGTCTTACACGAAATCACATATCGATGCCAATGCCATGTCCAGACATGGTCTTCCATGTCATTATGATGCCATAGCCCAACTATGGTCTTACATGGTATTACGATGCCATAGCCCAGCTATGGTCTTATACGTACTCACATGTACCGCCATGGTCTAACTATGGTCTTATCTGTCAATTCATCATTAAACAATCGTATTCATCTCCTGCGTTCTACTTAATTGGATCTTCCAATTCAATCCTCATACCATTATAATATTTAGGGTTCCACAACAAAGTCATAAAATAAAACATTATATATTATCTAATTTAACAATTAAACATGAGATTCATCTATATGGATATATTGATTATGCATTATTCAAACAAGTGTACATACACACGCACACATTCCATCCATTGGATAAGTTTACTTATCATATTCACTTAATCAAATAGTTTGGGTACATAACATCATATGAATACCAACATACATGTATGAGCTTATCACAACATAAACTTTCGTTTCATTACACTTTTCCACATTTCTCAACTAATGGTTATCTCTTTTCGTACATGAAAACATGCATATCATGAATTTCTATTCATACCTTTTCGAATTTCAACACATCGTAACCACATTTCAATCATCTTAATATCATTTTCATCATTATCGAAAATAGCTCAGTTGGAAGTCATTTTTGTCTTAACAAAACAATTTCATTAAAGCTGGGAGATGTCACACTATCACGGGTAGTAATATGGCATGTATAACTAGACTCACATACACTAGGTTAGTCTGAGAATCGACTAAACCATAGCTCTGATACCACTAAATGTAACACCCCTTACCCATATTCAATACCAGAATAGGGTACGACGCGTTATCGGGCATAAACTCAGACAATCTTACAAAACTGAGACATGAATTTCTGTCCAAATTTAAAACTTTTCATTCACATGTATATCATCCCTTATGTGAGCCCACGAGGCCCAAAACATACATCGAGGGTGGTTCGAGACTAAACTAGAAACTTTTAGAACTTTTATCACACTTAGAAAATTTTCATGTGTTGGGGAGTCACACGCCTGTGCGAGTAGGCCGTGTGGTTGCACACGGACATGTCCTCAGCCCATGTAACTTTCTGTTTATGACATCATCAACAAAATACAGTTACACGACCAAGTCACACGCCCGTGTGCTTAGGCCGTGTGGTGAATTAAATTCCAAAAAATCATGTGCAAACTTCACACAGCCAGGGCACACGCCCATGTCCTGAGGCCATATCCTCTACATGGTTGAGACACATGGCCGTGTGTTTGCCCATGTGTTTACTACTAGGCATTTTGTTTTGCATTAATTAGGGTGCAAGGGACACACGGTCAGACCACACGCCCATGGGACAGACCGTGTGTCATACACGGCCTAGACACATGCCCATATGTTTAGCTATGTGGACAATTATTGAGGCTATTTTCCAAGCCTATTGTCACCCTTAGTTGCACATACACAAACATGACTTCAATGGAACTTAGCAGGGCATAATTGAGCACTTAAATATACGCAAACAAGACATGATCATGATCATGATCATTTCATCTTTACTTACACATGCATAAGACTTCATACTTTGTCAAGCCAAATTTATAATTTTGCATGCACTAAGAGTGGTAGATTACTCCTATTTAACATAATCAAGTCTTAATTTTCATCATGCATTTCATTCACAATTACATTTACAACCCAATAATCAATATGAGCCACATCTCATGGCCTTATACAAATTGGACCACAAGCCATTCTAGGCCAACTCATTTTGTCACATTTACAATGACATAATTACTCAAAAGACAAAGTCCCTATACATACCACAGACTCAAACTAGTTGAATTCATCAATACCCGTAGTGATAGCTTGATAATATGATGGCCTCTCCAGCGATCTCCAACCCGAGCTAGCTAAATTAACCTATAAGAGATGGGAAAGTAAGGGGAGTAAGCTTTAGAGCTTAGTAAGTTCATATGTAAATAATAAACAATTATAAGCTTTAGAGCTTAGTAAGTTCATATGTAAATAATAAACAATTATTAACATTCATTTATTTTACCCATCCATAAGAACATTATTAATACCAATTGTATTAATTCTCATGATTACTACTTACTCGTCCATAATGCTTACTCCTTTACCTTATAAATACCATTTACATGCCTTGGCATTAGCCTAACCATCATAGTCTCTCCAATATAACTTATCACATTATTTAACAAGTTATTCCCATCCACCTAATCCAATGCATATTATTTATGAGTAATCAAAATTTCAACATATAGTTCAGCCACCTTTCACTTGTCTAAGCTCGTATCTTACTATATTCTCATAATGACTTTATTCAGCAATTATGCTCTTTTTTTTCCTCATATCCAATGAAACACAGTTTAAATAAATGAACCGTAAAACATCATAAATCAATTAGGCTCCTAAGCCTAGAACATGATCATTATTAAATCTTAACATGCATCCATTCATCATAAATGTAGATCATTTATCACAAGGTTATCAATATTTCACAAGTAATTTGTTCATGTACATTCTCACCAAGAATTCATCATATACCAAATCCACTTCACATGAGTTCTGTGTACATACTTGTACCACTCGTAATATAGTCACATACTTTCTCGTTCTTAACATACCCGTTGAAATACAATTCAAGCATATAAATATATTAGACCACATCTCAATTCAGCCCAACAGCCTAACATATAATCATCATTTATATTTATCATATATCTAACATCACAAGTATGTGCACCATCAACCACAATGGGTAATGAACAATTATTTCCACAATAATCATGAATTTACAATTATAGGTTTAAGTACATGCCTATTTACTCGTAGTAATTTCATTCTCATACTCATCTTTGATTTACCTGTTGAACACATTGGAATACTAAGGATGCTCGGGAATCTCATACTCTTAGTACAGTATCAATGCCATATCCCGGATATGGTCTTACATGAAATATCATATCGACACCATGTCCCTGGCATGGTCTTATACGAAATCACGTACCGATGCCATATCCCAGATATGGTCTTATACGGAATCTCGGTAGTCCTAATATCATGACATTTGTATTCTACCCTTGAGGTTAAATCGAGTTTCTCATTTCTCGAAACTTTTTCAAAATCGTCATTAATAAATTTCATAAAAACAAATGTATAAAATTCATGCAATATCAAAATAGTAAATACATAACATAAGGTTGTATCATTTACACATGAACTTACCTCGATACCGAAATGGAAAAAGGGACCTAACCGTGAATTTCACATTTTTCCCCCGTTCTAGGCCCAAATCTCATTTTATTTGATCTATAATATCACATTTATCCTATTTATTAGTCACATTATTCAATATGATCCAAAAATCATATTATGGAAAAATTATGTTTTTGCCCCTAAAGTTTGACATATTTATAATTTTGCCCCTAGGCTCGTAAAATGAAATGTGTTCAATTTCTTTACTACCCATGCATAGCCAAAGCATTTTCATGCCTATAGTAGCTCACACATTTCACAATTTCACACATTTAACTCATAAATTTCACATTTCACAAATTAGTCCCTATTTCATATTTTCATCAAAAGTCCCTTAACAAAAGTTGTTCAACACACAACAAGGTTTCATTTTCTTCCATTAAACTTCAAAAATAGCAAATATGCTCTCGTGGCAAAACTCTAGATTTCCAACCATATTGCAAATTAGTCCCCTATTTAGCTAGTTTAAGCTTCAAGGGTTCCAAAGACATAAAAATCAACAAAAACTAACACCAAACTGACTTACATGTAGAGGGTTTCTCTTTCTCAAAATTTCAAGCTCCCAAATCGCTATTCTTGCTATAATTTTTGGTGCATGAAGAAATGAAAAAGATGACCATTTTTATTTTCTTTTATTTAATCTATCTTAAGTCATCAAAATACCAAACCCCACCTACCTTAGCTTTTCATTTATTACACTTCATGTACATCCACTCACACATATAATGGTCTAATTACTCAATAAGGACCTCAACTTTTAAGTTCTATAGCTATTTAACATATTTAGCTAATAGCACAAAACTTTGGCACCTTACACAATTTAGTCCTTTTTTCACAAATTAAGGATTCAAACGATAAAATTTCTTAACAAAATTTCTACACAATCATATTATCATGTTGTATACCTCAAAATAATACTAAAATAAATTTTATGACCGCGGATTTGTGGTCCCAAAACCACTATTCTGACTAGGCTTAAAATAGAATTGTTACACACACGGGCTTATGTCTAGGCCGTGTGTGACACACACAGTCTGCCCTATGGGCATGTGTTCCAACCGTGTATCCCCTGCACCTAAATTTTGAGAAATAGAATGCTCAGAATTGAGCACACGAGCAGAGACACGGGCATGTGCCTCAGCCGTATGGACGACACGGCCTCAGGCACAGGCATGTGTCTTGGGCGTGTGAAGTCTGCACCTATTTTATGAAAAATCAAAAATTTTAATTCGGCCACATGGCCTAGCACACGGGCGTGTGACTTGGTTGTGTGTCTTCAATTTGTTCTTGGTTGACAAACAAAGACTTACACGGGGTTTGGACACAGGGTGTGTGACCACACGGGCGTGTCCCATTCCACACGAGTGTGTGACTCTTGTTTAGTGAAAAATTTTCCAAGTGTTGTAAAAATTTCTAAAGTTCTCGGTTGTAACAGCCTGATTTTAGCTAAATTAAAACAGTGGTTTCGGAACCACAAATAAAAGGTTTTAAAATTATTTTAATATTATTTTTGGTGTTTATAGCATGTGAATATATGTGTGTGAATATTTTGTGGGCTAATTTTATCGTTTAATAGCTCAATTTGAGAAAAAGGACTCAATCGCATAAAATGAAAAAGTTGCATTCTACTTGTTTAAAGTGCTTAATTGCCATGGTTTATTAAATTAAAGGTCCTTATAATGTAATTAGACCATTGATTATGGAATTTGACATAAATGGGCATTAAATGGATGATATTAAATGTTTTATAATTAGGTTAATTTAGTAATTTGGTTAATAAGGTTATAATAAATAAAAATAAGTTAAAACAAGCTTAAATTATCATCATCTTCACCAAAATTAGAAGAAAAAGAAACCATGGGATAGATTTTAGGGTTCAACAAGTATTTGGCTTGATTAAGGTATGATTCTAGCTTGATTTTTGATAATTTCAACATTTTTATGATCGTTGTATCGAGTACTAGCTAGCCCAGGGACTAATTTGAAAAAATTATTAATATTTTGAAAGTTTCTATTGATGAATTCATGTGTTTTTGAGTGTTTTATGATGAATTATGAAAGCTTAGTGATAGATATCTATGTTTTGTAAAGTTATTTTGAGTAAAAATGTATATTAGGGATTAAATTGAGAAATTTGTAAATTGAGGGGTTGAAATGTAAAATAAATGAAAAATATGGGCTTTTAGGGACCTATATGAATTTCGGCTAGGCTTGGGTTTAAAGAAATTTCATGAATTTTGCATATTTGTGAAATAGTGACTAAATTGTGAAAATATGGAACTTTAGGGGCTAAAGTGTAAAAATGCCAAAATAGGTATTTTTGGATGAAATTGAATGAATAGGTGATTAAATGAGTTAATTTTGAATTTATATAGATTAAGAAAGAAAGAAATCAGATTTAGACCGGGGAAAATCGAAGGTTATCGAGTAATCGATTCGATTTGTCAATTCTGAGTACGAGGTAAGTTCGTATGTGGTAATTTCATTATAATTGTACATTATATGCTTTGGTATTGTATAAAATGTGATTATGAGATTACGAATAATGTTTGAATGGTGAATACGACTATACGGATGTGTTCGACGATGAAATCGACAAGTGAAACTTCCCGGTTGAACCTTAGGAATAGTGAGGATGCTAATGACATGTCATTGGGTTAATGTATTGGCTTTGGGCCATGATATCAGCACTTCAAGTGTGAATAATAACTTGATTTGGCTACGAGCCATGGTATAGGTACTCTAGGATAAGTTACCTAGATTTGGCTACGGGCTATGGTATATGTACTTATCGATTAAGATCCTTGAGTGTCCAACTTCTATTTCGAATGGTTCAATGGGTAAAGAATGACGTATTTGAGAAAGAGGTTAGTACTAGACGGTACAGGTATGTACAGAACCTATTTAAGTATTACATTGAGAAAGTTCATTGATATGGTATTTGATCATGTTTTGAGACATGATAAAGGTTTGTGGTTAATATGATTTTGATTTGGTAATGTGAAAATGGTTAAATTACATTTATTTGATGAATTGAGTTAATCACTTACGAACTTACTAAGCTATGAAGCTTACTATGTGTTAATTGTCTATGTTTTATAGATTATCAAAGCTAGCTCAGACTCGGGGATCGTCAGGAACTGTCATCACACTATAGATCACTTTGTTGGTATTTTTGAAATCTTCTAAATATGGTATATGGCATGTATGGTTGTGAATATAGTCATGAGATTTGGCTTATAATGTATATGTTTTGATTTGTATAGATAGCCATGTGTGATGGCTTATTTTGGTATAAAAGTGGCTAAGGTTTTATAGTTGTTCAAATAGTAATGTTTTAGGTTTAGTAAATGATTTATATGGCATGATTGAAGTTGATAAACTGAGATGATATATGCTTTTGAATGAATGTTGGATGATATAAGTTTTTGAATAGGTATTTGGCTTGAATTGATTATGGAATTTGATTGAAATGGATTTGGTATGAATTATGCATTTGGTTAATGATTTTGCGATGCCTATTGTATGATGAATTGGTACCATTTTGGTGGTTTAAGTGAACATGAGAAAGGATGGCAAATTGGCTTTACAAATGGCCTATTTTTGTCCACACGGGCGTGTGTCTCAACCGTGTGTGACATACGGTCATGATACACAGCCGTGTGTCCCCTGGGGTACCTTTTCAAATTAAGTCAGTATACCCTACAGGTTTGACATGGCCTAGACACACGTGCTTGTCTACTGGCCGTGTGTGACACAAGGGCTGACACATGGGCGTGTGGCCGGCCATGAGCCCCAAGTCAGTAACCCCTCTAGATTTCCCACAGCCATGGCACACGGGCGTGTCTTCAGCCATGTGGTGCAAGTCAGTATGTATGCCCTGTGAGGCACACGGCTTGTTCACACGAGAGTGTGACCCCTGAATGCTTGAAAAATTTAAGTGATTCCTAAAGTATGCAAATGTAATTGGTTTAGTCCCGAACATTCTCTGAAGCATGTTTAAGGTCTCATAGACCTATTTAAGGGACATTGTGTATGTGAATGAATGTTATTTGATAATGATTGTTTATTGAGTTGTGAAATGTTAGTTAAATGTTGTGTTTGATCAGTAATACCTCTCAACCCAAATTCAGTGACGAACACGGGTTAGGGGTGTTACATTTTATTGGTATCAGAGCTACGGTTTAGTCGATTCTAGGACTAACGTAGCATGTGAGAGTCTTGCAATACATGCCATATATATAAAATGTGATAGTGTGATAATTTCTGAAAAATTAAAGCGTCTTTTCATATAGTAAATGGATCCTGAACAAGCGATAGCTGACGATGTGGAAACTAATTGTAACACCCCTTACCCGAGACTTTCGTTGGAGTCGAGCACGAGGCGTTACCAGACTTATCTTACTTGTTCGGGGCATAAAAAAATTAATTCACTCACATTCATCCAATAAATCCCTAAAAAGGGCCCTTGAGGTCCTAAAACGTGCAATTGGAACGGTTCGGGACCAAACTGGAAACATTAAAAATTTTCTGATTACTTACAGAAATCAAAACAATTTATTTCACTATTCATAATAAAATTGTTCATCTGCATAATAGTCACTAAATTAATTATAAATTGAGTTACGAAAGTCAAAATTTAAATCCGTAAATTTTTCCTGAAACTAGACTCACATATCTTTTTACCATAATTTTTCCAGAATTTTTGGTTTGGTCAATTAGTACAGTTTATTCATTAAAGGTTCCCCTGTTTCGTAGTTCAGCGGACCTGACCTCTCTTCACTAAAAATCGATTATCTCATTACACAGAAATTAGATAATATTTCTGTTCGTTTCTAATGAAATAGACTCACTAAGGAATCTAGAAATATAAAAGTTAACTTATAATTATTTTTTTTTACAATTTCCAGTGATTTTCCAAAATTGGAACAGGGGATCACGAAGTCACTCTGAACCAGTCTTGTAGAAATTTAAATATCACAGAATATAGACTTCCTTTGCTTTCTCTATTTTTTCCTATAAAAATAGACTCAATAAGCTTTAATTATATATCTCATTCACCATTTAATTCCATTTATATAATTTTTAGTGATTTTTCAAATCCACGTCACTACTGTTTTTTCCTAACTGTTCCATGGCCAACTCTTACTCTTTCATAGTTTCTTTGCATCAAACCTCATTTAGGCATACATAATACCAAAACATGTTCTTAATTAGCTATATCATAAGCTAATCATTACCAAGTATTCACATGTCATTTTTTAATCATATCATAAGGACATACACACAAAATAGCCAAGTCCCTATACATGTCATAACTTAAAGTATTTCTAGTCACAAAATACCAAGATAACTCATTGATAGTGTCAGGCGATCTCCGACGTCCTTACGATTTTTCGAGTTGGCTTTACAATACTATAAAAAAGAGAGAAAATAAGGGGAGTAAGCATAAAGCTTAGTAAGTTTGCATGTAAATAAATAACAATATTCTAAATGAATTATCTCTTTCTTATCTTATCAAAACCACTATAACCTTTAAACTTAATATGCATAAGTCTTGAATTTTCTTACCTGAACCTTTCGAACATGGACTTATCTTACCTTTCCTTGAGTATACTCTTTAAATTTCCCGTTGAGCCACTTGGAATACTAAGGATACATGGGAACCTTTCCTTTTTAAACTTACCATTGCCATGTCTTGACATGGTCTTACGTGGTATCCTTGCCTTATGAACTCACCATTGACATGCCTTGGTATGGTCTTACATGGGATCTTTGCCTTATAGTAACTTAATAATGCCATGCCTTGACATGGCCTTGCATGATTTCCTTGCCTTGTAAAACTTACCAATGCCATGCCTTGGCATGGTCTTACTTGGTATCCTTAAACCCTAATGTCATGACATTTGTATCCTATACATTCCTAAGGTTCAACCGGGACTTTTAAGTATCATTTCTCCGTCAATTCTTGCTTGAATCTTCAAGGAGTAAATTTACAAAATAAATATATAGATGCTGAAAAATAACATCATTAATTATAATTAATAAAACATTACATTTATTTACCGCAAACTTACCTCAATACAAAATACGATCAAATATTTTGATTTAGTCCTCAACCTTTTTCTTTCCTTGGTCTAACCCCGAATTTTGTTTTTCTTGATCTATAATAGAAATTTTAACTTATTTAATATTCACATTTATCAAAATAGTCCTTAACTCTAACTTTGGCAAAATTATGATTTTGCCCCTAAAATTTTACATATTTACACTTTTGCCCTAAGGCTCGGAAATGAAACTTTATCCCTAATTCTTATGTTTTATGACATGCTAATTCATTTATTTACCTACGGCAACATCAAATTCCCACTCTAACATGTACTTATGACCATTAGGTATTTTTACCGATTATGTCATTTTACTCGTTTTCGCTTAAAATCGCTTAGCTCAAGTCATTTAACATAATTTCAAGCTTCATATTTTGCCATAAAACATCAAAATAAACACATTTCACCTATGGGTATTTTTTCCAAATATGAACCCTAGGTTAAATTATTGCTAGAATAAGCTAAATCAAGTTACCGGGACTTCAAAAACGTAAAGAACATTAAAAATGGGGCTTGGAATCACTTACTATGAATCTTGGAAGCTTGACATAACCCTAGCTATGGAGAACCCTTGAAATTTTGACCTAATGAAGGAGTTGGGCACATTTTGCCATCTTTTTCCCTTTTTTAGTCTTTTAAATGACTAAAATACCCTTCATTAAAACTTTAGTTATTTTTTATATATGTATGTCCATTTTTTTCCATGAAAACCTAATGGTCTAATTACCATTTAAGGACATCTATTTCAATTATACTCTTCAATTTAATCCTTTAGCATCTAAAACTCATATTTATCAACTTTTGCAATTAAGCCTTAGTAGGCAAATTAAGCATGCTATCTATAAAATTTTCCATCGATACTCTAACACATGCATCTAATCATTCGGTAAATTATAAAAATTAATCAGAATAAACTTTTCTATTTCAAATTTGTAGTTTCGCAACCACTATTCTGTTTAGGCCCTATTTTGGGATGTTACAGTAATGCGCCTGCGCCCGCTCAAGGGGCAGTGCCAACCAATTCTAGGCTGATTTCAAGTAGTCAAGGGGGAGAGGCTAAGCAAGCCTTCTTCCAAATGATGAGTGAGTGGTTCACGGAGTTCATTCGAATGAATCCGGCTGCTCAACAACCTCGACCCCCACCTGTTCCTCAACAAAACCCTAATATTCCTCAAGTTATAGATTTGACACGGTTCAATAAGCCGCCAGTGGAAAAGATACGTAAACATGGGGCTGAGGAGTTTCGAGCTAAAATTGATGATGATGCTGAGAAAGCTGATTTTGGCTTAAGAACACAATTTGAGTATTTGATGAATTGTCTTGTACTCCTGATGAATGTATCAAATGTATGGTATCTTTACTTAGGGATAATGCGTACCATTGGTGGAAAACGTTGATATCTATAGTTCTAAAGGAATGGGTCACCTGGGAGATTTTCCAATCTGAATTCCTAAAGAAGTAAATAAGTCAGCGATTTCTTGATGAGAAACATAAAGAGTTTTTGGAAATGAAACAAGGCGGGATGACTGTGACCGAGTACGAAAGAGAATTTGTATGATTGAGCAAATATGCTCAGGAATATGTTTCTACTGAAGAGATTATGTGTAAATGGTTCATTGATGGGTTGAATGAAAATATAAAACTTCTAGTTGGGATTCTGGGAATCAAAGAATTCGTTGTTTTAGTTGAAAGGGCTTGTAAAGCCGAAGATCTCAGCAAAGAAAAGAGGAAAGCAGATTCAGAGGCTAGAGACACCAGAAAAAGATTGATGAGTAAATCGTATCAGTCTTCATCAAAAAAATTTAGAGATTCATATACTCACCCGAATGCTTCGATTGGATATTCAAACAAGGATCGCTTTAAACAATACTCCGGTTCCAAAGCTCAAGCTACATCAGTAACTAGTGTTAGCAGTGTAAGAGACAATAAACCTGAATGCCAGTACTGTGGATGACGACATTTCGGAGAATGTTGGAATAAAAGTAATAAAGCTTGTTACAAATGTGGTTCGTTAGAACACTTCATTCGAGATTTTTCGAAGTTAGATGAGAAAGACAAAGTTCAGAATGTGAGATCAAGTAATGTCGCTGCTAGAGGGAGACCACCCCAAAACACTAGAAATATAAGTGGTAACTGAAGTGTTGCGAGAAATTCTATTGTGAGATCTGAGGCACGAGCACCTGCTCAAGCTTATGCTATTCATGCACGGGAGGAAACATCCTCGCCGAGCGTTATAACTGGTACTTTTATTCTCTATGATACTAAAGTTATTGCATTGATAGATCCAGAATCTACACACTCGTATATATGTATGAATTTAGTATCCAGTAAGACTTTTCCTGTAGAGTCTACTAAATTTGTAATTAGAGTATCAAACCCCTTAGACAAGTGTGTGTTGGTTGATAAAGTGTACAAGAACTGTCCATTGATGATTCGGGATTCTTGTTTTCTGGCTGATGTGATGTTATTGCCATTTGATGAATTTGATATAATTCTAGGTATGGATTGGCTAACATTACATGATGCTATGTGAACTGTAAATAAAAGATGATTGATCTGAAATGCCAGAATAATGAGATTATTCAGATTGAGTCAGATGATTTTAATGGTTTACCAATAGTGATTTCATCGATGTTGGCTCAGAAATATTTGAAAAAGGGTTGCGAAGCTTATTTTGCTTATGTGCTTGATATAAAAGTGACTAAAAAGAAAATAAAATCAGCGCCAGTTGTGTGTGAATATCTGGATGTGTTTCCTAAAGAGTTATCGGATTTACCACCAATTTGAAAAGTTGAGTTTTGCATTGAGTTAATGCTGGGTACAACTCCAATATCAATAGCTCTGTACAGAATAGCTCTGACAAAGTTAAAAGAATTGAAAGCTCAGTTGCAAGAATTAATCGATAAAGTGTTTGCAAGACTGAGTTTCTCGCATTGGGGTGCTCCTGTGTTGTTTGTGAAAAAGAAAGATGGCACGATGAGAATGTGTATTGACTACAGATAGTTGAAAAAAGTGACTATAAAGAATAAGTATCCTCTGCCTAGAATAGATTATTTGTATGATCAGTTAAAAGGGTCTATAGTGTTTTCAAAGATAGATTTGAGATCCAACTATCACCAATTGCGAGTTAAAGACTCTGATGTGCTGAAAACCACATTTAAAACGAGGTATGATCATTATGAATTTTTAGTTATGCCTTTTAGACTAACAAATGTACCGGCTGTCTTTATGGATTTAATGCACTAAATTTTCAGACCGTACCTAGATTGATTTGTTGTTGTGTTTATTGATGACATATTGATATATTCGTGAAATGAATCTGAGCATGCAGAGCATTTGAGAATTGTATTGCAAACTCTGCGTGATAAGCAGTTATATGCAAAGTTTAGTAAATGTGAATTTTGGTTGCGCGAGGTTGGTTTTTTGGGGCATATTGTTTCAGCATCGAGTATTCGAGTTGAACCTAGTAAGATATCTGCGATTATAGATTGGAAGCCTCCAAAAAATGTATCCGAAATCCATATTTTCCTGGGACTCAAAGGCTATTATAGACGATTTATGAAAGGCTTTTCGATGATTGTGACTCCGTTGACGAGATTGCTTCAGAAAGATGTAAAGTTTGAATGGTTCAAAAAATGTCAGAAATGTTTTGATCAGCTGAAAACTCTTTTGACTGAAGCTCGAGTGTTAGTACAGCCAGAATCGAGTAAAGAATTTGTGATCTTTAGTGATGCATCGTTGAATGGTCTGGGCTGCATTTTGATGCAGGAAGGAAAAGTCATAGCTTATGCCTCGAGACAGTTGAAGTCTCATGAAAAGAATTACCCGACGCATGATTTAGAGTTAGCAGCCATTGTGTTTGCATTAAAAATTTGGCGCCATTATCTATTCGGTGAGAAATGCCATGTTTATTCAGATTACAAGAGTTTGAAATATCTGATGACTCAGAAAGATTTCAATTTACGACAGCGGAGATGGCTAGAATTGCTAAAAGATTACAAACTAGTGATTGATTATCATCCGGGAAAGGCTAATGTCGTTACTGATGCTTTGAGTCGAAAATCCATATTTTCTCTAGGTGCTATGAACACTCAAATAGCTCTGTGTAATGATGGTTTGACTGTAGCTGAAATGAAAGTGAGACCATTGTTTTTACAGCAAATTCATGAGGCTCAAAAGTTTGATAATAAAATGTTAGCAAAATGAGCTCAATGTGATTCGAACCCTGGTTCAGAATTTCAAGTTAACGCTGATGATTGATTGAGATTCAGAGGCCGAATATGTTTTTCGAGAAATTCAAAATTGATTCAGATGATTTTGAATGAAGCACATAGTATTCATTTATCTATTCATCCGGGAAGCACAAAAATGTATTACGATTTGAAGCAGCTTTATTGGTGGCATGACATGAAATGTGATATTTTAGAGTTTGTTGCTAAATGTTTGATTTGTCAGCAAGTTAAAGCTGAGCATCAGGTATCGTCTGGTTTATTGCAGCCGATTATGATTCCCGAGTGGAAATGGGATAAAGTGACTATGAATTTTGTTTTGGGTTTGCCCCTATCTTTGAGTAAGAAAGATGCAATTTGGGTTGTTGTTGATAGGTTGACAAAATCGACTCATTTTATTTCAGTACAAACGGGCTATTCGCTTGAAAAGTTAGTTGAGTTGTATATCTCCGAGGTTGTGAGATTACACGGAGTACCTGTTTATATTGTTTGGAATAGAGATCCAAGATTCACATTGAGGTTTTAAAAGAAACTACAAGATGCACTGGATACAACATTACATTTTAGTACCGCATTTCACCCGTAAATGGATGGTCAATCCAAGCGAGTTATACAGATACTCGAGGATATGTTAAGATGTTGCATTCTTGAGTTCGAAGGTACGTAGGAAAAGTATTTGCCGTTGATTGAATTCCCGTATAACAATAGTTTTCAATCGAGTATTAAAATAATATCATATGAAGATCTTTATGGTCGTAAATGTCGAACACCATTGTATTGGACTGAACTTAGCAAGAATAAGATTCACGGAGTTGATCTGATTAGAAAGACTCAAGAAAAAGTGAAAGTAATTCGTAATAGTCTAAAGGCAGTGTCAGATCGATAGAAATCTTATGCAGATTTGAAACGGAAAGACATTGAGTTTCAGATTGGGGATAGAGTGTTTCTGAAAGTGTCACCGTGAAAAAAGATATTGCGGTTCAGTCGGAAAGGGAAATTGAGACTGTGATTCATTGGACCGTAAGATATTATCGAGCGAGTTGGACTAGTGGCTTATCAGCTAGCATTGTCGTCTGAGTTAGAAAAGATTCATAATGTATTTCATGTATCGATGCTTCGATGATACCGATCCGATCCTTCACATGTTATTTCCCCAATCGAAGTTGATATTCAGTCAGATTTATCGTACAGTGAAGAACTGATCCGAATTCTAGCTCGTGAGATCAAAGAGCTGAGAAATAAAAGAATAGCATTAGTGAAAGTATTATGGCATCAACATGAGGTTGAAGATGCTACGTGGCAACCTGAGGATGCTATGAAAAAGCAATATCCAGACTTATTCACTGGTAAGATTTTTGGGGACGAAAATCCCTAAGGGGTTGAATTGTAACAGCCCGGTTTTAGCTAAATCAGAATAGTGGTTTTGAAACTATAAATCCAAGGTTGTAAAATTATTTTAATATTATTTTTGGTGTTTATATCATGTGAATATATGTGTGTGAAAATTTCGTGAGCTAATTTTATCATTTAATAGCTCAATTTGAGAAAAAAGACTAAATCAGGTAAAATGCAAAAGTTGCATTCTACTTGTTTAAAGTACTTAATTACCACGGTTTGTTAAATGAAAGGTCCTTATAATGTAATTAGACCATTGATAGTGGAATTTGACATAAATAGACATTAAATGGATGATATTAAATGTTTTATAATAAGGTTAATTTAGTAATTTGGTTAATAAGGTTATAATAAATAAAACTAAGTTAAAATAAGCTTAAATTATCATCATCTTCATCGAAATTAAAAGAAAAAGAAACCATGGGAGAGCTTTTAGGGTTCGACAAGTATTTGGCTTAATTAAGGTATGATTTTAGCTCGGTTTTTTATAATTTCTACGTTTTTATGGTCATTGTATCGAGTACTAGCTAGCCCAGGGACTAATTTGCAAAACTGCTTAATGTTTTAAAAGTTTCCATTGATGAATTCATGTGTTTTTGATGTTTGATGATGAATTATGAAAGATTAGTGATAGATATTTATGTTTTGTAAAGTGATTTTGAGTAAAAATGTATTAGGGATTAAATTGAGAAATTTGTAAATTGAGGGGTTGAAATGTAAAATAAATGAAAAATATGGGCTGGTAGGGACCTATATGAATTTAAGCTAGGCTTGGGTTTAAAGAAATTTCATGAATTTTGCGTATTTGTGAAATAAGGACTAAATTGTGAAAATATGGAACTTTAGGGGCTAAAGTGTAAAAATTCTCAAATAGGTATTTTTGGATGAAATTGAATGAAGAGGTGATTAAATGAGTTAATTTTGAATTTATATAGATCAAGAAAGAAAGAAATCGGATTTAGATCAGGGAAAATCGAAGGTTATCGAGTAATCGATCCGATTTGTCAATTCCAAGTAATCGGGGATAAAGTGTAAAAATGCCCAAATAGGTATTGTTGGTATTTTTGAAATCTTCTAAATATGGTATATGGCATGTATAGGCTAGTTATGGTACTTTGGTTGTGAATATAGTCATGAGATTTGGCTTATAATGTATATGTTTTGATTTGTATAGATAGCCATGTGTGATGGCTTATTTTGGTATGTTTTGGTATAAAAGTGGCTAAGGTTTTATAGTTGTTCAAATAGTAATGTTTTGAGTTTAGTAAATGATTTATATGGCATGATTGAAGTTGATAAATTGAGATGATATATGCTTTTGAATGAATGTTGGATGATATAAGTTTTTGAATAGGTATTTGGCTTGAATTGATTATGGAATTTAATTGAAATGGATTTGGTATGAATTATGCATTTGGTTGATTATTTTAGGATGCCTATTGTATCATGAATTGGTACCATTTTGGTGTTTTAAGTGAACATGAGAAAGGGTGGCAAATTGGCTTTGCAAATGGCATATTTTTGTCCACACGAGCAAAGACACGGGCTTGACACGGTCATGATACACAACCGTGTGTCCCCTGGGGTACCCTTTCGAATTAAGTCAGTATACCCTACAGGTTTGACACGGTCTAAACATACGGGTGTGTCGAATGGGTGTGTGTGATACACAGGCTGACACATGGGCGTGTGGCCGGCCGTGTGACCAAAGTCAGTAACCCCTCCAGATTTCCCATGGCCATGGCACACAGGCTTGTCTTCGGACGTGTGGTGCAAGTTACTATGTATGCCCTGTTTTCAGACGGTCTGTGAGACGGGTGTGTCTGGTGGCCGTGTGAGGCACACAACTTGTTCACACAAGCGTGTGACTCCTGAATGCTTGAAAATTTTAAGTGATCCCTAAAGTTTGCAAATGTGATCGATTTAGTCTCGAACCTTTTCTGAAGCATGTTTAAGGTCTCGTAGACCTATTTAAGGGACATTGTGTATGTGAATGAATGTTATTCGATAATGATTGTTTATCGAATTGTGAAATGTTATTAAAATGTTGTGTTTGAATAGTAATACCTCTCAACCCAAATTCGACGACGGACATGGGTTAAGGGTGTTACATCAGTTTAGTCCCGAATCACTTCTAAGGCATGTTTTGGGCCTCGTAGGCTCGTATTAGGTACTTTATGATTAAATGCAAAAAGTTTTAATTTGGACACATTTATGACTCAGAATTGTATGAAAGTTTGCGTGATAAGTTCGATAATGCCTTGTACCCTGTTCCGGCGTCGAATACAGGTAAGGGGTGTTACAAAATGTCTACTCAAATGACTAATGCGTAGACTTCAACACGCCACTTGTTTCCCTCTTTGTGCATAACATCCTAGTCCATCGCTTCCTTGGTGTAGCCTTGACATTGTCTCTTGGCACTTATTCCTTTATATACCTGAAAACATTAACATCTTTAGTCAGTTCGTAAGAACCTAGTGAGTTAAACCTTAGAATAACTTATATGTTGCATATGTTGTTTAGCACATCCTTAGTGTATTTCTTGATATTTCCTTCTTCTTTGGCGAATACTATACTGAAGCTACCATCTTTCTTTCTTCAGAACCATTTTTCTTCTCTCGTGCGTATTGTACTTAACATCTCTTTACCTTCTATATCATTTCTTAAACCTTACATTAAATCATCCTTAACATCTTCACTTACCTTATTATCAGACTTAACTTATTTCATACTCACTACCCTTATCATTGTTTTCGGGCGGGCTAGACTGCGCCTAATACTTATCTAAGAAATTGCTGTATCATCATTACTTTAGTACACTTTCTATTATTCCTCTTAACTTGTATCTTTACTTGCCACGTACTCTAGCACGCCTAGCCTTTCTATCCATCACTTATAACTATACGGAGTTTACCATTCATTCAGTGTCCTCCTAAAGGCATTGCCTTTAGGTGGTCACTGTGAATTCCATTCTTCAAATTCTGCCATGAAGGTGTTCCTTTCCAAAACCAGCAATAGAGGTTTTCCTGTCAGAGAATCACCATAAGGGCATCCGTTTAATAGAGATAGCCATAAAGACATCCATTTAACTAAGATAGCCATAAAATTATCCTTTTTTTACAGAAATGGGCACAAAGGCTTCCTTTTAGCATAGATCATCACCAAGGGTTCCATTGAATAAAGATTGCCACAAAGGCTTCCATTTAATAGAGATCGCTACAAAGGTTTCCTTTTAACAATGATCTCCATAAAGGTTTCCTTATAATAGATATAGCTACAAAGGCTCACTTATACAAAAATTGGTGTTTTTGATGATAGGGATTCGCTTATACTTACTATTATGAGGTTTTCCTTACATTGCTGGTATTCACCCAACCGTCCTGTACATATTCCATATGATGGCATGGTCCAACCAGAGTCTTACACTATATGGTCTTCAAAGTATCATGGTGTTTTCCTTTTAGAGATTCATGTTTTTAGTCCTGATGGGCGCCTTTAGGTGACTCCAGAGATAGATACAGACTCTTTATGTATACTCATACTTGATAAACTTATTCTTTTCATACTTCTTCATGATAGATGAACTCGTGCTTATAGACATGTAAAATATTCCTCTTAAACTTCATGCAATGACTTATTCATGATAGACATTTTCACAACGTACTTGTTCATGCTTTCAAACGTATATACACACATATTGTTCCTTTCCATTTTAGAGTCTTAGAGTCATGTTTTTCTAGTTTCGGTTTCATACTTTAGTCAATTAGCATAGAAATTTCTATACTACAAAATACATGTAAGAGTCAGCTTAGAGACTTACCTTATAACCTTAAAGACAACTTAAACTTCAGATCTATCCTCTTTCTTCTTGGAATCAACCACTTGAACTTTAGATCCTTCATTCAACCAGATGTTAGGGCCTCATCGCCTTGCCAAATAGATACACTTTGTTAGAATTCATTCGAGTAATCTTTCCCGTTTACTTTAACTCAAACATATCAATAAGCCTTATTTCTTCATGTATACTTATAGATCTACACTTCCTTAGTAGACATAGTCATCAAATGTACCTTATTGAAAGGGAAATCACTAGCAGAAATTGAGGTTTCAAATTCATCTTTTGAGAGGTAGCTTACTAGTAGAAAACCAAAGTTTCAGACTTGTCCTTATGGGAGGTAGCCTTCATCTACTAAAAGCCCTTATCTTTAATAAGGGAGACAACACCCTTAACCTAACCTGATTTTCTTTCTAACTTAACTCAAGTTTTCATAGGAACTTGGTAAAGGTCACGTCCAAACTGAGTAGCTTATCAAAATCTACCACGTCTAAGAGGCTTACCTGATACTTCTTCAGCCTTTGACTCTTCTAATTCACATTTGGTTACTTCCCAAGCAACTTTCCTTACAAATATATTGGTATGACCACTTTGGTCACTAGAGGTATTATGCCTTCTAGCGTGGCCTCATACCTCATAACCATCCTTTTCGTTTCACTTATCATCTTAATTTGACTAGGAATCCTTGCCTACTTATTTCCAAATCAGAGTCTGCCCATGCTATACGCCAAGAATGCATTTGGATGACTACTACCACTTAGTCAAATATTCCTCTCTATGGTTCCTTAATCATTCCTATTACAGAAGGCCACAAAACACTCTCAGTTCGCCTACTCTCTACACCAGAATGACCCCATTTTGGGCGAACATTACTTAGCTTATCGTACGTCTTAATAAACAGACGTATTATTCATATACCTATACCCTTAACACTATTCGCGATTCATCATACTTAGTTTTCTCAAAGGTTAACCATAGGTTTCATTCCTTCAGAATCTGCTAGGCCAGAGCGTCATTGGCATACTCAAAATGTAACTTATTACTTAATTCAATCCTAACATTGTGCACTTAAAAGTATCCTTTTAAGCCTTATTCCAATGGACTATTTTTCAAACTTCCAAGATTTCGCCCAAGGGCGTACTTATGAACTTTTGTTTCTTAAATGAATCCATCAGTTTTCTTATTCAGAACTTATTCTAAAATTATTTTTCTAAGAAAAACACCCAAATACTAGGGTTTCGTCAGGCGGGATGTTACAATTTAGATATATTATTCTACTCCCTAATCATCCTTTAATCGTGTATGGTTTAGGAAAATTTGATCATTGTCATTCTCCAACTCAGATCTAACGAATTGAGAAGTATAAGTATGGTTGTTTGTAGGTTATTGGGTAGTATCGATTTTATTATTAAGGAATGTGTTGGTTAGGTAAATTGGGGTCATTTGTTTGTGCTTAGCTATTGATTTTCCAGTATTTTATTATGTTAAGTGCTGATTTAAATGCCCCAGTCCATCAATGAAGTTGTTTGTTGTCCGTGCTCACTCTTCGCATTGAATCTGTAACACCCCTTACCCGTATTTGACACCGGGACAGGGTTCGAGGCGTTACTAGACTAAAACATAAACATTCACACCAAGCCCGGCCATAAAATTTCGCCCAAATTTAAAATTTTCATTCACATGCATATCGTCCCTTAAATGAGCCTATGAAGCCCAAAACATACATTAGGAATGGTTCGGGACTAAACCAAGAACTCAGAAAAATTTATGAAACTTAGAAACATTTCATCAAGAAACAGGACCACACGCCCGTGTGGCATATCACACGCCTGTGTGGCATATCACATGCCCGTGCTTCAGGCCACGTCCATCTTAAGGTGCATTCTATTTATGACGTCACCATCCAATTGAGGTCACACGGCCAAGGCACATGCCCTTGTGCTTAGGCCGTGTGGCGAATTAAATTCCAATAATTAAGTGCAAACATCACACGGCCTGGGCACACGTCCATGTCCTGAGGTCGTGCCCTTCACACGACTGAGACACATGGCCGTGTCTCTACCTATGTGTTTACTACTGGCCATTCTGTTTTACCTAATTAGGGTGTAGGGGACACACGGCCGGATCACATGCCAATTATAACAGCCTAGTTTTAGCTAAATTGGAACAGTGGTTTCGGGACCACATATCCGATGTCGTAAAATTATTTTAATATTATTTTGGTGTTTAAAGCATGTGAATATATGTGTGTGAAAATTTCGTGAGCTAATTTTTTCGTTTAATAGCTCAATTTAAGAAAAATGACTAAATCGCGTAAAATGCAAAAGTTGCATTCTATTTGCTAAAGGTGTTTAAGTGTTATGAGACATTAAATGGGAGGTCCTTATGTTGATATTAGACCATTAATAGCTTGAGTGGACCATTATGGACATGAATTAGTTAATTTTCATGTTATTAATAAAGATTAATTTGGTAATTTGAAATTTAAGTTAATATTAATTAAAAGAAACATTAAAGTGGCCATTTTATCATCTATTTCAACCAATTATGAAGTGAAGAAGAAGCCATTTTAGGTCTTTGATATTCGGCTAGTATAATCTTTGATTGAGGTATGTTCTTTATTCGGTTTTTGATGATATTTACGTTTTTTTTATCGTTGCTTTGTATTCTAGCTAGCCCATGTCTCAATTTTTGAAAGTGTTGATGATTTTGAAATTTTCCACTGATGAATTCATGTGTTTTATGATGTTTGACGATGAATTATGGAAGCTTTGTGCTTGATATACATGTTTTGTAAAGCGATTCTTAGTAAAAATGCATATTAGGGATTAAATTGAGAAAAGTGTAAATTGAAGGGTTAAATTGTGAAATAAATGAAAATTTTGGACTGCTAGGAGTCCCTATGAAATTCGGCTAAGCTTAGGTGTAATTAAATTTTGTGTAATTTGTGTTTTTATGAAATAGAGACGAAATTGAGTAAATGTGAAACTTTAAGGGTTAAAGTGTAAAAATACCCAAATATGTGTTTGTAGATTAAATGGGTTAATTTTGGATACATATAGATCAAGAAAGAAAGAACTCGAATTTAGATCAGGGAAAATCGAAGGTTATGGAGTAATTGATTTGATTCGTCCATTCCGAGTATGAGGTAAGTTCGTACATGATAAATGTTGTTACAATTATGTTTTAATGCTTTAATAATGCAGAAATTGTATATATGTGACTACGATTGTGTACGAGAATAAATTGACTATGTTTGGCACTTAGAGTGAGTTTCAAAATAGCTTCGGCTATAAATAGTACTTAGTGTGCGAATTGGAATAGCTTTGGCTTTATGAGGCACTAAGTGTGTGAAATCGAGATAGCTTTGGTTTAATGTGATGGCACTATGTGTGCGAGATAGTTATAGCTTCGGCTAATCACTGATGTACTAAGTGTGCGAGTTCTTAGAGCATTGAAAGATTTCTGAACAATTTAATGTGTTGAACAAAGAGGTGAGAATGAAATGAATAAATACGGGAAAATTCAGGTATGTACGATACCTATGTGGTAGTTGATACTATGTGTATGAAGCTTGATGCACTTGTATATAGATGTTAAATGGTTATGGATTAGAATTGAATGATGATACAAGAACTACTAAGTATTTACTAATTGATGTTTTGTATATTATGAATTGTTGAGTATTTTTTATACGAACTTACTAAGCTATGAAGCTTACTGTATATGTTATTTGTCTTTTTTAATAGAGTATCAAAGCTAGCTCGGACATCAGGGAACATCGGGAACCATCATCACACTATCGATCATATCATTGGTACTTTTGGAAGCTTTGTATATATGGTATATGGCATGTATAGGCTAGTGTCATTTTAGTATGTTCTGAATTATGATTTAAGCCATGAGATTTGACTTACTTTTGGTTGTAATTGTTGGTATGTATTTGGTCATTTAAGTTGGCCTAAATGATGTGTTTGATGAGTAAGATATATGATGTATATAATGCTTATGTGGTGACTTGAATATGGGATGTTAAAATTGTAAGTTTTGTGGTTTGAAATAGGTGATAAGACGGTGATGATGAAATGCATTTAGAAGTTATGTAAGTTTGATTGTTTTGGTATGATCGTGGGTAAGAATTTAAGTAGTGAAATGGTAGATTATGAAATGACATGAATTATATGTGTTTTGGTATGTCTTGGTTGCATATATATGTGATGAATTGATATTATTTTGATGGCTAGGTGAACATGAGAAAAAATGGTGGCAAATTGGCTTTGCAAATGGCCTATTTTTTTCCACACGGGTAGAGACACAGGCGTGTGTTTCAGCCGTGTGCAACACACGGTCATTCTACACGGCCGTGTGTCCTTTGGGGTACCCTTCGAATTAAAGTCAGTATACCCTACAGTTTTGACACGGCCTAGACACACGAGAGTGTCTATTGGCCATGTTAGGCACACGGGCTTGTACATGGGCGTGTGGCCAATTGTGTGACCCAAGTTAGTAACCCCCTTGGATTTCACACGGCTTGGCACATGGGCGTGTCCTCAGTCGTGTGGTACAAGTCAGTATGTATGCGCTATTTTTACACGACTTGTGACACGGGCGTGTCCAGTGGCCGCGTGAGGCACACGGCCTGTTCACACGGGCGTGTGACCTTGAAAGCAAAGAAAATTTTCTAAGTTTCCTAAAGTTTGCAAATGTCATCTATTTAGTTCTGAACTTCTTCTAAGCTTGTTTTAAGGCCTCATAGGCCCTCTTAATGGACGATGTGGTTATGTATGATTGATGTTTATATGGAAATACGCAATGTATATTGAATGTATGTTTTTGTGTTATGATTGATCGGTAATACCTTGTACCCCTATTCCTGCGATGGATAGAGTTAGGGTTGTTAATTTATTGGTATCAGAGCTATGGTTTAGTCGATTCTATGACTAACGTCGCGTGTGTGAGTCTAGCTATACATGCCATACATATAAATTGCGATAGTGTGATGATTCTTGATAGTTAAAATATGTTTTCATATAGTAAATGGATCCCGATTGAGTTGTAGCTGACGATGTGGAAAGTAATAGGCCCGCTCCCACTCAACGGGCAGCGCCGACTGATTCTAGGCCTATTTCTAGTAGCCAGGGGGGAGAGGCTGAGCAAGCCTTCTTCTGAATAATGAGTGAGTGATTCACGGGATTCGTACGAATGAATCCGGCTGCTCAACAACCTCCACCCCCACTTGTTCCTTAACAAGTCACAATTGTGCAGCAAGTGTTAGATCCAATTCGATTGAGTAAGCCACCAGTGGATAAGATACGCAAACACAGGGCCGAAAAGTTTCGGGCTACAATTGATGATGCTGCTGAGAGGGCTGAGTTCTGGGTCGAGAATACAATCAGAGTGTTTGATGAATTATCCTATACTCTTGATGAATGTATTAAATGTGTCGTATCTCTGTTAAGAAACAATGCGTATCATTGGTGGAAAATATTGATATCAGTAGTTCCGAGGGAACGTGTCACCTGGGAATTCTTTCAGACCGAGTTTCGAAAAAAAGTACATAAGTCAAAGATTTCTTGATCAACATAAAGAGTTTCTGGAGTTGAAACAGGGTTGGATGACAGTGACAAAATATGAAAGAGAATTCGTACGACTAAGAAAGTATGCTCGAGAGTATGTATCTACTAAAGAGATCATGTGTAAAAGATTTGTTGATGGACTGGATGAAGATATAAAAATTCTGGTTGGAATTTTGGAAATCAAAGAATTTGTTATGCTAGTTGAGAGGGCTTGTAAAGCCAAGGATTTCAGCAAAGAAATGAGAAAGGCTGATTCAGAGGTAAGAGATTCGAGGAAGAGATCAATGAGTAAATCTTATTATTCCTCGTCGAAAAAATCTAGAGACTATTTTAACCGATCAACAGCTTCATTAGGATATCAGAATAGAGATCGCGGGAAGCAATACACCAACCTTAAAACTCAAGCCATATCAGTATCGAGTGTTGGCAACGTAAAAAATGTTAAACCTGAGTGTCAACAGTGTGGAAGGCAGCATTTTGGAGATTGTTGCGTGAAAAATATTAATAGAACTTGTTACAGTTGTGGTTCACAAGATCATTTTATCAGAGATTGCCCTGAGTTAGCTGAAAAAGATAATGCTCAGAGTACGAGGCCAAATAACACTGCAGTTAGAGGTAGACCACCCAGAAACAAGGGAAATGTAAGTGGTGATAGAGGTGTGACACGAGACACTACTGCTAGATCTGGTGCTAGAGCACCTGCATGAGCCTACGCTATTCGCGCTCGCAAATAAGCATCATCTCCAGATGTTATCCCCGGTACTTTTACTCTTTATGATACTAAAGTTATTGCATTGATAAATCCAGGATCAACCCATTCATATGTATGTATGAATTTAGTATCTAGTAAGACTTTACCTGTAGAGTTTATTGAATTTGTAATTAGAGTATCGAACCCCTTAGGCAAGTGTGTGTTGGTTGATAAAGTGTGCAAGAATTGTCCATTGATAATATGGGATAATTACTTTCCGGCTGATTTGATGTTGTTTCCATTTGACGAATTTGATATAATTTTGGGTATAGATTGGTTAACATTGCATGATGTTGTTGTGAATTGCAAACGAAAGACGATTGATCTGAGATGTCAGAATAATGAGATTATATGAATTGAGCCAAATGATTTAAATGGCTTGCCAGTGGTGATTTCATCGATGTTAGCTCAGAAATATGTGAGAAAGGGCTGTGAAGCTTATTTTGCTTATGTGATTGATACGAAAGTAATTGAAAAGAATATTGAATTGGTGCCAGTTGTGTATGAGTATCCAGATGTGTTTCCTGATGATTTACCGAGTTTACCACCAATCCGAGAGGTTGAATTTGGTATTGAGTTAATGCTGGATACAACGCCGATATCGATAGCTCAGTACAAAATGGCTCCGACAGAGTTAAAATAATTGAAATCTCAGTTGCAAGAGTTGACTGACAGAGGGTTTGCAAGACCGAGTTTCTCGCCTTGGGGTGCTCCCGTATTGTTTGTGAAAAAGAAAGATGGTACTATGAGAATGTGTATAGATTATAGATAGCTCAACAAAGTAACAATCAAGAACAAATATCCTTTACCGTGAATTGATGATTTGTTTGATCATTAAAAGGAGCTACAGTGTTTTCAAAGATAGATTTGAGATCGGGTTATTACTAGTTGCGAGTTAAAGACTCTGATGTGCCAAAGACTGCATTTAGAACGAGGTATGGTCACTATGAATTTTTAGTTATGCCTTTTGGACTAATGAATGCACCTTCTGTTTTCATGGATTTAATGAACCAAATTTTTAGATCGTACTTAGATCAATTTTTTGCTATATTTATTGACAATATTTTGATTTATTCACGTGATGAAACTGAGCATGCCGAGCATCTAAGAATTGTATTGCAAACTACAAGAGATTGGTCTTCTGGGACATACTATGTTAGCATCGGGTATTCGAGTTAATCTGAGCAAGATTTCTACAATAATGGATTGGAAGCCTCCGAGAAATGTATCTAAAGTCCGTAGTTTTCTGGGACTAGCTAGCTATTACCGACGGTTTGTGAAATGATTTTCGATGATTGTGACTCAATTGACGAGATTACTTCAAAAAGACGTAAAGTTTGAATGGTCTTAAAAATGTCAGAAATGTTTTGATCAGCTGAAAACTCTTTCAACTGAAGCTCTAGTGTTAGTACAGCCAGAATTGAGTAAATAATTTGTGATCTTTAGTGATGCATCGTTGAATGGTTTGGGCTGCGTTTTGATGCAAGAAGGCAAAGTCATAGCTTATGCCTTAAGACAGTTGAAGCCACATGAAAAAAATTACCCAACTCACGATTTAGAGTTGGCAGACATTGTGTTTACGTTGAAGATTTGATGCCATTATCTATTTAGTGAGAAATGTCAAGAGTTTGAAATATCTGATGACTCAGAATGATTTGAATTTACGACAGCGAAGATGGTTAGAATTGCTAAAAGATTACGAGCTAGTGATAGACTATCATCCGGGAAAAGCAAATGTTATTACTAATGCTTTGAGCCGAAAATATTTGTTTGTTTTATGTGCAATGAATACTTAGTTGGCTCTATCTGATGACGGCTAAATTGTAGTTGAGTTGAAAGCGAGATTTTTTTTTTTACAGTGGATTTGTGAAGCTGGGAAAGTTGATAACGAAATATTAGCAAAATGAGCTCAATGTGATTCGGACCCTGATTCAGAATTTCAAGCTGATATAAATGATTGTTTAAGATTCAAAGGTCGAATATGTGTTCTGAGAAATTCAGAGTTGATTCAGATGATTTTGAACGAAGCACATATTAATCGTTTGTCTGTTCATCCGGGAAGTACGAAAATGTATAACGATTTGAAACAACTCTATTGGTGGCATGGATGAAACAAGATATTTCAGAATTTGTTTCTAAATGTTTAACTTGTTAGTAAGTTAAAGCTGAGCATCAGGTACCGTCTGGTTTATTGCAACTGATTATGATTCCTTGTTATTGACAGGTTGACGAAAAATGCTCATTTCATTCCGTTACAAACGGACTATTCGCTTGACAAGCTTGCTGAGTTGTACATTTTAGAAATTGTTCGATTACACGGAGTACCTATTTCTATTATTTCAGATAGAGATCTGAGGTTCACATCGAGGTTTTGGAAGAAATTGCAAGACGCACTGGGTACAAAGTTACATTTCAGTACTGCGTTTCACCCGCAGACGGATGGTCAATCCAAGCGAGGTATTCAGATACTTGAGGATATGTTGAGATGTTGCATTCTTGAGTTCGAATGTACGTGGGAAAAGTATTTGTCGTTGATTGAATTTCTGTATAATAATAGCATTCAATCAAGTACTAAAATGGCACCATACGAAGCTCTCTATGATCGTAAATGTTAAACACCATTGTATTGGACCGAGCTTAGCGAGAATAAGATTCACGGGGTCGATCTAATTAGAGAAACAAAAGAGAAAGTGAAAGTAATTCGTGATAGTCTGAAAGCAGCTTTGGATCGTTATAAATCATATGTAGACTTGAAAAGAAAAGATATTGAGTTTCAGATCGGGGATCGGGTGTTTTTAAAAGTGTCACCGTGGAAGAAAATACTTCAATTCAGTCATAAAGGTAAATTGGGTCCGAGATTTATTCGACCGTATGAGATTATCAAGCGAGTTGGACCAGTGGCTTATCGGCTAGCATTGCCGTCTGAGTTAGAAAAGATTCATAATGTGTTTCATGTATCAATGCTACGAAGGTAGAGATCCGATCCTTCGTATGTTATTTCTCTAATAGAAGTTGAGATTTAGTCAGATTTATTGTACAGTGAAGAACCGATCCGAATTCTAGCTCATGAGATCAAAGAGCTGAGAAATAAAAGAATAGAGTTAGTAAAATTTTTATGGCATCGACATGGGGTAGAAGAAGTTACGTGGGAACCCGAGGATGCTACGAAAATCCCTAAGAGGGGAGAGTTGTAACAGCTCGATTTTAGCTAAATTGGAACAGTGATTTTGAGACAACAAATTCGATATTGTAAAATTATTTTAATATTATTTTTGGTGTTTACAGCATGTGAATATATATGTATGCGAATTTCGTGAGCTAATTTTATCGTTTAATAGCTCAATTTAAGAAAAATGACTAAATCGCGTAAAATGCAAAAGTTGCATTCTATTTGCTAAAGGTGTTTAAGTGTTATGAGACATTAAATGAGAGGTCCTTATGTTGATATTAGACCATTAATAGCTTGAGTGGACCATTATGGACATTAATTAGTTAATTTTCATGTTATTAAGGTTAATTTGGTAATTTGAAATTTAAGTTAATATTAATTAAAAGAAACATTAAAGTGGCCATTTTATCATCTTTTTCAACCGGTTATGAAGTGAAGAAGAAGCCATTTTAGGTCTTTGATATTCGGCTAGTATAATCTTTGATTGAGGTATGTTCTTTGTTTGGTTTTTGATGATTTTTACGTTTTTGTGATCGTTGCTTTGTATTCTAGCTAGCCTATGTCTCAATTTTTGAAAGTGTTGATGATTTTGAAAGTTTCCATTGATGAATTCATGTGTTTTATGATGTTTGATGATGAATTATGAAAGCTTGGTGCTTGATATACATGTTTTGTAAAGTAATTTTTAGTAAAAATGCATATTAGGTATTAAATTGAGAAAAGTATAAATTGAGGCGTTAAATTGTGAAATAAATGAAAGTTTTGGACTGCTAGGAGTACCTAGGAAATTCGGCTAAGCTTAGGTATAATTAAATTTTGTGTAATTTTTGTTTTTGTGAAATAGGGGCTAAATTGAATAAATGTGAAACTTTAAGTGTTAAAGTGCAAAAATGTTTAAATATGTGTTTGTGGATTAAATTGAATGAATTGGTGATTGAATGGGTTAATTTTTAATACATATAGATCAAGAAAGAAAGAACTCGGATTTAAATCAAGGAAAATCAAAAGTTATGGGGTAGTTGATTCGATTCGTCCATTCCGAGTACGAGGTAAGTTCGTACGTGATAAATGTTGTTACAATTATGTTTCAATGCTTTAAAAATGCATAAATTTGTATATATGTGACTACGATTGTGTATGACAATAAATCGACTATGTTTGGCACTTAGTGTGCATTTCAAAATAGCTTCGGCTATAAATAGTACTTAGTGTGCGAATTGGAATAGCTTCGGCTATATGAGGCACTAAGTGTGCGATACTGAGATAGCTTCGGTTTAATGTGATGGCACTAAGTGTGCGAGATCGTTTTAGCTTCGGCTAATCACTAATGCACTAAGTGTCCGAGTTCTTAGAGCATTGAAAGATTTCTGAACAAATTAATGTGCTGAACAAAGAAGTGAGAATGAAATAAATAAATATGGGAAAATTCAGGTATGTACGATACCTACGTGGTAGTTGATACTATGTGTATGAAGCTTAATGCACTTGTATATACATGTTAAATGGTTATGGATTAGAACTGAATGATGATATAAGAACTACTAAGTGTTTATTAATTGATATTTTGTATATTATGAATTGTTGAGTATTTTTTTTATATGAACTTACTAAGCTATGAAGCTTACTGTATATGTTATTTGTCTTTTTTTAATAGAGTATCAAAGCTAGCTCGGACATCAGGGAACATCGGGAACCATCATCATACTATCAATCATATCGTTGGTACTTTTGGAAGCTTTGTATATATGGTATATGGCATGTATAGGCTAATGTCATTTTAGTATGTTTTGAATTATGATTTCAGCCATGAGATTTGGCTTACTTTTGGTTGTAATTGTTGGATGTATTTGGTCATTTAAGTTGGCCTAAATGATGTGTTTGATAAGTAAGATATATGATGTATATAATACTTATGTGGTGACTTGAATATGGGATGTTAAAATGGTACGTTTTGTGGTTTGAAATAGTTGATAAGAAGATGATGATGAAATGCATTCAGAAGTTATGCAAGTTTGATTATTTTGGCATGATTGTGGTTGAGAATTTAAGTAATGAAATGGTTGATTATGAAATGACATGAATCATGTGTTTCGGTATGTCTTGGCTGCCCATATATGTGATGAATTGATATTATTTTGATGGCTAGGTGAACATGAGAAAAAGGGTGGCAAATTGGCTTTGCAAATGGCCTATTTTTGTCCACACGGGAAGAGACACGGGCATGTGTCTTAGCCGTGTGTGACACACGGTCATGCTATACGGCCGTGTGTCCCTTGGGGTACCCTTCGAATTAAAGTTAGTATACCCTACAGTTTTGACACGACCTAGACACACGGGTGTTTCTATTGGCCGTGTTAGGCACACGGGCTTGTACATAGGCGTGTGGCCGGCCATGTGACCCAAGTCAATAACCCCCTTAGATTTCACACGGCCTGGCACACGGGCGTGTCCTCGGTCGTTTGGTACAAGTCAATATGTATGCCCTGTTTTCACACGACTTGTGACGCAGGCGTGCCTGATGGCCATGTAAGGCACACTGCTTGTTCACACGAGTGTGTGACCTTGAAAGCAAAGAAAATTTTCTAAGTTTCATAAAGTTTGTAAATGTTATCAGTTTAGTCCCGAACCTCTTCTAAGCATGTTTTAAGTCCTCGTAGGCCCTCTTAAGGAATGATGTGGTTATGTATGATTGATGTTTATATGGAAATAAGTAATGTATATTGAATGTATGCTTTTGTGTTGTGATTGATCGGTAATACCTCGTATCCCTATTCCGGCGATGGATACAGGTTAGGGGTGTTACATTTACAAAATGAATCATTTACATCCCCATAATTAATATGGGCCATATCTCATGGTCATATACAAAATGAATCATCAAATCATTATAAGCCAACACATTTGGCTACACAAATATGACATATAACAAAAAGACCAAGTCCCTATACATGCCATACTCAAAATACTTAAATTCACTATACCCAAAAGATTAGTTTGATAGTGTGAATCAAGCTTCGACATCCTTCGATCCCCGAGCTAGTTTGGCGACACTATAAGAAAATGGAAAAGGAAAGGGAGTAAGCATAAAGCTTAGTAAGTTTGCGTGTAGATAATTAGCAACATTAACCATGCAATATTATACACATAACACAATAATATTTATCGCAATGTCATCAAGTATCATAGGTACATTTTTAAGTCATGCCATTTACATAATATACAATAAGACTCATGATCATAATTCATTCATTCACATCTTATCGAGGTCTCATCGATTCATAATCTCAATAATTATGAGCTTTGTGTACGTACCTGTCCCCTTTCAACATGATCATACCTTGTCATCTTTCTGAAATAATCGTTGGATTACCCGTTGAACCACTTGGAGTACTAAAGGATACTTGGGAACTCTTATACATATGATAGGATGCCAATGTCATATCCTGGATATGGTCTTATATGGGATCACATATCGATGCCAATGCCATGTCCCAGACATGGTCTTACATGGGATCATAGGTTGATGCCAATGCCATGTCCCAGACATGGTCTTACATGGGATCACATATCGATGCCGATAGCCCAGCTACGGTCTTACACGAAATTAATATTGATGCCAAAGCCATGTTCCAGACATGGTCTTATATAGGATTGTATATAACCTTAATGTCATGACATTTGTATCCTAACTACTCTTAAGGTGCAACCGGGATTTTGAGGTATCTAACTCATCGACAGTTATACAATTTATGCAATATTAAAGCATTAAATACATAATAATGAAATGTTGCATTATTTACACACAAACTTACCTCGATACCCAAAATATGGCTACTATTCAATTTAGTCCACAACATTGTTCTTTCCTTGGTTTAGGTCCGGACTCCGTTTTTCTTGATCTATAATAGAAAATTTCGCTTATTTAATTATCACATTGTTCAAAATAGTCCATAAATCATACTTTGGAAAAATTACAATTTTGCCCCTAAACTTTTACATAATTACAACTTAGCCCCTAGGCTCGTAAAATGAAATGTGCTCATTTCTTTTACTACCCAAGCCTAGCCAAACTTATATCAACTCATATCAGCTCACATTTTCTTTCAAATCAGATTTTTAACCACCTATTTTACAACTTTTACAAAAAGGTTCTTTTTAGGTGTTTTCGTGAAAAACCACTTAGTAAAAGATGTTTATCATGCATCAAAATTTCATATTCCTCCATTAAACACCAAAATACATGCATGTAACACATGGTTAAATTTTTGAACATGAACCCTAGCTCAAAATAATGGTAGAAATAGCTAGATCATGCTTCAAGGATCTCAAAAACATAAAGAACATTAAAAACGGGGCTAGGGTGTACTCACAATTGAGCTTGAAAGGATGAAAAAAAACCATAGCTATGTCTCCTTGAGAATTTTGGCTAAGGAGGAGGAAGATGGACACAATTTTTTACTTATTTTTCCCTTTTTATTCTTTTATTAACTAAATGACAAAAATACCCTTAAGGTCATTCTTTCAAAATTTTCCTATTCATGCCCATTTTTATCCATAAAAATAGAAATTGGGAAAATTACTATTGAAGGACCTCTAAATAATAATCCATGGCAATTTCATGCTTAAAGCCTTTAGAACTCATATTTTGCAACTTTTGCAATTTAGTCCTAAATGTCAAATTGGATACTTTATCAATAGAATTTCTTCATGAAACTTTCACACAAGCATGTAATCATATCATAGACCTCATAAGAATCATAAAATAATAATTTCTACTTCAGATTTGTGATCTCGAAACCACTGTTCTGACTAGGCCCTAATTTAGGATGTTACAGATCAGTGTAAGTAGTCTAGTCGATTTGGATCTAAAAGTTATTTTTTGTAACATTGATTTGGTTGAAACCTTGTTGGATGTTCTAAGGCTAATTTAACAATGTCTTAACTTGCTAAATGTTATACATTAATTTAGGCTCAATATAAGTTTAAGGGAGGAGGCTCGGATTTTGGCAAAGTAGTGCTATGGTTGTGCAAATTTAAGGTGTGGGTTCTAATCTGTAAACTTGAGTGTTTAAATCATATTTTTAGTGTTTAAAATGAAAATCAAGCTTACTGGTTGGGATTACTTAAATGGCTAAGTAAGTGATTTTAAGGTGGTTGATTCAAGTACGTTTCGAGCCTCAGTTAAATGGAATACTTACAAATTAAGCATGGTTGACTGATTATTCGTATGGTTGGTATTGGTATATAATGATATGGATGATTGAATATAAAATGGTTGCTGGTTGTACGTGTAGCATGTATTACTATAAAAAAAATGAGTGAATGCTTGAATTGTATGCTTGAGTGAATTTCTATGAAATGTACTGGTTGAAAGTTTGCTATATATGCACTAGAAAAATTTCTTATGAAATGATTATGGAACTGAGGCTTGTTTGATTTTCATTGTATTGATTATGCAATTGACCACTTGATAAGTGTTACCACTAAATGAAAATGAATGATATAATGAGGGTGCGTAAAGCATGCTACTAAAATGTGATTGTAATGGAAACAAGTTATTGGTTGTATCTTATGACATGACACATGTGCATGGGGTGGGTTATTGTGGATGACAGAGGAGTTTCGTGGAGTAACGACGGCAAATTAAGCCCGCATTTAATGTTTTCAGTGCACAGCACCAGGAGTAATGAGGAGAATGGTGATTATATGGCATAATGAATGGCAATATAACTAAATTATTTATAATGGTGGTTTAACCACATCGAGCTCAGCTCGCAATGTTAGGATTTTGGTAGATAGGTTTCGAGGAACTCGTGGTGTGTAGCAGTTAGATGGGTAGGAATCTTATTGCATTATATTATGTTCATGACATACTCAAATGTTAATATTTTATGATATGTATTGTGTTGCATTAAATTATTATTTGTTGTCTTTATGATTGTTTGAGTGCTATACTATTTTAAACTCACATTAAGCTAGCTTAGCTCATCCCATAGTTCAAACAGCTCAGATAATGTTCAAGAATAGAATTGACATGGCACGTAGATTTACAATGGACTTCGGACTAATTATGTATTTTGCTTAAGTTTTATTTAAATTAATTTGGTTTTTGGACTGAAAAAAATTATTTGGACTATGGTTTGGGTTTTACTTTGATTTGGGTTTTCATGCATGCATACTCGACACGTTAATTTGGTTTTAATGTTCTCTTTATAATTAGAGAATGCATGATACTTGGATTAATGATAAATCTATCATAAACTGAGTTTTCCGCTGCAATCAAATATGATAAGGTTTTTATT
Organism: Gossypium anomalum; assembly: GCA_025698475.1. Taxonomy (NCBI): domain Eukaryota; kingdom Viridiplantae; phylum Streptophyta; class Magnoliopsida; order Malvales; family Malvaceae; genus Gossypium; species Gossypium anomalum. The sequence goes on along the minus strand of CM046959.1, from coordinate 39,958,886 downwards.
GAGTGAAATGATGAGCAATTTGTTTTCTAAAACCATGATATCGCTTATATAAATGTCTTAAGAATGATTGACTTAAACAATGAACGTTTTCCAATCAACAAGTGTAAACTGCAGTTTTTCTTAAAAAAGAGTAACTAAAGTTTTTCAAAGAATGGTAGGGTCATTTAGTCACACAGGTGGCTAATGTGATCTTCATAATTCGACCATAACATCTAGGCCGAGTTGGGGAATTTACAGATATTTTACCAGTTGCGTGGAAGCCCCCTCTGCCAAGTTGATCTAAATTGAATTCTCATTACTCATATATTGATAATTCATGAAAAGCAAGTGCAGGTGCCATTATACGTGATCATCGAGGGAAATAATTGATTGCCTTTTTGTAGTAGTGAATGGTTGAGGGTTAGCATTAACTATTAAAGAATTTAATTAAATGAAATTTTAATGTTTAAAGGCTCAATCAAGTATTAGTATGAATTTTGTACTTTAGAATTTTGTGGATTTTATGTAATTTTATAAAACAAAATTAAAATAAAAGTAGAAACAAAAAGCTAATGGGGCCGAAGGTCAAAATTCAAATTAAATAAAAATGTGCTTTCGTAATTAAATGAGCCCAAATTTTCTACAAGTCTAATAATTCATTAAGTTTGAAGAAGTCCAAAATTCAACTTTCAAAAGCTAGTCCAATTAACTTAAAATCAAATCAAATTTAGAGAGTCCACCAATTTCAAATTTATAAAGCAAGTTCAAATAATCCAAGTAGAATCAACGTTAAATCTAAATATAAATAAGTTGTCAAACGAATGCTTTTGTGGTTCTTAAATTTAATGACTGTGTCCAATTAAAATTATCGTTTCCGATGGAACAGTTTTGATTAGGTTAAATATAATTAGATTCGTCTAAACATGTTTAATTTGTAATCTCAAATCTTTCATTCAATTTCTTAATTTTTTTTAAGGGGAAAAACCAATGGTGGGAGTTCAAAGTAAGCCATTAATAGGCCCATTCCATGGTAGTTTGAGGTATAAGTTCTGATGGACTCATTTTGGGCTTCATTTCTTCTTTTGCCCTTTTTTTTTTTAGAACTTACCACAATAAAGCTATGCTTGAAATTTTATGTTGCTCCTGCCTTTCTTTTTCTTAATTCTCCTGTTTTACATTTTCTTTCTGCATGTATTTGAGGTATCTTTTGGAATATATTCCTATAACAACCTTATAAATAAAACTTTTAAAAGAAATAGATATATCCATAATTCCATAACCCATAATTTTAACTGATATAGTTTAAATTAATATCCATTTATTAATGAATTTTAAGTTATGAACTATTGCTTGAATATTCACCTTCCTCAAGAATAGGGCCAAAATTAGAAAATTATTTTATGGGGAGCAAAATTAAATTATAACTTTTACGATAGCAAAACTATAATTTTACCATTTTAATATCTTATATTTTTATAACTTTAAAGGATTAAATCAAATTTTTATATTTTTAAGAAGTTAAAGTGTAATATTACTTTTACTAATTTTAAATTTTAAAAATTTTAAAGGACTTAAATAATTTTTTTCATTTTGAGAGCTCGGCCCCTCCAGTCCCTAAATTTGCCCCTACTCAAAAATAGTTTAAATACGAATGAGGAAAAAAAATCCATTTATCACTTCTCTTCTTTCTTTATTTAGTTACCAATAATTAATGTACCAATTATTATAAAAATATAAAAAATTTTGGTTTAGCTTGGGTGTCTTTCATTGCCTAGAATTTCTTTTCTCATATTACATGACGTGGGTTAGTGCTTTGTTTGTTGATTTGCTATCTATGTAAAATTTGAGTTAGATGGAAATGATTGTATTTTATTAACTGATTTGAGTGTATAAATTAAAATAAAAAATATTCACTAACGTAATATAAATTAGAATTATTAATGGAAATGGAAATTTTGAATTAAAAACTGTCAATTCATGCAAATCAAAAAGTATTTTTAACGGGTGAAGAAATTTTAAGGATGTTTTTTTTTCTAAAATGAAATACGGGGGCTTAAATGATTAAAATAATAAATTTCTATAATAATAGTAATGAAAATTGCAATGACCTTTTTTGGCATAATCAAAATAAAAATCCTTAAAAATAAAGTGTTCAACTTATAAATTTACCCTAAAAAAGAGTGAAAATTAAAAAAAAATTATTATTTGATAGTTATACGAGAGACATGGATGATACATTTATCAATTCTAAATATAATGAAAAAAAAATTTCAAATTTTTTCAAAGAAGTTACAACTACAATTACACATAATATAAGTAAAAAGAAATATAACTAGAATCAAATTATTGTAATACACAAACAAATTAAAATTAAAATAAATTTAAATAAAATCCACGTAAAATAAAATTGATCAGTTTCATTAACCCATGTATATTTTATTTTCTTTGAAGAAAAATATAAGAATTCCTAAGAAAAAAAAACATTATGCACGATAAAAAAATGGGATCAAAAGTCAAATCAGTCAAACAATTTTTTCTGATTAATTTGTTGGATAAATTGGTTGGATGATTTTTTTATGTTCTAAAATAAATGTTAAACGTAAGTAATAATTAATGAAAACAAGCATTTGGTATTATTTTGGGAATAAAATTAAGAAGTTAAAAGTTTAAATATGATTAAGTATAAATAAAATTGAGAACAAAAAGAATGACCTTGCTTAAATTCTTAAATATTCATTAAATCAAACAAATCACTAGTTTTTATTCAATGGATTATTCATGGTTATGTCATTGGTACGAAGTCAAAAAAATTTGTTAGGTAGCCGAAATTAAATTGTAATTTTTATGATAGTAAAAATATAATTTTTAAATGATTAAATAAAATTTTTTATTATTTTTAGAAGAGATTAAAGTGTAATTTTACTTTTACTAAAATTTTTAAATTACAAAATTAAAGAAAAGTTCATTTTAGGGGTTAAAATCCCTGCCAGCCCTTAGATTTCCCCTTTACATCATATAAAGATAAGAATTAATTAGTAGTGTTAACACTCCTCTTTTAATATACAAACAAGTTGTGATAGACGACTAGTCATAACTGATAAGTTGTGAATTTTGGGGGAAAAAGTGAAAATACAAAAACATGTAGGATACCACAAATGCCTGGGAATCTTATGAATGAAACAAGAAGAAGAAAACACAGGAAAATCTAGGGTCCATATCTCTTCCTTTATCAAATTTATCAAGTTTTGACTAATGGGCTAACCACAATGGGTATTTTGTCCATCGCCAACGAATCAATCTTTTGGGTCATATCCTTTCAATAATATCTAATCAATCCTATTGCTTCCTTGACATAATGAACTGACAATAGAAGGATCAAACTTTAACATAGATAACTTTATGAAATTTATTAAACATTAAAATTTTAAAAAAAAAATCATCAAAAAAGTTGAAAGTATAAAATTGTAAGACTATTATTTTAATAAATTATTTTGTGTTACAAAGTTAGACAATGTAAATGAGATTGGGCCTTTGAAGTAGCAAATTGATATTTTTGAATTATTTATGAAAGTTATTAAAAATATATGTATATAAGATACTAGACATATACATGCAATTGAGTGATGATAGATTTTTCATATTTAAATACGGATGTTGTATACAATGCAAAGGAACATAATGGGATACGGACCGAAAGATACATGGCATGATCTTGACATTGGATTGTCTACACTTTTTGAGGCACTAGAGCTTCCAAAAGTCTTTGTATGATAATATAAATTAACAAGTTTACAAACATTTCAAACACAAGGAAAACCAAGTTGAATATTTTTTATTAAAATATAATTGATAATAAATGTTAAAATTCGAATAAAATTAATTGCAAATCCAACTTAATTAAGATTCAATCCTTAATGTATTTTAAGTTCGAAATATTTTAGTTTTGAATTATAATGATTCTAAGAAAAGCCAGTTGTGTAATCTTTCATCTTTAAGGTGTTTTTTCTTTTAAAAGATTTATGAGGTTAACAATACGTATTGAAATAAAACAATTAGTTTGAATGAAAAAATAAAACAAATCTTAAAACTTCTAATAGTTAACTAATCCAAAACAATTGATTAAATATTAGACTAAAGTTTATACGATAAAAGATTGTTTTTGAACAATTTTATTATATATTTTGATCGTATTTGTTTTATATATACAAATGTTTAGAATTATTCATAACTTCTCCCTAACCCATAAATAGGAGAATAATGCGCTTTAACACATTGGAACCTGCATCCTTCTACATTGGCAATAATATCCATATCAATCAAATTAAGACCCAATCGATATATGATAAAACTTTTAACTTATAATATATACAATTTTAAATTAAACTTATTTTAGTATTATCATAAAGTTCAATGTAAATAAACCATTGGTGTTACAGTAAAAAGCTTGTGTTACTAAAAAAAGAAAAAGAAAAAACTTGTGTTGATATGTAAGTTTTTAATTGAAATTTACTTTGGAATTTAATTCTTAAATAACATTTACCCCCTCTTCTTATAAGAAAAAAACAAACAAAAATTGTCGCTTTCCCATTTCATTTTCATACTACTTAGATTCTTCAATAGGTTCAATGTTAATGAAAATGAAAGCAGAAAAAGTAATTTGAAACTCGATAAGTTAGAACTGATATATATAAAATTCAGTTGAAAAGTATTTAATACACAAAAATGATATTTATTTCTTTGCAATAGTTTGCAAAACTAGTATAACAATTTAGTAATTTTAATATCAACACTCGAATATTTAAAAGTATAATTGATAATGTTATAAATACCTTTCCAATTCAGAACTCACCACCATTGTCTTATCGTGGCACGATTTCGCTAGATGTTACTTTGTTAGGGGCATCACTTTGTCAAGGCTGAATTTCGTGAATACATACACATAACACTTGGAACTTATATGATCTATTTCGCCAAAAACAGGTGTTGGGTCCTTCCTTGCATGACTCACACATGAGACCTCACTTACTCATTGCTAGACTATTGTTATCTATCTAGAGGCCTATTGTGCTCCTCAAGTGGTTGGCTAAGATAAGACTCGAGTTATACACGTGTCAAGACCCAAGGTTAAGAGAGGGTCACCTTGACGTATAAATACTTACCCTTAACCTTGGGAAAGCCTTATCTCTTTCCATTACACCTCCGCGATAATAACAAGACAACTTCACCCACGACTCTTGACACATTTTCCATCGTGTGAACTATCACCTTCTTCCCCCATTCTAACTTGTCAACAACAATTGGTGCAAAGAGCATGGACGGTCATGGCTTTCCCAATGAGAACGTCCCTAAAACCCAATAACCTTCTACTTAATATGTCGGTCAGACTAGCAACCAACAAGCAACACACCCTTACAACCTTTATGCTAATGTTTATAAGGACTGGTTCCATCAGCACCACCAATGGCTTCTGCCCTCCACCAAATATTTTCCTACTATACTCCAATCTCCATTCCTCCTCTCAACAGTTTCTAGAATTACAAGCTTAAATGAGGACTCTCAAGGATCAAATACTCCAGCTAAATCTAAGGCATGAACAACAATACTAGTATTATCTAGACTAGCATTGTCAAGATAATAAGACAATAACGAAATTAAAAGGGGGCCAACGTCCTCCACCTCATTTCCAAAACCAATAGGATGAAACTACTTGATGGTCACTAAACTAACTATAATTACGACAAAGGCAAACGCACCTATTGAACAATAGTATAGCTATGGTGAGTAGGGAATGTCATATCTATGAGGACTAAAAGTACTAGTAATTACCATTTTCTACTATTTAGTCGATAAATGAAGTGGTTGTTTTTAATCTAAAATTACTAAACTAATCTAATTAAGAACGCAATAGAGAATGAAATAGGAAAATAATCAAAGATAATCAATGGGATAGACAATACCTAGGAAAGAATCCACTTAGACTTCACCTATTATTATGAATCTAGATTAAACGATTTATTCACTTGTGTCTTAATCCGTAGAAATCCCTAAATTATGTTAATATCTCTTTCGAGAGTAAGAACAACTGACTCTAGGTTGATTAATTGAAATCTCTTTCTAATTAAAACCCCTATTGTCGCATTAAGTTGATCTATGGATTCCCCTATTAGATGGTAGATTTATGTCGTCCTATTTCTAGGATTGCATGCAACTCCACTCAATTATGCTAAATCTACTCTTAAACAGGGACTTTTGCTCCACTGAAATAAGTACATTAAACTTGAATTAATATCTCAGAGATATTAAAACAAGAAAAAAAATACATAATTGAGAACAAGAATCAAGTATTTATCGCGTAAATCTGAAATCAAATAATAAGATTCATCATAGGTTTCATCTTCCCTAGGTATCTAGGGAATTTAGTTCATAATCCTGAATGAAAACATCTTAAAGTCAGAATAACCACAAGACATAAAGAAACTCAATAAAACTTCGAAAGAAATTAAATGGAGATCTTCGATCTTGAGGGAGATCCGCTTCCGAGTTGATTACGATAGCGTTCTTCGAGTGCTTTCTTTGATCTTCTCTGAGTGTCCCCTTAGGTCTTTTTCTAATTGGTATTTATAGACTTTAGAATGCTTAGAAAGCCTAAAAATTGAGTTTTTTTGTGTATCTGGGAAGTAGGGTGCGATATTGGCACGGGCTGGAACATGGGCGTGTGGCCAACACGTGTGGCTCACACAGTCATGTGACCATCCCGTGTGGAAATGCCCAGACCATACGGATCTTGAAAATAGTTCTATTTGTCTGATTTTGGCTTATTTTTCGCTCTTTTTGCTCCCAAATGCTCTCCTAAGTATAATAACATGAATTTAAAGAATTAAGAGCATCAAATTCACTAATTTACATAATTAATCATCTAAAAATGCATCAAGAATGAGACTAAAAATATGTTACTTTTATAACTTATCACTACTTTCCATTAATGCCTAAGTTTAAGGGCGTAACCATAGACGAAATATCACCAAGACAAATTCATCCTTAGCAAGAAGCATTGTAAGATGAAATGAAAGCTTTAGATTGGGTCTCTTACTGAAATAATCCCTTAGCACCTGATATAATAGGAATCAACCTCCCTACAACTCTTAAGTTCCCCAATAAAATATTTATGAGAAGAATAAGTCCTTGACTGCTCATATAATGCAATATAATGATAACGAATGTCTTTGGAGCTTATGATGCTTGCAAATGCAAAACTTTTGCAACAACTCTTAGAGGCAATGTAGAGAATTGGTATCTATCTTTCTTGAGGGCCCTATCTATAATTTGAATAGTTAGGTTGTCGATTCTTAGGAAAATTTTGAGCACTTTAAACCATAATGAATACATCTTTGAGTCTTTTATCTGTTAAACAAAGATATGGTGAGCACTTGCATGATTATCTTAAGCATTTTCAAGTGGCAACCTTCAATACTAGAGACTTGATAGATCAATGTGTTGTAGATGCCTTACACTACCACTATTAGCCATGATATTGCTAATCTAAAACCTACTCTCAACGTATAAAACCAAAGTCAAAAGATTTTTAAATTTACCAAAGAACCAACAATGGCAAAGATTCCAACAAAAATCTTAAGCAACAAAACTATTCTCAAAATATTTTTCTCTATAGATGCTTAATCCAGAATTTCTCCACAAAACTCCTAAGACACCTTTTCTGTAAAAAGAGAAATCTATGTGGGAAGATTCAAAATGACATGACTTCCCACAAACGAATAAGAAGACAACATGTGTTCCATAAATTATGTTGATCCACTAGCCAATAACAGTTGACACATGTCCTTCTATTAACTAGAAAAGACTTAAATAGGCCTTTCCATAATTCAAATGGTGCCCTTTCAAAATTAAAAGCAAGCACTCTCTACAAGTCTCGTATGCACAACACACACTACCTCTCCACCAAACCTACATTACACCTACATTCATAATAAAAGGCTAAAGATCTAGATAGTCTCGAGAAGGTCACTTCATAATAAAAGTACCTCACTACCCTTGCCTCACATTGGCATGACTTCGACAACCATTACCTGACCAGGGGCATCACTTCACTAGGGTTAGACTTCATGAACATGTGGAACTCCTATGATTTACCTCACCAAGGACTGGTATTGGATACTTCCTTGTGTGACTCACACATGGGACCTTTCCTAGTCACCTCTATCCCAATGTCACTTATTTAAATGGCTACTATGCTCCACAAGTGGCCAACTAATATAAGACCTGCACCATACACTTGTGAAGACCCAAGCCTAAGAGAGAGCCACCTTTACTTATAAATACTCATTCTTAGCATTGGGAAAGCCTTATGTCTTTCCATTACACCTTCTCCACTATCAGAATAGAACACCTTCCCCATGCCTCTTGGTTGTTTTCCATTGTGTGAATCGCCACCTGCTTCTCCTACTATATTTTGTAGTCAATAGACATATGTATATGTATGCGTCATACTCTTGAAATATTTAGATGCATAATAAATAATTTTATTACTATTTCACCGTTGAATAAAAAAAAAGTGCTTAATACACTAGAAAATAAAATAAAAAATTACTAACAATTTATGAGATTAGGTATGTATACATTATTGATGGATATTGATGTATAGTTAAATCCATCTAAGAGTTAGGTTATCATTTTTTTATAGATTTGATTCAATTTAGGTTAAATTTAGTATCATATCTTAGATACAAATAAGTTGAATTTGATCTAAATTATTATATAATTGATAAAACTTATATTTAATTTAAAATTATTATAAAATATTTAAATAATATTTAAAATGCTTAATATATTATTTAGTTCTTGAATTTGACATTTTTTTTTTTTTTTGTAATGTATAATCTCTGTTTTTATTCAATGTGGTATCTATGTTTAATAAAAGTTATATATTTTGGTACCCAAAGATAAATGCGTTAAGTTTTTAGTGTTTAAATTCAAGTTTTAGAATTGCTTTGATGAAAGTTAATTGATAATATTATTAGATTTAAATATTCACAAATTTTTAATAGAATAGATTTAGTCTGTGAATTTATTTGATTTCACGTTTAATTTATTAAATACAATATGATGGTTGTGATTTTTTTTTTTTTTGGTAAATTAAGATAAATAACTATAAACTTGAAGGTAAGCTCAAAAGAAAAAGCTTCAATCCCTCTTGGTGGTTCTTGAAACATCTTATTGTAATTAAACACTAAGAAACTAATATCATCACTTTCGAATATCAAAATGTACAACTTTTGTCAAATACATATATTACATTTGATAAAAAAAAATCAAAGATATCACATTAGACAAAAAGTGTCAAATATGCATTAGCCTTATTTAAAAATAACATATAAATGGTAAAAGCATCTCTCCATTTGCACTTAATTTTGATATTGAACAAATTGGTCACTCTCAAAAAAACTAAAGCAATTTAATCTATATTAATTTCGAAATTGAGCAATTAAGGACACTTATTCACAGTGTTACTATTTTTCGTCAATTGTACATAATTTTGATTGGTATAATACCAAATTTAACCCTCAATGTTTTGTATAATCTATGTAAATGTTGACAAATGTGTAAATGTTGTGAGTTAAGCTTGTTCAATCAAGACCAAATTGATAGAATGTGTAAATATTGAGGGCTAAATTGTTATTGTACAAATAAAAATTATGTACAATTGACAAAAAAATAACATTGTGATTATTTGTTCTTTGTTGTTCACTTTCGGAATTAATAGAGATTAAATTACTTTGATTTTTTTAGTAGGACTAATTTGCTTAATATTGAAATCGAGAGAGACCTTTTTCCCATTTTAAAATATTTTTTTGATTTCTCAATGTATTTGCTAGAACAAGCCCAATAACTAATTCTCCACATTTTACCAGTTCATTAAAAAGGTAGATACTTACTATCAATTTTAAAATATTTTAAACATGTTTTTTTTATGCTCTACGGATCAATCGGCAGTTGTTGGTATTCATTTGGATGTAGGGAAACCACGTAATTCAGAATATGTTTTTGCCACTTCCACTATTAATTTTATGAATTGGAGTTCCATATAGGCATGTTCTTCGGTTGTTTTTTTCTTTTATTATATACCAATTTTTTTCCAAAAGAAATCTGTCTACACGTATAACATACCTCATGCGTGAGTCCTAAATTGAGATAACAATTGATGTCTCATTTTAAATAGAAGAAACTATATATATTTTTTAAAGTATGATTACAAATATAATTGTAATAAGAATTAATTATTATAATGTATAATTAATAAATGAAATATATCCAAGATTTAAATAAAAATAAATTGAAATAAAATTTTATAATGAGATTTAAATTAAAATAACATTTGAACAAATCAATAAATGTGGTGTGATATTGATAAGGCGCATTGTACTTTTAAGGAGAGACATAAATTAAAATTTTGGAGACGATATTTTTAGAAGGGACATGCACGAACCTTGGACATAAATTGTAAAACGAATATAAAAATATTAAAGTAATTAAACAAATGCTATTATTAACCATATTTGTTTAATTTTAATTTAGTTTGTAGAATTTAAAACTAGTGATGATAGATGAAATAATTTTTACTTTTTAATATTTAAAAAACGAAAACTTGATCAATAATTTTAAGGCTATTAATGCAAATGAGAGATAGGGGGTTATTTATATAGTAATTGTGATTGAGATTTGTTTACGGTCGATATAATCTTAACAAGTTTAAGACATGGTTTAACAGCAAAACCACCAAGTCCTCAACAACTTTTGTTGGGTTTTATTAATTTTTTTTTGGGGGGGGGGGAGGGGGCAAATATAAATAAATAAATAAATATGCACATCTTTTCCTTTATCAGTGGGCGAAGAGATTGGGTAGAACCATTTTTGTTGCATTGTGGTCCATGCATGCTTTTAATTTAATTATTAGGGCAAACGAGCATGAATCATGTGGAATTAAGCACCGCCCGCTGTGTTTTGGAAAAAAATTGGTGCTAAAAGTTTGAAAGATTTGTTTTAAATTGTCTATAAGCATTGGTTAATTTAGGTTTTTTGTATTTAATTATGTTTTAGGAAAGTTTTTATTTATTTATTTAGCATTTCAAAAACAATAATTTAGCCGGTAGAAATTTGGTTCTTTAAACTTCAAAATGAACATTCTTATAAAAGCTTTTAGCAAAATTGAAAAGGAAAAGACAAGTTCAAGTCACTTATTATTTAAATTATTTTTAAGTTTTTTTTATTGAGTTAATTCAAGATAATTATTGCAGTTTATTATTTAGTTTTGTGCTTATAACAGTTGGATATTGTTGAATGAATGGTAGTTTAGTATTTGTAATGCTTTTTTTTTTTAAACATAAAATGACCACAGGCGTCAACTCATTTTATTACAAGCATTATGAATTTCCTTAGGATAATTCATGTCGGAAAACCACATTTTGGCTTCACTACACATTTTAGTACAAATTAAGTCTGCTACATTATTACAAGACCGGTTTGACCAAATTAATTTGGCTGATTTAAAATTGTTGAAAGTAGCTATACATTCTTTGATGCACGCGCTGATGATGGTGACATCCGTACCATTATTTCTTAATTTGTTGACAAGGCCCGCGTGATCTGTTTCAAATATCACATCCCCTTTAATGTTCAGCTGACCCACCGGCTGTATACTTTTTTCAAATGCCATGCATTCAGCTTCATGCACCGACACCCTTGTTTCAGTAAAACCCCCACCACCTAAAACGAAATCGTTGTCATCCCTTACAATCGCGCCTTACCCCATTCTGTTAACCCCTACAGTGATGTCGAAATTGATTTTTACAAATCCCTTAGGAGGTTTTTCCCATTTCTTAACCGCAATATTAGGTGAGAGTAGTGGTTCTTTAAGCAGACTGCAAATGCGAAAATCTTTCTTCAGGGTGCTAGCCCTCTCCCAAATGACCATAGCTTCCTCTTCTTTGCCCCTGAAGATGAAGTTGTTTCTATTGTTCCAGGAGTTCCATAAGGTTGTCATAAGATTGGCCATTGCTTTCTTGTCAAGGACTCTCATCATGTCTTCAAGCCAATTAATACAACAATCATACTACCTCGATGTAGTGCTAGTATCCTAACCTCCAATGGAGAGAACCTCACGAGAAGTAATGCATTCTTTTATGCTCTATGAATCAATCGGCTAGCTTTTCTTCTCACATCCACCTTTTATGTCCTCCTCCAACAGTACAAGTGTCCTTTCCTCAAAATTATTTTGTCCTTGTATGTATAGGTTGGTTATACCAGACTAGATAGCTCACGCAATTTTAGTTCTTATCCGGACAGCCGTCAGATGTGGCGACAATTCTGAACGCAATCTGGAATTCACTTATGCAGTGACATTAATGCAAAAAGATAGTAAAATTAAGGATAAAATAGGCTAGGATTCACTGAGTTATAAAATGCAATTTACTAAATGGAAAATGCTAAAATGTATGCTAAAGATAACTAAATGGGAACAATTTAACCAATAAGTAAGGGGGAACACCTATGTTCTTTCTAGTGCTATCACACTCCCAAACTTGAGTTTTTACTTGTCCTCAAGTAAAATAGAAACTAGCAAGGCCATAAAAATTTTACTAAGGTAAATGATTATTCTAGCAACTTGAACCCTCTAAATTCCTAATGGATGAATCACTCTAAATTCCTAATGGATGAATCACATTTAGATGAAAGAATATTGCACCGACAATTCATAAGCATGAATGAATAAGGTTGCAACTTCATCAATGCTAGCATTATGCTTCAAACCCTAAGTTCTATCTACCATTACAACATTTATTGTACAATACTAAGTATTTATATATTATACATACATTCTTTTCGAAATAAGGGATATGGTTACATTACTGTACCCTTGTTCTTGAGAAGTAACAATAGGGTGCAACAAAACCCCATGGAGTACGTAATTGCGCCAACACACACTCATGCAGTGACAGCCTTTGGCCAGATTGATTTTTCTAATGCTTGAACTGGAGTGTTCCCTTTTTAACATTCCATACTACACCTACTTTGGAGTGTCTCTAATTTATAACTATATATACATATATAAGCAGCTGTAAAAAGCATATTCGTTCAAGATTTAAGGAATGATAGTAGTCATCCACTACTAATGCAACCTAATCCATTCATCAAAGAATTGGAGCTACAACCTTCTATCAAATTTATCTAACTTATTCATTGATAATTCACATGATTCAAGAATTAAGCATCAAATGTAACAAAATTTTTTGAACAATTTTCATTAACTATAATTAAATCTTGTATGCTTCATTTTCAAAAAAAAAAAAATTTTGAAATGTGGGTGGATTTCCAAGCCCTATATGCATTCCCCTAAACTTAAAGTTTGCATTGTCCCCAATGCACTAACATGAAAATGTAATGAAAATGTATACTTTTCAAAATAAAACTTATAGCTACATGCAATGCATGAATACTACAACTAAAACTTAAAATAAACTAACTCAATTATCTGTAGCTGTCGATGTGGCTGCATGATGTTTCTTTCTCCTCCTTTTCTTCTCTTCCTTCTTTTGTTTTTTTATCCTTGGAGCATTTCCTTTTCTTTTCTTTGGGCTTTGCATGGTCTTCAGATTGCTCCTCAGTTCCTGGCTTTGCCTCGGCATCATCGGCTGCTTCCTGTGTAGGAGAGGCCACCTAGAGTGGTCCAGTGTAAACGACTATTGCCAATGAATTGCGTTGCTTCTCACTGGTTACCTAGCAACTTCTGTCGGTCTCGCTCCAGCTTGCTCCAAATTATCAATATTTGCATCCACAGACTTGGGTGCGGTGAAAATCTTCTCAACAGGATCTTCTTCTTCTTTTTTTTTCTCATTTTTAGCAACTTCTTATTCAGCAAGAACTTCTTCTTCTGTAGTAGCAACTTCCTTCTCAACAACTGTGTCTTCTTGATTAGCAAAAATACCAATCTTAAACAAACTATCAATCTTTCACAGGCATTCTTCAATGTCCCTAGATTCCTCTTCTTTCTCATTATTAGAGACCTGCACAATGGGTGTGGATTCCCCCGATCTATCTCAATCTTCTAAGTTGTCATCTAAGGAAGAGAGGTCATAATTTTAAATGATTGGTAGAAACACTGGGAATTTCGGTAGTGGGGATGGGCTCAGTTGGCCCAATGTGGCTATAATAGAATTGTTCCAGGCTCTGGTATAAGCATAAAACAAATTCTGGGATTTCTCCATATCTTCTACTATAATGACAAGCCTGATCTACCTGTTGTTGATAGAATTTACCATTTTTTTCGATATTCTTCAGTTTACGCCATAATAATGTCTTTGCATTTAGGTTTGTTCCTTTCCTGTCAACTTTAGCTTTTCCCTTTCTTGTCTTGCTGGTTTCCACCTCCTTCAATATCAGCATGTCCTTGCCACGAGTCATTCTCTCTACAGAGGCTTCATTAATTGGGCCCTTATTTTCTAGGACTTCCTCATCAGCACTGGGCACTGGCACAATAAAATCACCAATGATGGGAAAACTAAGATCCCAGTCTGTCTTACGGTGCAGTCAGTAATTTCTTGGTGAAGTATTATGCTTACATCAATTTTTCTACCCTTGACAATAGAATGTATCAGACACATTCTGTCAAGGGTGACTGTGGTGCTGTGAGTAGAGGGCTTTATCCTGCAGTTGAAAAAATGAAACCAAATTTTTCCTTGGAGCATCAGGATGCGACGGTGCATAGTATAATTCTTTTGATGGGAACCCATCCACACTTTTCCCTCGACATACAAGTCTCTCACCAACAGTTCTCGTCTTTCATCTGTGATGTCATCAATGAACTCGGAGTGTTTGTCAACATCGACCTTGGTGTTGTATAGCTCGTTGATTTTTTCAGCGTCCCATGGTATTGGACATTCTTGAACAAAAATGAACTCTAATTTATGATCATAGAGATTACCATAAAACTCACATACTAGTGAAAGCGAGTAGCTTCCAGGATGGGTGCAAAAAGTTTCCGATTTTGACTTCAAGATGGTCTTGTAGACTTGTTTACCTAAGTCTTGTTGTGACGAAAGGGAAATGCCCTGTTCGGGATGAAATTTTTGCTTCAACATGTTTTCTTGAAATCGTTCCCATTCCACTTTATTTAAAAAGATTACTGGCTCCTTTTTCTGCACTGGCCTATGGGATTTTAATTCACAAACTGTGGTAGCAGAGGACGCATGTTCTCCTACAGATTTGGTAGTTTTCTTGACCGAGCCTCTTGTTTTGGCCATCTTTTGTTGAAGGAGAACGATTTAAAGTTAAAAAGATATGATCTTGAGAAGAGAAAAGAAATAAAATGGTTGCTTGAATGCATTACAGTCGGTACAGCGGGAGTGGATTTACAGTGAGTAAAAGAGGAAGACGGAGAGGCAAGTTGTTTTGTGGAGAGATATAAGGTTGGCAGAAAGAGTTGTGTCCAATAGAAATTGTGCCTACTCAGAATGATCAAACCACTGAGTGATTTTGATCCAACGGTGGAATCTAGATTTCCCTGAATTCTGATGAGATGTAAATGGTAATACAGACTTATGGACTGCGCTGATAGCAAAATTTTAATGCGTCGACAAAGGTACCTAATTTATTCTACAAAAAGGAAGGAAAACAAACTTTAACAAAACATAAATAAAATAAACTAAAATCACAGAGTACTAATTAAAAAGTAAACTTTTCGACCAATTTAATGGTCTCTGCCTGCTTTTGATCACTGTTGCCAAAATAGTGTTTCAACCTCTGTCCATTTACTTGAACTAGTGTCCATCACGTAAATATCGAATTGTGACTGCACCATGAGGAAATACATCAACAACTTCAAAAGGTCCAGACCAATGTGAACGCAATTTACCTGGGTGCAATTTGAGTCGAGAATTGAATAATAAAACCTGTTGACCTGTGATAAATTATCACTGCAAAATAATCTTGTCATGTCATCATTTGGTCTTTTCCTTATAAATTGCAGTGTTTTCATAAGCATTTCTCCTAATCTCCTATAGTTCAGTGATATCCAACAGTCTTTTCTTTCCATTCATTTGATGGTCCATGTTCACTTGCTTAATTGCCCACATTACTTTGTGTTCCAGTTCAACTGGAAAGTGACATGGTTTCCTAAAAACCAATTGATATGGTGACATCCCTAATAGAGTTTTGTATGCTGTCTGCAATGCCCATAAAGTGTCATCCAATCGAAAACACCAATCTTTCCTTGAAGGGTTTACAACCTTCTCAAGAATGTTCTTAATTTGTCGATTCGATACTTCAGCTTGTCTATTAGTTTGCGGATGATAAGTAGTAGCCATTCTATGATTAACACCATATCTCTTCAGTACAGTTGCCGCTTGGTTGCAATGAAAGTGTGTACCCTGATCACTAATCAATGCCTTTAGTGTGCCAAAGTGGGTAAGTATATGCTTGTGAAAAAAAATTTAGCACTGTCTTTGTATCATCCTTTGGGACTGCAATAGCTTCCACCCACTTCGAGTCATAGTCAATAGTTACTAATATATAAAGATTTCCAAATAAGCTCAAAAATGGTCCCAAAAAATCCATACCCCAAACATTGAATAATTCAACCTCCATAATTGGCTGCTGCAACATTGCATTGCGTCGGGATATAGAACTGATGCGCTGGCACCTACCGTATTGATTCACAAAATTGTGGGCGTCTTTGAATAATTTCAACCAATAGAATCCTGATTGGAGAACTTTAGCCGCAATTCTCTTATCACTGAAATGACCTCTGTAAGGAGCATAATGACAATGCTTCAGGATTGAACGCATATCCTCTTCGGGAACACAATGTCGAATGATGCATACCTTGAATAAATACAGCTTGTTCCAATGATACTTCACTATGTCACGAAGAAATCTTTCTTTTTTATGGCTTGTGATACCAAATGAGAGTTTTCCACACACTAGATAATTAACAAGATTTGCATACCAATGAGTTGCATTTACAACAAATAACTTCTCATCTGGGAGTGCGTCGACAATTTAAAGTATGTTTCTGTCTTCGCTGCCAACTTCCAATTGAGATAGATGGTCAACAACTTGATTTTCTGAACCCTTACGATCTTTTATCTCTATGTCAAATTCTTGCAGTAGTAATATCCAGCGTATCAGTCTTGGTTTGTAATCCTTTTTTGCAAAGAGATATCTCAACATTGAGTGATCAGTAAATACAGTAATCTTTGCGCCGACAAGATAGGAACAAAACTTGTTGAAAGCAAAGACTATTTCCAGTAGTACTTTCTCTGTAGTTGTATAATTGAGTTGAGCCTCTGTAAGAGTTTTGCTAGCATAATAGATGGCATGAAATATTTTTCCTTTTCTTTGTCCTAGAATTGCACCCACAGCAAAGTTGCTTGCATCGCATATAACTTTAAAAGGTTGAGACCAATCATGTGTCATGACAATGGGTACATTTACTAGCTTCTTTTTTAACTGAATAAAGGCATCCAGACATGCATCGTCAAAGAAGAATTTTCGATTCTGTTCCAGCAATGAGCATAAGGGCTTTGCAATTTTTAAAAAATATCTAATAAACCTTCAATAAAACCCTGCATGTCTAAGAAAGTTGCGAATACCTTTCATGTTTGTTGGTAGAGGTAATTTCTCAATGATTTCCACCTTAGCTTTTCCTTATTTAATAACTTGACTAGAGATGCGATGTTCTAACACAATGCCTTCAATTGCCATGAAATGGCATTTTTCCCAATTCAGGATAAAATGTATGTCATCACATCGCTTCAGTATTTTATCGAAATTGTCAGCGTAATGATCAAAATCATTCTCATAGACTGAGAAATCATCCATAAAAACCTCTAAAGATTCTTCGATCATATCTGAGAATATTGCCATCATGCTCTTTTGAATTATAGTTGGTGGGTTGCAAAGACCGAAAGGCATACGGCTAAAAGCGAAAGTACCAAAAGGGCATGTGAAGTTTGTTTTCTCTTGACCCTTCGGTGCAATAGCAATTTGATTGTACCCAGAATAGCCATCTAAAAAGCAATAATAGGCCTTTCCAGCAAGCCAGTCCAGCATTTGGTCAATGAAAGGAAGAAGAAAGTGATCCTTTTTTGTGGCCGTATTCAATTTTCGATAATCCATACAAACTCACTATCTCGTGGGAATACGTGTAGGAATTAATTCACCCTTATCATTGTGAACCACAGTGATGCCACTATTTTTAGGCATGCATTGCACTAGACTTACCAATTGCTATAAAAAATAGGGTAAATAATTCCAGCATCAAGCCATTTTATGATTTCCTTCTTGACAACTTTTATCTTTTCGTTTAATCTTCCTTGTTGTTCAATCAATTGCTTGCTTTCATCTTCCAACTTGATCTTGTGCATGCAAAAAAAAAAAAAAGACTAATACCTTGAATATCAACAATACTCCAAGCAATAGCTCGTTTGTGTTGCTTGAGAATATGGAACAATTTCTCTTATTGAGTTACATACAGTGTTGCGGAGGCAATAACTGGGAGAGTATTGTGGTCACCTAGAATGACATATTTAAGATGAGGAGGTAGTGGTTTCAATTCCAGAGTAAGAGCTTCTTCAGTAGATGGCTTGAAAATTGAGGTTGTTCTCTTAGCTAGGTCTAAGGATTCAATCTGCCATCCATGCTTGAGTTCAAGATTATTAGCTTCAACCATACTATCATAATTGTCTAAAGATTCGACATTAGATGTCACTGTAAACTCTTCAGAAAGTATTGTGCTTTGGTTATTGAGCTCTTCCTCAATTAGATCATCTAGCACATCAACAATATGACATTCTTCTTTGTCCTTGCATTGAATAGATTCAAAAACACTGAAGGTGACTTGCTCATCATTAAGTCTCATGGTTAGTTCACCTTTATAAACATCAATAAGAGTTCGGCTGGTGGCTAAAAATGGTCGTCCCAGGATTATAGGAACCTCCTTGTCTGCCTCGTAGTCAAGCATAATAAAATTAGCTGGAAAAATGAATTTATTCACACAAGCAAAGATATCTTTTATTTGCCCTTCAGGTTGAGCCAATGATTGATCGGCTAGTGGTAATGTCATTGTAGTAGATTTCACGTGACCAATTCCCAACTTTCTAGAAGTAGATAGTGGCATTAGGTTAATGCTAGCCCCCAAGTCATATAAAGCCTTACACAAATAATGATTGCTAATTGAACATGGGATGGTAAAGCTCCCAGGATCTTTCAATTTAAAGGGTAACTTGTTTGTCAAAATAGCACTACAGCCTTCTGTGAGTGCAATAGTTTCAATATCAGAGAGATTCTTCTTCTTGGACAAGAGGTCTTTCATAAATTTCCCATAACTCAGAATTTGTACCAGAGCATCTAAAGGAATGTTGATCTATAGTGGCTTTAGTGTGTCTAGGAATTACTGATACTACTTGTCATGCTCATTCTTCCTAAATCTTTGTGGGAAGGGTAAAGGTAGAGATATATCTGCTTGCGCTGACATCTTTGATTCCGTCGACAGTTTCAGAGGTTGGATATTAGGCATATGAGTGACAATTTGCGGCACTTCTTTGTCTGATGTATCGACAAACTATTTAGATTCAACCTTCTCACCAGTGATCACTCCATCCGTATCTTTAGGTGCTACAGTAGAGTCTAGAAATGGTTCGCCATTTTGTTTACCACTTTTAAGAGTGATAGCTTTACAATGTTCTTTCCCCCTCAGACTAAGATTTTTCATGTCACTAGGTAATGAGCCTAGTGGTCGAGTACTCAGATTCGAAGCAAGTTTTCCTAATTGTGCCTTCAGTGCTCTAATAGAAGATGAATTCCCTTATATGATAGCTTCTGTGTAAGTAATATGCTCCCACATTAACACCTCAAGAGTTGCTAACGGGTCAAAAAGTAGAAGCTTGTGTGTACAGTTGCTGTCGATGTCCTTGAACATACTGATTTGGTATTGAAGAGTGCTGTGGCTGTATTGAATTTTGGTGTGGATGTGTCTGGCCTTGTTGTGGATGCATATGAGTGTGTTGATTATAGTTCTATTATTTTTGGTTGTTATTCCCTTACCTAGGTTTATAATTGCCCTGAGTAGATGTATTCCCATATCTAAATGTTGTATCATTTTGTCCAGCATTTTGAGTTCACAAAAACTGTTGGTTGTGTGCAGAGTTGTTGTAAGAGTTACCATAAGAATTGTTGCGGATGTTACTAATATAATAGGCATTCTCTGCATGTTCCGGACAATCTTCATTGCTATGGTTGTCACTACAAATCTCACAACAAAAAGTAAGAACATCAATTTGCTGAGCAACTTGTATAGGTGTAACTCCACTAGTCCCTTGCATATTTTTAATCATGTTTGTGAGAGAATAAACTTGAGCACTTAGTGCGATAGTGTGGTTATTGCATCCAATTCAATAACACCTAGAGTAGTTTTTGCTTGTGCAGCTCTAGAGATATGGTACTGATAATCATTTTGAGTAATTCTCTCAAGAATTCTCACAGCATCATTATAAGTACAATCTAGCAGAGGTCTATTGGTTGATGCGTCAACAAGATTCCTTATATGTGAATTCAACCCATTATAAAAAATCTCAATTTGTGTTTCTGGTTGAATGCCGTACATGGGACAACATCGAAGTAAAGATTTATAACGTTCCCATGTGATGTGAAGATTCTCATCATCCAACTGATGATAAACAGTAATATCATTTGGAAGATGAGTATTCATTGCTGGCGAGTTAAATCACAAGACAAACTGTGTTGCTAGTACATCCCAAAAAGTAATTGATCCGCTAAGTAGTCGAAAAAACCAAGTACGGGCTCTTCCTTATAGGGAATAAGGAAATAATTGCATCTTCAAGGCATTGCTAGGAACGCCTTGTTAATTAAAGGAAGTACAGATCAATAAAAAGGATTTAAGATGTTCTCTCGCATCTTCATGTGGTAGTCCAGCATATTGTCCATTAGAATTCAACATTTAAAATATTACTGTCTTGAATTCAAAATTCTTAGCTTGGATTGTTGGCCTAACAACTCCTAGTTGTAAATCATCCAAGACAGGTACCACAAAATCTCATATAGTCCTATTTTGTATGCGAGCATCTTGAGGCAACAATGGGTTATTAACATTTTGCTGTTGCATCGGGAGTATGGCCATATTGTTCCCTGCTAAAATCATATTTCTTTGTTCTCGAAGTTTACTACAAATAGTCCTTTCAATTTTTGGATCAAAAGCGGCAAGAAAATCTAAATTACTTCGGGTCATAAAACACCTAAATTGAAGTTAAAGATTTAGCAACAAAGGAAAACCAGTTAGTGAATACTAAATATTATATAAGGAAAATAAAGTGCAAAAACACACAAAAACAAAAACAAAAACAAACATCAAACAAATGCCATCCTCGGCAACGACGCCAAAAACTTGATCGGCTATTTAACGTCATAGTAATAATGTGCAAGCATACACTATCGATACAAGTATAGTAGATAGATGTGAGTCTGTTAGATATCAATCCCACAGGGAGGGTAGTCTTTTGTCTATTAATTGTTGGTACAACAACTAGATGGAAACGAGATAAATTGTGAGAATAGTTGTCGATGCAATAACTTGAAAACAATAAAATAAAATATGATAATGATAAACTGGGATCCCCAACATGAATCTTCAGTAGAATACTAAGTGCTCACAAGGTATAAAAAAAATAGGTGATTGTCGAAGCATTAAAGTTCAATGTATATCTTACCCAGCGTCACTCCTCTATTTAATCCGAGATTTAAACATGCATACTAACCTTACCTTTCGATGATGGCAATACGAAATTATTAAGAACAAGTGGACTAAATTCCTCTAATCCTCACTCAACTTCCATTGTAATACTTGTTGGCTCAAACTGTCACTGCACTTTCCAATGTTAGTGACCACAATAACACTTCCATGTTAAAAAAACATTCAAATCCCAAGACTAAACAATAAAAGCAAGATTGAATAAGATAACATTTAATCAAGAATTCATGTGTACTTCTATACAAACAGAAAATAGAGAATAATCACCAGCATTCATAAAGAAATAAGAAAGAATCGAGTGGAGAATACTATTCCTAGACAACTCGACTGAATCTCTCTATTCCCTCTTGTCCCTCACATAGGTCTTCTCGTCAGAAGCTAGTCTGCATCTGGTTTTAACGTTGGCTCACCCATGAGAGGCTTAAGCTGCCATGGCTACAAGCTTTAAGGTAGAATGATGAAGATGATGATTTAGAAAAAAGAGCTAGATTTTCTTCTCATATCCACCTTTTATTTCCTCCTCCAATAGTACAGGTGTCATTTCCTAAAAATTATTTTGTCTTTGCATGTAGAGGTTGGTTATACCAGACTAGACAGCTTACACAATTTTAGTTCTTATCCGGACAACTGTCAAGTGTAGCGACAATTCTGGATGCAATCTGGAATTCACTTATGTAGCGACATTAATGTAAAAAGATAGAAAAATTAAGGATAAAATAGGATAGGACTCACTGAGTTATAAAGTACAATTTACTAAACTGAAAATGCTAAAATATATGCTAAGGATAACTAAATGGGAATAATTTAACCAATAAGTAAGGGGAAAACCTATGTTCTTTCTAGTGCTATCATTCATTCAATGTTAAGCTATTCACAGCTTCCTACTTCTTTCGGGGGATATGCAATACAAACGACTTGCTATATTCTGAATGATATGCCAACCAAGTCTTCTTCTAAGACATCTTATGGACTATGGCGTGGAAAGAAACTTGCTCTAAATCACTTTAGAATATGGGGTTGTTCGGCACACATTCTGGATAACGATGCAAAGAAGTCGGATGCACGGACAGAATTCTGCATGTTTGTAGGATATCCAAAAGGAAAAAAAGGGAAGATTATTTTACAATCCAAAAGATAATACAATTAAAGTTTCTACTCATGCTACTTTCCTCTAGGAAAGCTACATTGATAACTTTAAGACTCGAAGCAAAGTGGTGCTCGAGGAACTTTCGAGAGTTGTAGAACAATCACCAAGTTTATTTCTCGAGAAAGTTGTAGAAAAACCAGCAAATGGTCAACAACATAGGGGAATCCATCGTAGTGGGAGAGTTTCTAAGAAACCAGACTTCTTCATCTATAATGGTAGTATTTATAATATAAAAGCTGATCATGAGGATGATGATCTACTCACTTATGAGTAGGCTATGCAGGACGTTGATTCCAAGCTTTGGAAATAAGCCATGGATGCCAAAATGGATTTTATGAAACCCAATATGGTGTGGGA
Organism: Gossypium anomalum; assembly: GCA_025698475.1. Taxonomy (NCBI): domain Eukaryota; kingdom Viridiplantae; phylum Streptophyta; class Magnoliopsida; order Malvales; family Malvaceae; genus Gossypium; species Gossypium anomalum. The sequence goes on along the minus strand of CM046959.1, from coordinate 39,935,571 downwards.
ACTTGTAGACTTATCATTGAGATTAAACCCATAGGGTGTAAGTGGATCTTCAAGAAGAAAATAAATACAGAAGGGAAAGTGGAAACACACAAAGCTAAACTTGTAGTGAAAGGTTACAGATAGAAAGAAGTTATCGATTATGATGAGACCTTCTCTCCGGTAGCCAGCTCAAGTCTATCTGTATACTCTTATCCATTAATGCTACTCTCGATTATGTGATCTGGAAAATGGATGTCAAGAAAACATTATTGAATGGCTGTCTTGATGAGACCATTTACATGGCTCAACCCATTGGCTAAGTTGTCAAAGGAAAGGAGCAGAAAGTTTGTAAACTACTAAGATCCATTTATGGACTTAAGCAGGCGTCCTGCTCATGGAATAAAAGATTTGATCAAACGATCAAGAATTTTGGATTCGAGAAAAAAGTTGATCAGCGTTGTGTTTATGAGTATATAAAGGACAAAAAGGTGGTCTTCCTCATTTTGTATGTCGATGATATTCTACTTATTAGAAACGATGCAGGAGAATTGTCATTGGTTAAACTGTGGTTAGCTCAACAGTTTAGCATGAAGGACTTAGGTGAAGTTAGTTATATTATTGGAATTCAAATACTTAGGGATCAAAAGAATTAAACGATTGTTTTATCTCAAGCTTCATACATCGATAAGGTATTGAAACCTTTTGCAATAACTGATGCAAAGCCAAACGTTCAGCTGACTGCATCAAGTTTTCATCTTTCCTTAGATGACTGTCCTGAGACAATGGAAAAAAGAGAGCATATGAGTTAGGGTACATATGTTTCGACAGTTGGAAGCCTTATACATGCGGTGCTTTGCACACATCTAGATATCTGTTTCACTGTAGGAATGGCTAGTCGGTATCAGACAAATCAAGGTATTCAGCATTAGCAAGTTGTAAAGTATATATTAAGGTATCTTAAAAGAACCAGGGATTACATGCTTGTTTATTTTAGGGAGGACTTTACTCTTGTTGGATGCATAGACTCAGACTTCCAAACCAGTAAAGATTCAAGGAAATCGACGTCGAGAAATGTATCTGTTCTAGGTTATGGAGCCATTGTATGGAGAAGTGTAAAACAAACTTGCACTGTTGTCTCTACTGTGGAGGCCGAGTATGTGGTTGCTTTTCAGGCACTAAAAGAAGCAATATGACTTCGAAAGTATCACTTGATACGAGAGGCAGTAGCCGAAGGAATTGTAGATTGATGAAAGTAGCTTTTGAAAGTAACCTTACGAATATGTTTACTAAGACTCTTGTAACTAAGAGTTTTAACAAACACGTCAAGGATATAGAATACGAAACATGACACATTTACTTCATTAGGGCAAGCGAGAGATTGTTGGGAAATGTGCCCATATAGTAGGAAACATGTAACTGTTTTCTATTTATTTGAACGATGAATAAATAAATAAAATTAATTTCACATTTCACTATTATGTCTTTTGTATTTTCTGTCTTTTATATTTTGCATGCATAGCGAAATTGTGATAAGCAAAATATTAGCTCATTGATTGTCTAAAGTTCAAATTGAAGATAAGTGGCATTGTAAAGAACGTTTACATTACGAGAAAGACAATTTACTTCAGTAGATAATCTAAATGAGTCCTTAATGTCGTAAAAGAATCAAAGTGAGCATTTGATTCAAATACTGAGAAGGATTATTCTGTCGTCTACAATTCCAATTAGGGAGATGGCTAGTCTTGGCTATCAAAGCAATTGACTCCATGAGTAGAGACATATGTATGGCATGGCTTTACTAACAATAATAGAATTCAAAGCTCAATTAAATAGTTAATGATATCCTCTCATTGGCATTGTATGGATTAATAAATATGGAACGTGGCCACGAGTTTTATCACAGTTATTTATTGATAGTGATCATATTAATCATTAAGAAGACATAATGATGACAATGGGATAAAATAGGATTGTATTGAGTGAACGAATTTAACTTAAAGATAGTGATCATATTAATCATTAAGAAGACATAATGATAGTAATGAGATAAAATAGGATTGTATTGAGTGAACAGATTTAACTCAAAGGAATCAAAGATATCGTATGAGAGTAACACACACATGACGAGGTCATTGGATAAAACAGTTGGATGAATTGCTTTCATAAAGAGAGTACAATAAGGAGTTTTCTATCATGGTACTTTTTGTGGACTGACTCCATGATTAAGTAATTGCGAATTATCAGAACGATGCTTCTGGATATAATTGCAATCACTAGAGCCTAATTGTATATGTCCAATTAGTCCCTCTACTAGTTCAACAAAAGCTCGACCGGGTTGCATTTGAATCATATAATTTAATTGAGTCGATTTATTCGATGTGGAATTAAGTTAGGTGGTCGTAAAAATTGTTCAACTAGAGAATTTGAGTAAATAATTTTCTTGAAAAATTAATTTTGATAAAGTAAAATTAAATTAATCAAGTCAATTAAAATTAATATGATATTTTTGAAAATTAATTTTCAAGTCAGATAATTGGCCCAATGGATAATTCAACTTAAAAATTGGATCTGAGATTATAGGTTGGGCCTGGGAGCCCAAACCGAGACTAAGACATAGAAACTGGTTGAATCATGCTCGGTATGTAAAACTAGGCCGACGATCCAACCGGTGGCTGGACCAAACTGAACCTGTAGTAGCTGAATCGGTTCGGAAGTCTTTGTAAGGTGTCGCACTTTTGATGGCTGGCTACAACAATGTCCCGAGTGGTGCGGTGGTTGGTTGTCTATGGTTAAGCAGCGGAAGAGTTACACCCCTATTGAATCTCTACTAGAGAATTTGATTTTAGAGTAACTATTCAAAAAATAATATTATTTTAATTTTTTAATATTAAATTTAATTTAATACTTAATTTAATAGTATTTTATTAATTTAATATTAAAGTGACTATCTTAATATTAATATTAATTTAATGTTTATATTGTAGATAAACATTCTATTATTTTAATAAGATTTAATATTAAATGAAATTTAATATTTATCTTGATAAATATTATATTAATTTAATATTAAAGTAATTAAGTTTAATCATAGTTGGACTCTTTAAACTCTACTTATATAAAGAGAGCCTTGGGTCATTATTTACATACACTTGAATTCAAGAGAAAGTTGTAGAGATAAAATTTACTGAAGAGATTATTTCAGAAAATTTCTTGAGATATTTTTCTAATTTACAACTTGACCCAAAAGTTTACAGAAATTTTAAAACTACCCCACTGGTAATTTTTGTGAATTTTTTTTTATTAGAAGTGAGCCCACACTTAGCAGATGTGGACTTGAGGATAGCGGAGAAGACTATTCGGTTGAAGCGTTCATCCTAGATGAATCGAAAAGGTACAATTTTGATTAAGTGTTTATTACTTTAGATATCACAACCAAGATTTTGCTTTAGAAAATTTTTTAAAACTTTGGTTTTTCCCTAAATTTATTTTACTCTATATTTTTCAAAACTCGTTTTTCCAATAGGTTTTTAATTTTCTTTAGTTTTTATATCTTTTTTCTCTTTTAGTTTTCATTAAAAGTAATTATAGCCATCATGCAAGCGCTCATCGACGTAATGTTTAGATTGAGATTGGAGCTACAATTATTTAATAAGATTTTCTTTTCTCTTAATCTCTTTTTAATTATTGATATTCTAATTGCTTTTTTTTTTTGTATTGTGGATTCAGTGTTTGTTATGATCTAACCACTCAAGTACTGGTGAACTAAATCGAAAGTTAATGAGTTATTGATTAACATAGGATTGAGATAAGTTTAAATTAGTGGCAAGATTATGTAACAGCTTGTAAATTTTAATATGACACGTGGCATAATCTAGGCTCAAATATCGAGAAAATTATGAGGAAATTATGGAATGAATTGGGTAAAAAATTTATAAAAGGAATTTGATATTGGGGATGAGAACATGTGAAAAGAATTGATATCGTGACAAAAAAACTAAATTTCAAAATTTGAAAAGTATGAAGACTAATGTGCAAAATTATCCAAAAATGGAAAATATTAATTATTATGGATTACTTGACATGAAATGGATTGAAATGTGATTTGGTGTGATGAAAATCACTTTTGGGACTAAATTTGAAAAATTGGGAAGTATAACGACTAAAATGAAATTTTCCTATTTTATATAAAAAAAGAAAAGTGCAATTTTTATTAATTGTGTTATTATATTAAAGATTTAGTATGACTTACAAACTTCAATTGATCTAAGTATCAAATCTTAAGAAGAAATCACTAGAAAAGGGAAAAGGGCAAAATGGTAATTTGTTTTAAAAGGGTAATTTGGTCAATTCTTGAGACTTTTATGATGGACATAATAGTTAAATATGATATTTGATATCCAACATTATTTTGGATTTTTGGGACCTTGTACTAAGGAAATGAGATTCAAATGGACAAATTTTGACTTAGTTGGACATGGGCCCAAGGCCTCAAGGCCTACATGTTGATATTTTTGTAGGGGATGAGAACCCCCATTTGCCACATTTCTCCCTTGTTTTCCACATGGCCATGTCATACAACTGTCTGTGTCACAAGGCTGTGTGGCAGACCGTGTCACAAGCTATGTACACCTAAAAGTACTTTCACAATCAAGCCATTTGACCTACAATTCCTTAAGTCTCAAGTCATGTAAATAAAATCAGTTAAACCTAATCAAAATGTACCAAAACATGACAAATAACATTCAACCTAAGACCCAAACCAATAAGCCCTCATTGGCACCACAATTCAAACATAAACATTAACCATTCAAACTAAAACTTAACTAAGTTATCAAGCTTATTCATTCATCAATTAAACCACAAACACCAAATGCCAAAATCAGCCATTCATACCAAGTTTTCAAGGCTAATATAACCCAACCAAAGTTTCATAAGTTACCAAAGAAAAATGAACATTTCACAACAAATTATCAAAATAGGCATATAGTAGAATGCTACCAATTCAAGTTACCAAAACAACTATATACATGTTTACATCTCGAATGGCATAAAACACCACCAAGATACCTATTAACATAAACATACCAAAATCCCCATTTATATGCCCATTTATATGCCATTTAAAACTGGGCCAAAATAAAGATATAACTACTGAAAGAATTGTCAGATAGTCTGATCTCTAACGATGTTCTAATTGACAGCTAGAGTCTAACAATCTACAAAGAAGAAAACCAAATAGGGTAAGCTTATGTAAAGCTTAGTAAGCCCGTAAAACAAAGCATGTCATACCTGTCAATTTAAGTTTTGGGGTTCATACATAACATAGAATTAACATTCATTTGCCTTATTTCATAATTCCTACCATATCAAATGGTTAGGCATAAATAAACCATATCATTAAAACATAACATACCAAAATTCACGTGCAAAGTTATAACCAACATAACATAGTTCATCATGCCATACTGTTTCATTTCCATTTCATTTATCAATTGTTTTGTCTGATTAGCTAGTTGGTGAAGCAATAGCTTACCAAGGCGATGATCAGTAGCTGGTTCGAGAGGATGATTAGCTGTACTGGGACTAAGACACGGCCCAGACTCTACGGGAGGTAGCAGTGGGGAATTTTTTGCAATGGGCGAAAGCCTGATGGAGCAATGCCGCGTGGAGGTAGAAGGCTCACGGGTCGTGAACTTCTTACTGCCTCTTCCAAAATTTCCCAATTTACTTTTTGTTAATTTATCAACTTAGTATGAGATAGAAACATGCCTGTCTCATCGTAATAATGAGTGAATCAATGAATGAAAGTAAAAAAAATAAAGGTTAACTCCCTTTTTAATGTTTATGTTAAACCAATCACTGATCTTATACTTTGTATTATTAATATAATCTAGTTTCTTTTTATAATATCTATTTATTTCTAAAAACTTGACTTTAGATACGCGAGAGGGTAAAGCTAACAATCAGGACATTAACCAATACATAATGTTGTTTACACAAGCTTCAGAGAATCTACAACACATGCAAGAACTCAAGCCATCGATATGGTATCCACCACCGGTACATAGTACTTGGGACTATAAGCATCGGCACAGAATGCCTGGAATGTCATAATAACATGTCATTTGTATCCTAGCTATTCACTAAAAAGAACGATTAATGAAAGAGAACGACACTTTGCAAAAGCACAGAGGTTCCTATGGAAGAGAACTAGCAATTCATGCACCCAACAAAGAGTTTAATCGGTGATTCTATGTACACTCAGTATATGGAACTCAACTGAAAACAAATTAGAAAGGAAAATATGGATGTCCCTCTCTCCCTCAAAGTAAAAGGAAAGATGATGTTGCAAAGAAAAATTGGAGAGAGCAGTGAAGTAAAAATAGACGGAATAATACGATGGATGCAAGAAACAGGTCTGGTCCTTCAAGAATTTGCATAGCGGAACAACATGAGAGTCCCTAATTATCTGCTGGACATGCTTGATCTGATGCAAACTCATTGTGAAGAAGAAGAACAAGGGAGTGAAGAGAGAGGTGATGATGAAGAGGAAGGAGAAGAGACAGAAGAAGAGGAGATAGCCTCTGAAGAGGAGGAAGAAGATTGAAGTGAACATTTTATTTTAAAAAGACTGTAATTAATAGTTTTAGGAATAGGACTAACAATATATTTTTTTTATATATTTTTTTTGTTTCGAGTTTTCTGTACAAGAACCCCACATAAAAGAAACACGACTTATTCAAACTCAAAACGATCAAAGGAGGAAGCACCCACCAATAGCTTATGGACTTCCTATGATCAATCGGGTAACTTCTTTCCTTATCCTTTTAGGGCTACATATTAAGGATAATGTGTTTTCTAAAGTGTGGGGGGTAACATAGACTTTTAATTTTTTATTTTCAATTGTGTGCTTGATCTTGTAGAAATACAATTGATTAGTTAGGAGCATGTATATAGGTTAATTATATTTACTATAAGTTTGGAATGATAATAGATGATTTTAAATATTTTATTATTAGACTACTAAGTTCTATATATTACACTGTAAATATGCATTGAACAATTGAATGTACCATGTGATATAGGAAAATACAAGAAAACGAACATAATAGTATGTATAATAAATTTTTGAAATTGTGATTGTTTGGGTGATTAAATTTGTGAATATTGGGATACCTAAGGATGACCTAAGGCATTGTTTATTTATTCATCCTTAGTACCTATATTTGATCTAGAAAACACTTCTTGATGAACCTTCATACAAAACTCGAGCAAAAAATGTTAATTTGTACCTTTTTTTTGTCCTAAATTGCACGACTATAGACGACTAGTTGTACGTCTTGAGGGTTAAGTAGATACAGTATAGTAGAATCTTGTAAAAATAGAGTGAAACAGGAAAAATCAGTGTGATAGAGTAATTAGAGGTCAGCCAATATGTGTAGGAAAAGAAAAATCCAAAAATAAAATAAAAAAACGAGTAAAAATAGTTCTTGAAAGTAAAAGTATTCATGAATGAGAACTATATTGACAAAGAGAAAAGAAAAATGACAAAGTCACTAAAAATAGATAGAGTTATTCATTAATGCACACAAATTCGTGAGCTAGCCATGGTTACTGTATTATACTGTGATTTCCTATGGAGAAATAAGGAAGATGAGAGAAGGAGAAATAAGGTGGTGAGCGAGTAAGGTCGCTAAGGGGGGAGAATAGAGAGCAATATATGCCAAACTATTTTTGTGCTTGAAACTATTTGATGCTTACTATTCTTGAATTTCATACATGTCCTAAGCCTCAGAACATTACAAGTCGAAAAACCCTATTTGATCTAGGTAGACTTATTTACGAATTGACATCATACTAAATAATTGCAGTTACGACTATTTGTATTCTGCTAGTATAATCAAATTACCTGTATAACTTATTGATGGATAAATACATTTGAAAATCTTAATGTTTGTAGGCTTTGTAATACACTAAACTTAGGTGTTTGATACCAAAAGTGGTAAGTCAGCTATATATCATGCCAAGATTATGTGTAAATATGAAATGCCTAGTCATGTGCTCCAAAACTAACAGTTGTACCATATTTGCTCAAGGTTCATCTTTTAATTACTTTTTTTGTTTGCTTTGCTTGAGGACAAGTAATGACTTAAGGGTGGGGAAATTTGATCTACCGTAATCCGGTGTAGCAAATTAAACTAGTTTTCACACTTGAAGAGCTTGATTGCATGCATTTTTATTATATTTTCATCAAGTTTTCTTAGTTTCATTTACATTCAATCAAAAAGTGTAATTTGAGTCTTTTACTGACCTTAGGGGCTGAATAAGGCTTAAGGGTGAGCTAACATACTTTGTGAGTGTGCAAGAGACCATTAAAAAGAGTACCAACTTAATATTGGTAGTTGTGTTGCAACATGGGGAGTTTGATGTCACAACATAGGGAATAGAGAGCAACAATTCCAAAACTGAGTTCAGTGTTGCAACACAACCAAGGGATGTCGTGACACACCCTTGAAGCTACTCTAAGTACGAGCATACTACCTTCGATGTCACGACATAGCCACTAGGGTGTAACACCCCTCACTCGTATTCAATGCTAGAGTAGGGTTATGGAGCATTACTAGACTTACAATACATTTAAACATACTTTTCTCATACATTTAAACAATACATACAATTATCATTCAATCTCAACAATTTGTCCCTAGTATGAGCCTACGAGGCCTTAAACATACATTAGTAGTGGTTCGGGACTAAATCGATAACTTATGAAACTTTCACAAAACTTTAAATTTTTTCCTCAAAACAGGGGACACACGCCCGTTTGGCCAGGCCGTGTGTCTCACACGGCCACCAGACACACCCGTGTCATAGGTCGTGTGGACATTCGAAATGGGAGCACATGGTCATGTCCTAGCCCGTGTCCAACCCCGTGTAACTCTCTGACTTGGGTCACATGGCCAACACATACACCCGTGTGCCCTAAAATTTTCCATGCACACTTGTATGCCAGGCCGTGCCAAACCTGTAGGGTATACTGACTTATGCCACACAGCCAAGTCACACGCCCGTGTGTGAGGCCGTGTGAAGCATATTGACTCAATTTCAAAATCAACACCAGGGGACAAACCGTGTGTCACACACGGTCGTGTACTTAACCGTGTGTCACACATGACTGAAATACACGTCCGTGTCTCTACCCGTGTGGACAAAAATAGGTTATTTACCAAGCCAATTTGCCACCCAAATTTGCATGTACCTACACAACCCAAATTATACCCAATTCAAAGCATCAATGAACATCTAATTTAGCCATAATCAAGGCTAATTCATATCATTTCCAATACTACAACCAACATGTTTATAACTTATGTTTTACTCAATCAAAACATACCAAAATACATATACAAATCAACTAACTAAGCCTTTACCAAACATTCATCATTTTGCACCAATTCACAAGCTCAATTAAAATCTAATATCAACCATTTAACATTTACTATATTAATATCCACAAGCCTCACAATATAAGCCATTCACATATCCATCTATGAACTTAAAATATCAACCATATATGTACATAGCCAAATTCACCAAATTAAGCCAACTCTCATGGCTAAATTTACAAACCAAAACATATATATTTACAAGACATTACAAATATCCAAGATCATTATCAACTCATAATAAAAATGACTCAAAATGCCTATACATGCCATATACTTAAACACCAAAGTTCATAGGTGCCAAAATGATAGGTGGATAGTGTAAAGCGATCTTCGACAATTCCCAAATCCAAGCTAGCTTTGAAATCACTTTAAAACATAGAAAAATAAACGATATAAGCTATAAAGCTTAGTAAGCTCGTATGAAATAAACTTAAAGCAGCCATATAAACATAATTCAATAATTTGAATACACGAATAGGTGGCTTACATTAGCTAACAAACCTTTCAAATACTCATTCACAAAAGTATATATATTTCATCATCATTTCTTCGATTCAACACTACAATGGTTTATGCACATACCTGTACTATCTCGTATTAATCTTATACACATTCCTGTCTTTCATTTACCCATTGAACCATTCAGAATAGAAGTCGGATACTCAAGGGTCTCACACGATAAGTACCTATACCATGGCTCTTAGCCAAATCAAGGTAACTTATCCCCGAAGTACTAATATCATGGCCGAAAGCCAAATCGGTATAACTCGAACCCGAAGTGCTATATCATGGCCTGAAGCTAACTCAACGTATCCCCTAATGACATGTCACTAGCATCCTAAACTATTTCTAAGGTTCAACCAGGATTTCAGATGTCGAATTATCTTTGAATCATTATAATTCATATCCACAGTCTCATATTTGCAATTTATGCAATATCAAAGCATATGAAATACATTTATATTGAAATTTATCACATACGAACTTACCTCGATTATGGAAACGACGAAATAAGTCGTTTAGTCGATAACTTTCATTTTCCCCCGATCCAGATCTGAATTCCACTTTTCTTGATCTAAATATATTCAAAATTAACTTATTTAATCATCTCTCTATTCAATTTAATCCAAAACACATATTAGGGCTATTTTACACATTTGCCCCCTAAACTTTCACATCTTTATAATTTAGTCCTTATTACACAAAATCACAAATTCATGCAAATTTCAAGACACCCATGCTTAGCTGAATTACTAATATGCCCCTAGCAGCCCATATTTTTCATTTATTTCACATTTCAACCACAAAGTTTCAACATTACACAAGTTAGTCCCTATTTTATATTTTCACTAAAAATCACTTAACAAAACTTACATATCTATCAACAACCATTCATAATCTATCAAGAAACTTCAAAATACACATGTATTCATCAATGGAGCTATCAAGAAACTTCAAAATACACATGTATTCATCAATGGAATCATTCAAAATCTTTAACAGTTTTGCAAAATAGCCCCTAGGCTAGCTAGTACTAGTTGCAACGATATCAAAAACATAAAAATCATTAAAAACAGGACAAAACACATAGCTAATTGCATCAATTTGCCTTATCCGAATGAAGAACCCTAATATTCTTTTTGTTTTTATTCAATTTTGATTAAAACATGAGAATGAATGCCTTTAATTTGGTTTTATTTTATTTAATTAACTTATATTTAACAATTACCAAATTAACCTTAGCATTAAACCATGAATATCATTTAAATGATGTCCATTTATGTCCACTCATGCTATTAATGGTTTAATTACAGCATAAGGACCTTAAATTTAGGGTTCTATAGCTATTAGGCACATTTAGCTATTAGAACTCAAGTTTTATGCTTTACGCGATTTAGTCTTTTTTATCAAATTGACCATTCAAACGATAAAATTTCTTAAAGAAATTTTCACACAATCACTCAATCATGCTGTAAAAATTAAAATAATAAAAAAATAAATATTTCAACCTCGGATTTGTGGTTCCAAAACTACTATTCTGATTTGACTAAAAACGGGCTGCTACATAGGGTGTCGCGACACAGATCCTGTATGAGAATAACTTACGAGCCAGGGGCATTTTGGTCTGCACAATCAAATATTAAACATGAGGACGAAGGCAACCTTAACTCTATAAATAGGCTCATTTAACACTTGATAGCATCAATTGATTCAGTTTCCATAGAAAATTTCCCAAAGTTTTTCTATTTATGTTATTTTATTATTTATTTATTAAAATACCAAAAATATTTTTTTATGTTTAGTTGTAATATAATTTATTCAAAGTACTAATTAGCTCTATTTGTACTTAGGTTAAAATTAATTTAGTGCTTGCCTCCCTTGGGTACGATCCTCGGAGTACCCACCTACTTCGTTGTAAGCATATTACAACTTGAACCGTATACTTGTGGATACCTCCTTTTTAAAATATTTTGTGCAGGATTTCTACTCTGGACGTTGGTACATCTAGAGGTGGTCAATTATTGGTCTGCTAAATTTCGTGGAATAAAAAAAGTCAACCGGGTAATAGTTGACTGATTAACAAAATATGCTCATTTTTTGACATTTCGAATGGATTGGTCACTTCATAAGCTTGCTGAAGTGTATATTCATGAGATAGTAAGACTTTATGGTGTACTGATGTCTATTATCTCAAATTGAGATCCTCGTTTCACTTCGAGACTCTAGAATCAATTGCCTGAATCTTTGGGCACAATTTGAATTTCATCATACTTTTCATCCCTGATTAGACTGTCAACCAGAGCATGTTATCCAAGACATGTTATGAGCTTGTGCCATTGAGTTTGAGCTAGTTGAGAATGTTATTTTCCTTTAGCAAAATTTGTTTATAATAACAGATTCCAATCAAGCATTCAAATGGCTCCATATGAAGCTTTGTTCGATTGACGGTGTAGAACACCTTGTGTTGTCAGACCTAAGCGAGAGAGAGATGACTGGACTAAAATTAATGCAAGGAACGAAAGATAAAGTACGATTAATAAAAGATAGATTGAAAGTAGCCTCAAAAAGTAAAAATTCGTATGTTGACTTGAAGCAAAAATAAATTGAATATGCCGTAGGCAAAAAAGTATTCTTGAAAGTCTCTCAGTGGAAGAAAATTTTGTTTTTGGTTTAAAAGGAAAGTTAAGTCCTAGGTATTGTAACAACCCGTTTTTAGTAAAATCAGAACAGTGGTTTTGGGACCACAAATCTGACGAGTAAATTAGAATTTTATTATTATTTTAACGTCTATGGAATATTAATAAAGTCATATTAAAATTTTGTTAAGAAATTTTGACGTTTGCACGTTTAATTATGTGAAAAGGACTAAATCGTAAAAGGTACAAAAGTAGAGTTCTATTAGTAAAAGGAGTCAAATTGCTGTGAAATTTAAATTTGAGTGAACTTAGATGGTAATTAGACCATTTTTATTGTTATTGGACAAATATGGACATAATATTATTTGATTTTAAGGTTTATAACCAAGGTTAATTTTGTAATTAGTAAAATTAACATAAAACAAAATAAAGAAAACAAAAGCTATCATCTTTTTAGTCCACCCCTCCACCAAAAATAGGTTAAGAAAACACCATTGAAGAGTGCTTAATGGTTCAACTATGTCTAAGGGTTGCATGTAAGTAATTTTGATCCCGTTTTTAATGATTTCTATGTTTTTGAAGTCGTTGTAGCTTAATCTAGCTAGCTCGGGGATTAATTTGCAAAACTGTTAAAGATTTAGGATTTTACCATGAATTTTATTGCATGATTTTTTATGTCTGATGAAAGATTATGAGTCCTTGTTTATAAATAAACATGGTTTGTAAAGTGATTTTTGATGAAAATGTCATTTGGGGACTTATTTTTAAAAACAATAAAAGTTTAAGTTAAATTCCTGAAATGGTGATTTGTATGAGATGGTAGATGTCCTTAGTGAATTCGACTAGCATGAAATGAGGATGGAATTGCTTAGATTTCGATTTATGAGTTTAAGGACTAAATTGTTAGGGGCAAAATAGTAATTTTTCAAAAATATGAAATATGGACTGAATTGAATTTATCTATCGAGATCAAGATAGACCTCGTACAGATTTAGATTGAGTAAAGGCAAAAGCCTTGGATTGATCGACTATGTTTTTACGCTTTGTTTGTCGAGGTAAGTTCGTATGATTAAATAACATTTTAATGTTATATTGATATATATGTTCATATATTATTTTCCATGTAATTAAATGATGTATATCTAACAATGTCACGATTATTATCGAGCCCCGTTTGAACCTTAGGAATTCATAGGATACAAATGACATGTCATTAACGTTTTCATGTTTCGAGTGCTAGTCTTGAATGTCCTACCAATGGCTGAGGTCCTGTATTTGTTGCGGATACTCCACAACTCATGTGAGCAACATCGTGTAGCTTACATTTCAACCTACAACTCGTGTGAGCAGACCCATTTCACAGCTTGTGTGAGAAATGATGTATATGAAAAGGAAAGGTTACGGTTATATGTTTAGCACACTTCATGTGAGCTTTCCCACGTATCCGATGTTATTCTAAATGGTTCAATGGGTATGAAAAGGAAAGGAACAGTAGGTGTTCAAATGAACTATATTATGAAATTATGAAAAGGATTGAAATGGAAAGTTTCAATGAAAGTATGTTATGTTTATGAAAATGATGCATTCAAAGTAAGCATGTTCATGTAGAAATAGCTTACCTTATGATAATTCAAATGGATTATGTGTTAATACACTAAAATGTATTGTTGATGGTGCTTAGTCTTATGCCAAGCTTATGGTTGGATTATATCATGCTTAATTTCAATGTTATGCATTGAAATGGTAAGTTATGTTCATGTTTTATGAACTTACTAAGCATTATGTGCTTACATAGTTTTCCTTCCTTTGTTTTATAGATAATCAGAAGCTCAATTAGTTGGGAAGCTTATCGGAGATCTATCACACTATCCAGTGATTACATCGGTAGTTTTTGATGTTTTGTCTAAGGTTATAGTGGCATGTTTAGGTGGACTTGTAATGGAATTTAATTGAATGTTAGTTGATAAGTTTGGCATGTATATGTTATTTTGGATTGATATGGTTTTGATACTTTTGATTCCAAATTAGTATGTGTTAATGTAGCTATGGTTTGGTGCATGTTTAAATGGCTAGTATGGTATATGATGGGTTAGTTTCAATATGGTCAAGGTATTGGACTTGATGTGCATGATTCATGTGTGGTCTGTATACATGTTTAGGTAAGATTTGAATGAATGCATTTGAGGTGCCCTATATGGCATATTGGTTGAATGGAATTGGTCTTTTGAATTGGTCATTTCATGCATGTTTTGGTATGATTTTGATGCTTTGTTCATGTACACAAAATGCTTTTAGGTACATGCTTGATTTGGTGATAATAATGGCTTGATTTTTGCAAATTTCATGTCCACACGGCCTGAGACACGGGCGTGTCACACGGCCATACGACACAAGCGTGTGTCCCCTGTAGGTTTTAAGGTTTGCAGGTCAGGCTATTACACGGCCTAGCACACAACCTGGCTCACAACCATGTATGGCCATTTCGAGAGTGGCACGACCTAGTACATGGACGTGTGGCTCGACCGTGTGACCAAACTCAGAGAGTTACATAGGCTCGGACATGACCGTGTGTCCTTATTTCAATTGTTACACAGCTTGAGACATAAGCATGTGTCTCAGCCGTGTGACCCCTGTAGTTCAATTTTTTTCAACTTTTTCCTAAGTGTTCCAAATGATTACAATTTAGTCTCGAATTGTTTCTAAAGTGTTTTTAAGGCCTCGAAGGCTTGATTAAGGGACGATATGCATGTAAATGAATGATTTATGCTATGTTTATGTTAATGTATGAAATGTATGTTTTAAAGTTATGTTTTTATGATAATGCTCCATAGCCATCTTTCGGTGACAGATATGGGTTACGGTGTTATATTTAATGGTATCAGAGCTACGGTTTACTCGTCTCTTGGATTGAACATAGCATGTACGAGTCCAAAAATACATATAAATGTATAACATGTGATAATGTGATAACTCCTGACTCGATTTAAACTATGTTTTCATATAGATAAAATATCATCCAAACGAGCTGATTTCGATGAGGTAGAAGGTAACGCGCAAGCCTCCATTCACGAAACAACATCTAGTGGAAGTAGGCCCGTATTTGAGGGTCGAGGAGGAGAGGTTAAGGAAGCCTTCTTCTAGATGATGAACAAATGGTTCACCGAGTTCGTGCGACTGAATGGCTCAAGGATCTCCACCCCAACCTGTACCCCAACCGGTTCCCATAGTTCCACAAGGTTTGGAACCAATTTGATTGATAAAATTCATAAGTATAGGGCTGAAGAGTTTCGAGGTATGTCTGAAGATGATCCTGAAAGAGCTAAATTCTGGTTAGAAAATATAATCAGAGTTTTCGATAAATTATCATGTACATCAATGGAATGCTTCAAGTGTGCTGTATCATTGTTGAAAGATTTGGCTTATCAGTGGTGGAATACCTTAGTTGTAGTTGTGCCAAGAGATCGGGTAGATCGGGAGTTCTTCCAAATTGAATTTCAAAATAAATATGTGAGCCAGAGATTTCTTGATAAGAAACGTAAAGAGTTTCTTGAGGTGAAACAAGGCCGAATGTCAGTATCAGAGTATGAGAGAAAATTTGTGCAACTGAGCAAGTATGCCAAAGAGTGTTTACCAACAGAAGCTTTAATGTGTAATCGATTTGAAGACACGTTAAATGAAGATATTAAGTTGCTTGTCGGGATTCTTTAGCTAAAAGAATTTGTGGTTTTAGTTGACAGAGCACACAAAGGTAAAGAGCTTAGCAAAGAAAAGAGAAAAGCTGACTTTGAGGATCGTGATTTAGGAAAATAAAATTTGGGAAATTCAGACTCGTCACCATTGAAGAAATCAAAAGGATATCATAGCCATTCATCAGCTTCGATGGGTTACTCTAGGAAAGATTGAGGGAAACAACATGCAAGCTCGAAACCTCAGGCTACGTCTATAGCAAGCATAGGCAATGTTAGAAACAATAAGCCTGAATGTTAGCAATGTAATTGACGACACTTTGGTGAATGCAGATTGAAAGACGGGTCATGTTTTAAATGTGGTTCATATGAACACTATCTTAGAGATTGCTCGGAAAGGTCAAACAAAGAAAAGGCTCAGACTACTCCACTGAGTAACTCTGCTACAAGAGGTAGGCCGCCACAGAACACTGGAAATGCGATAAATAGTCGCAGTGGGGTGACGGGCTCTGCTATGAGATTTGAGGCACAAGCGCCGACTAGAGCTTATGCGATTTGTGCTAGAGAGGAAACTTACTGCCATATGTTATCATTGGTACGTTTTCTATCTTGGATACTGATGTTACTACTTTGATTGACCGGGGTCAACACATTCATATGTATTCACGACTTTATTGTCAGATAAGAAATTACCTTTTGAGTCTACTAAGTTTGTGGTTAAAGTAACAAATCCTTGAGGTTAATTTGTATTAGTTGATAAAGTCTGTAAAACTTGTCTTTTGATGATTCGGGGTTGCAACTTTCTGGCTGATTTGGTGTTACTACCCTTTGATGAGTTTGACGTGATTTTGGGTATGGATTGGTTAATTGTGCATGATATAGTTGTGAACTGTAGATAAAAGCATATTGATTTATTATGTCAGAACGGTGAAAAGCTTCAAATTGAATCAGACAGACTAGATAGTGCATCTAATGTTATTTCGACTATGTCGGCACAAAAATATGTTAGAAAAGGCTGTGAAGCGTATTTTTCTTATATATTTGATTCTAGAGTTTCTGAGTTGAAGCTAGAATTGGTTCCAGTGGTAAGTGAGTATACAGATATGTTTCCAAAGGAGTGATCAAAGAGATGTGGCTTGTAATTACTTCTCGGGTTGTAACCCTAATTATTTATTTATGCATGCAATGTGTTTATGCTTTGTGATGTGGTTGGTGGTTACTTTTTGGTAATGGATGTGATAAATGGCATAGATGCTTAATGAATGAATTGGGAATAATAGGAATGACCATGTTCATGGTATAATTGAATGGATCCAATCCTAGACATGCCCACAACCATTGCCACACATTGGTAAACGAGTTGAAATTCATTTAAGTAGATATTTTTGATAAACTGATTAATTGAATCGTTGCGTTATTTTGAAAACGAGTATCATTTTGAAAACGCGCCCTAAGTCTAGCCCATTTTAAATTATTATCAGAAACATATAGAGTTATTAAAAATAAAATAATTCCAGAAAAATAATTAAAATGGCCTTATTACAACCCAAAACCAAATAATAATAATAATTTTTAAAAGAAACTGGTTACTCATTGTAAAGTTCGAAAACAATCACCATGGCCACTCTGAATCCACTCCAGCTCCAAGTCTCCTCATCAAGGCTCGCCTGCAAGGTTAAGGAAAAGGGGTGAGTTGGGGAACTCAGTGTGCAACAAGCCCCTTTCGGAGCCCAACTAATATCAGCGTACTGGGCTGAAGCCTTTCGTTTAACGGTTACTGGGCTTCGGCCTTTTCATAAATCATATCACCGGGCCTAAGCCTTTACTGAAAATGGTATGGCCTATAGGCCCATATCAATTTCAAATGAAATATCAATGAATGTATGCAAGCCCATTTGGGGAGACTACTCAACCCACCATCTGCTACTCTCCACCCGTACCAGCCAAGCTCTCCATGTGGGGAATAATTCAACCCACTCAACCAAACTATCCACTGGCAGCATAGCTGCTATATCATATAACTGGAGGCCTAGCCTCTTTTAATAACTGGGGCAAAGCCCTTTTCGCACTTCCTCCATTTACATCAAACCCAACCCATGCATATAATGAGTATATCATAGCATACCACGTGTATATCATAAAATATCATGTGCTTATCATGTCATATCATCAATATCTCATGCATCTTATTCATAATTAAACCCTAGGGGTATAATGGTCATTTTTACCTAGGGAAAAATAATCATTTTCATATTTTAAGGGTATTTTCGTAAATTTACCAAATATTATGGGTTTTCCACGTTCATTAACAATTATCAATATTTCCAAGTGTTTAAACAATGATTTTAACGTACTTTATCAAATTCGGGCTTTTGGGCCCAAAACCCCTAAGGGTCCTACGAATGCCGATTCAGCCCATTAAGCCCACTTAACCCAAATTTTACAACAGTACTAACCATGTTAACATGCAACTTTTGCAAGTTCCATTTTCTATCAATTTTACCCAAATGGGCCCGGTAGCCCATTGGGCCCAATTCCAGCCCATTGAAGCCCAACTTACCATCATGCACAAAGTTGCGCTCTTACCTGTTCCATCGATCCAAACACCGATCATATCGTATTTATCGTATCTAAAACCACATGCAAAATCTCAAGTTCCCAAAATACCAAAATTTTAGCATTTTGGCTTTTCAGCGAATATTAGGCTAAGCTACTACGAGGGTTGTTACACACCTGCTTTGTGACGTTCGCTAACAAAGTCTTCCACGACAACCTACAATTAAACACTACCATTCTTAGTTTACAGTTCATGCTAATCAAACCCAAAGTCCACCTTACCATAGTCGGCCAAAGAACCCCTAATAGCCATAGATCACTTACCTTCACAGGGTCCAATAATTCGATCCAAGTTTATCCAAAACTGATACTCCAAGCCTTGCTGCTCCTCCAAAGTTGTCTATTTCACTACACAAACCATAAAAGTCAAATGAAAAGGCCCAGTAAGGCCTATACCTCAAATCGACAACCTCCCTAAACTATAGGGGGCTTTAGTTTTGCGCAACATTTATACTACTGAATCGATTTGGAAAACGAGTACTTACCACAGTCTTCCCTCCTGCACTATTTAGACCCAAAGTAGACTTAGCCCTCAACCACCTAACAGCCTTCGAACCCTAGTGGTCTATAGGTTCGGCTAAGCCCCTAAAACTAAGGTATTTTGGCTTTTAGGACTAAGAAAAAAAAATGGTGTGGTGGCTTGTATTGGTGTTGCTGTCGGGGACTTTAGAGTTTGAAGGGATCGGTCACAACAATGAAAAGGAAAGAAGGATGCTGGTCTAAATGAAATTGGCACAATCCATCTTCAAAGGTTTCGGCTCTTGTGGCTATTTGGCAAGGGTGATGAAAAGAAAAGGGAGTAGTAGTTTGGTTTTGGAAAAGAAAAGAAAGAAAGATGGATGAAAAGAGTGGTGATTTCGGCTAGAGAAGAAAAGAAGAAAAGGAATCACCCTCTGATGTTTAAACAAAGGAAACGGCGCAACTAAAGCCACTATTACCGAAATTTTAACCTAAAACCCCTAAGCTGATTTCTCCTCCCTAACTTTCCACTATTCGGCCAACACTAAGCCTCCATTCAATCCCCAAAATCTCTCCCCTTATCACTCCTTAATTCAAGCATTTGACTGATTCAAACTCTTTCCAACAGAGTTCCATTCGACTTCAAACTTCTGCATGCTTAAGACATAAAAATAACAACACAGTTGCCAGCTTAGCGAATTGAACCTTGGCCTTTCCCCAACCACTTACACGCCACTTTTTTAGCTCCTTAGTGGCGTCACTTAACCACTTTACCAGGGGCCTCTCTTGCGTTACATTCTACCCACATCTTTTAATAAGGCCACCCATCCAATGCCCCTAACTCCTTAAGTCTAAAATTCAAAAATTCTACCGGGTTTTGGCCAACACATGGGCCTTCCATAGGCCCATTTACATACTCCAATTATGAATTTCACAACCAGATTCCAAATTTTAAAACTTTTACCAAATTCTCAAAAATTACAAAAATCCCAAAAAATCAGGGTGTTACAACTCTATCCTCCTTAAAAAAATTTCGGCCTCAAAATTTTACCTGACCCAAACAGTTGAGGGTATTATTGATGCATCGCCTCCTCTGTCTCCCAAGTAGCGTCTTCTTTGCCATGGTTTCTCCAAAGTACCTTCACCAATGGGACTGACTTTCTTCTCAACACCTTGATGTCACGATCAAGTATCTGTACGGGTTCTTCTTCAAAGGTCAAATCTGACTGTACCTCAATTTCTGCAACTGGCACGATATGAGTAGGGTCAGAATGATATCATCTTAGCATGGACACATGAAAGACGTCATGAATACGATCCAGCTCTAGAGGTAACTCTAGCTGATAAGCCACCGGCCCTATCCGCTTAAGGATCTGATAAGGCCCAATGAACCGTGGACTCAACTTGCCCTTCTTACTAAACCTCAATATCTTCTTCCAAGGTGAAACCTTCAAAAAGACCATGTCCCCTACAGCATACTCAATATCCTTTCCCCTACAGCATACTCAATATCCTTACGCTTCAGATCAGTATAAGACTTTTGTCGATCTGCTGCCTCATTTAACCGATTCCTAATCGCCTTAACTTTGTCTTCAGTATCCGCTACTAACTTCTGTCCAAGTACTTGCCTTTCCCCCAACTCTGCCCAACAAGGAGGCGAATGACACCTTCACACATATAGTGCCTCGTAAGGAGCCATCTGAGTACTTGCTTGGTAACTGTTGTTATACGCGAACTCCGCCAACAGCAAGTAATCCTCCCAACTGCCCCCAAAGTCGATAACACAACCCCTCAACATATCTTCTAGAATCTGAATGACCCTCTCTGACTGCCCATCCGACTGAAGGTGAAAAGTCGTACTAAAATCCAATCGCGTTCCCAACACCTCATGCAACTTCCGCCAAAACCAAGATGTAAACCTTGGGTCTCGGTCGGAAATTATCGATACTGGCACGCTATGCAACCGCACTATCTCCGCCACATACAACTTGACCAACTTCTGAAGTGAGTAATCGATTTGAACAGGTATGAAATGGGCAGATTTCATCAGCCTATCCATAAACACCCAAACTGAGTCCTTCTTGGAAGGTGCCAATGGCAGACCACTCACAAAATCCATGGTTACCCGTTCCCATTTCCAAAGTGGTATCTTCACTAGCTGTAACAATCCTGAACGTAGTTGATGCTTGGCCTTTACTTGTTGACACGTCAAACATTTTCCCACAAATTCGGTCACTTCTCGCTTGAGCCCAGGCCACCAATATAGCTCTCGCAAGTATCGATACAACTTACTTCCTCCTGGATGCATAGCACAAGGTCCACCATGCGCCTCTCTCAAAATCATCAATCTCAAATTAGAGTCTTTCGGCATACAAATTCTTCCTCGAAAACAAAGAACCCCATCACGATTTAATCCAAAGTCTGGATTTTCCCTCTTCTCAGCTTGCTAAAACCGAGAAACCAACGACTCATCCACCAACTGCTGCTTCTTAATCTGCTCCACCCAAGTCGGTCTTACTTGTAACTCTGCCAATAAGCTTCCATAGTCATACAAGCTTAAACGCGCAAACATTGCCTTCAATTCGGCTACAGTCCTTCGACTCAACGCATCAGCCACGACATTTGCCTTACCTGGATGGTACTCAATTGAACAGTCATAGTCCTTTAACAACTCTATCCACCTTCGTTGTCTAAGATTCAGCTCCTTTTGAGTTAGCAAGTACTTAAGACTCTTATAGTTCGTATAGATAATGCATCTATCCCTATACAAGTAGTGCCTCCATATCTTAAGTGCAAAGATCACTGCTACCAACTCCAAGTCATGAGTAGGATAGTTTACCTCATGAGGCTTAAGCTGTCGTGAAGTATAAGCGACCGCTTTACCCTCTTGCATCAATACACAGCCCAAACCTATATGTGACGCATCACTGTACACAGTGAAATCCTTACCAGACTCTGGCTGAATCAACACTGGTGCCTTAGTCAAAACCTTCTTTAACTTCTCAAAAGCCTCTTGCTGCTTATTTGTCCAAACAAACGGTGCTCCCTTCCTTATAAGTTTCATTAATGGTGCTGCCAACACAGAAAATCCTTCCACAAATCTTCGATAATAACCTGCCAACCCCAGAAAACTTCAGATTTTCGTTACTGACCTCGGTGGCTTCCACTCCAGAATCGCCTCAATCTTCTGAGGGTCTACCTTGATGCCCTCAGCAGACACAACATGCCCAAAGAAA
Organism: Gossypium anomalum; assembly: GCA_025698475.1. NCBI lineage: Eukaryota > Viridiplantae > Streptophyta > Magnoliopsida > Malvales > Malvaceae > Gossypium > Gossypium anomalum. The sequence continues at coordinate 39,913,009 of CM046959.1, read as the reverse complement.
GTTACTTCACTCAACCAAAACTTGCACTTACTGAACTTTGCATAGAGTTGCTTTTCCCTTAGCACTTGCAGTGCAATACGAAGATGCTCATCATGCTTCTCTTCCGTTTCCGAGTACACTAAGATATCATCGATAAAAATGACTACGAACTAATCCACGTACGGCTGAAATACTCGATTCATCATATCCATGAATGCTGCCAGTGCATTAGTTAAACCAAAGGGCATAACTAGAAACTCGTAATGACCATATCGAGTTCTGAATGCCGGCTTATGAATATCCTCTTCTTTGACTCTCAACTGATGATATCCTGACCGAAGGTCGATCTTAAAAAATACCGAAGCTCCTCTCAGTTGGTCGAACAGATCGTCGATTCTTGGCAAAGGATACTTGTTCTTGATCGTCAGTTTGTTCAACTGCCGATAGTCAATACACATCCGCATGGTCCCATCTTTCTTCTTTACGAACAACACTGGTGCGCCCCACAGTGAAACACTTGGTCTGATAAACCCTCTATCCAACAGTTCTTGAACCTGAGCTTTCAGTTCCACCAACTCCTTTGGTGCCATCCGATAAGGTGCAATGGACACTGGAGCTGTTCCAGGTAACACTCGACTTCTCTGTTCAGAGGTAGTCTAGGAAGTTCCTCCGGAAACACATCTTGAAATTCTTTGATGGTCCTAACTGACTCCACAGTCATCCCCTCAGGTTTAGCTTGACTCACAAATGCTAAAAACGCCTCACAACCTTTCTGAATCAACTTCTCAGCCCTTAAAGACGAGACAACATTGGACAAATAGTTCCTTCGCTCCCCTATGACCATTATCTCCTCATCTTTGGCAGTTTTTAGCACCATTCTCTTAATAGCACAATCCAACGTCGCTCTATGCTTAGTTAGCCAGTCCATTCCCAAAATAAGGTCAAATTCCCCAAATGGTAGCTCCATCAAATATCCTATCTTGTGTCTCTAAAGGCATCTCCTTAAAGAATTTATCTACCTTAACCGAGTGTCCCAAAGGACTCATCACTGATACCCCACTCACAGTCTCCTCAGGAAGCACACGCAGCGCCCCAAATATATTACAGGCAACATACGAGTGAGTGGAACCCACATCAATTAAAGCAGTGTAAGGCGTACTATGAATGAAGAATGTACCGGCTATAACATCAGGAGTATCACCCTCCTCACGACGCCGTGCAGCATAAACCAACACTGGCTGTCGAGCTTCAGCATGTCCAGCACCCCTACCAGGTGCCCTATGTCCTCGTCCATTACCATTGCCACCTCTACCTTGCCCACGTCCTCTCTGTGGTGGTGGTCCTTCTCACTGCGGTTGGACACCTCTTTGTTCCACAACTTGATCCTGAGCTGCTCTCCGAGGACACTCTCTGAAGTTATGTTCCTTTGACCCACATCGGAAACATGCTCCAGTTCGTTTTCAGCAGTCCCCCATATGCACTCTGCCACAGTCCTTGCAAGCCTGCGGTCTAAAGGTATTCACCAAAACTGATCGAACCGGTTCCTCCATTCTAGCTCTTTTAGCATTTCTATTTATGGCACCCGAGGGTCTAAAATCCCTCCTAAAGCTGGGTCGATCCCTCTCACAATTCTGCCGTTTAGTTCATTTTACTTCCTCGGCTATCTTAGCCTTCTCTACCAACACAGTGAAATCACGCTCCCTTTGTGGAGCTATCAGCACCCTAAGCTCATCGCGGAGGCCATCCTTAAATCGAACATTGCGCTCATATTCAGTCGCAACTATCCCGCTAGCATATCGACTCAGTCTCAAGAATTTCACCTCATACTCCGCAACAGTCTTATTACCTTGAGCCAGATTCAAAAATTCCTTTCGACGGGCATCCACATAACTAGCTCCAACATACCTCTCCTTAAAAGTAGTCTTGACCAGTTCTCAGGTTACTCGTTTGATCGGGGTACTCTCCCTTACAGTGATCCACCACTGGTATGCCTCATCTCGTAGCAACAACACGACCCCCTTCAGCTTTTGCTCCATAGAGCAATCGAGGTCGTCCATAATCCACTCTGTTGCCTCTAGCCAATATTCAGCCACGTTTGGGGCTACTCCAGATACGCCCCTAAAAACCTCTGCTCCATTAGCCCGGAGTCACTGAGAGATGGATCCCCTATTCACTGCCCCGGTGCTAGCGCCAGCAACCCTTTCCAAAACACTTAACATTGCTTGGGACAAAGCATCGTCCCCCGCAGCCCGATCATGTAACCCAGTCTCAGTTGCCTGTGGCACGAATGCCTCCTCAGTTGGCCTATGCCCTGAGGATGAAGATTCAGCTTGCATCCTTCCGTGAACCCATCCGCAGCCTCGTCCACGAGTTCCTCTTGTACTCATATCGAATTATCTGATTAAGAATTTTATGACATTAGTTTAATATTTCAGTTGTTTATTACAAGATGTCTTATGGAAATATAGTAGTTTAAGGATTGTTCTCGCAACGTTGTAGCCTAGATACGGTCTTAATCTTACTGTTTTATAGCTCTACCCTATCTAAAGTATCATAGTAGGGTCTCAGTTCTATCTATAGCATCATATCAATATCACAGCTACAGAAAAGAAAGTATACTTATTGGACTTGGTGCAGGGGATTGATGTGCCACTTCTTTCTCCAAACAATTTAAAACTTAAAAACATGTATTTGGTTACAGAAAATAGAAATTCTTAAAAATTGATTTAAAATACCCTTGTTTTTGAAATTCTTGATTTTAAACCCGTTTAGAAACCCGCAGCCGAGTTGTTGCAACTTGACTCTGATACCACTAAATATAACACCCTAAACTAGGCCCAGACGTTATGGCTGGATCCGACGTGTCACATTGAAGTTTTAAAGAAAACCCAGGCCTCTTTCAACGTCCTTCTTAGTATTTTAAAAGATAGTCTTTGCTAAGTTATCAAAGTGAATGGAAGCTGTGCACCAAGTAGGTATCCGAAACAGAGGAGGTGAACCATAAAGGCTGCTTAAGTACCAAGCTCTTGAATGGATCCAATCCTAGACATGCCCACAACCATTGCCACACATTGGTAAACGAGTTAAAATTCATTTAAGTAGATATTTTTGATAAACTGATTAATTGTATCGTTGCGTTATTTTGAAAATGAGTATCATTTTTAAAACACGCCCTAAGTCTAACCCATTTTGAATTATTATCAGAAACATATAGAGTTATTAAAAATAAAATAATTCTAGAAAAATAATTAAAATGGCCTTATTACAACCCAAAACCAAATAATAATAATTTTTAAAAGAAACTGGTTACTCATTGTAATCACCATGGCCACTCTGAATCCCCTCCAGCTCCAAGTCTCCTCATCAAGGCTCACCTGCAAGGTTAAGGAAAAAGGGTGAGTTTGGGAACTCAGTGTGCAACAAGCCCCTTTCAGAGCCCAACTAATATCAACATACTGGGCCGAAGCCTTTCGTTTAACGGTTACTGGGCTGAAGCCTTTTCATAAATCATATCACCGGGCCTAAGCCTTTACTGAAAACAGTATGACCCATAGGCCCATTTCAATTTCAAATGAAATATCAATGAATGTATGCAAGCCTATTTGGGGAGACTACTCAACCCACCATCCGCTACTCTCCACCCGTACCAGCCAAGCTCTCTATGTGGGGAATAACTCAACCCACTCAACCAAACTCTCCACCGGCAGGATAGCTGCTATATCATATAACTGAAGGCCTAGCCTCTTTTAATAACTGGGGCAAAGCCCTTTTTGATAAACTGGGGCAAAGCCCTTTTCGCACTTCCTCCATTTACATCAAACCTAACCCATGCATATAATGAGTATATCATAGCATATCACGTGCATATCTAACGTATCATGTGCATATCATGTGCATATCATCAATATCTCATGCATCTTATTCATAATTAAACCCTAGGGGTATAATGGTCATTTTTACCTAGGGGTAAAATAGTCATTTTTAATATTTTAAGGGTATTTTCATAAATTTACCAAGTATTATGGGTTTTCCACGTTCATTAACAATTATCAATATTTCCAAGTGTTTAAACAATGATTTTAATGCACTTTATCAAATTCGGGCTTTTCGGCCTAAAACCCCTAAGGGTCTTACGAATGCCGATTTAGCCCATTAAGCCCACTTAACCCAAATTTTACAACAGTACTAACCGTGTTAACATGCAACTTTTCCAAGTTCCATTTTCTATCAATTTTACCCAAATGGGCCCGGAAACCTATTGGGCCCAATTCTAACCCATTGCGGCCCAACTTAGCATCGTGCACAAAGTTGCGCTCTTACCTGTTCCATCGATCCAAACAATGATCATATTGTATTTATCACATCTAAAACCACATGCAAAATCTCAAGTTCCCGAAATGCCGAAATTTTAACATTTAGGCTTTTCAGCGAATATTAGGCAAAGCTACTACGAGGGTTGTTACACACCTGCTTTATGACGTTCGCTAACAAAGTCTCCCACGACAACCTACGATTAAACACCACCATTCTTAGTTTACAGTTCATGCTAATCAAACCCAAAGTCTACCTTACTATAGTCGGCCAAAGAACCCCTAATAGCCATAGATCACTTACCTTCACGGGGTCCGATGATTCGATCTAAGTTTATCCAAAACTGATGCTCCAAGCCTTGCTGCTCCTCCAAAGTTGTCTATTTCACTACACAAACCATAAAAGTCAAATGAAAAGGCCCAGTAAGGCCTATACCTTAAATCGACAACCTCCCTAAACTATAAGGGGCTTTAGTTTTGCGCAACATTTATACTACTAAATCGATTTGTAAAACGAGTACTTACCATAGTCTTCCCTCCTGCACTATTTAGACCCAAAGTAGACTTAGCCCTCAACCACCTAGTAGCCTTCGAACCCTAGAGGTCTATAGGTTCGGCTAAGCCTCTAGAACTAAGGTATTTCGACTTTTAGGACCAAAAAAAGAAATGGTGTGGTGGCTTGTATTGGTGTTGCCGTTGGGGACTTTAGAGTTTCAAGGGATCTGTCACAACAATGAAAAGGAAAGAAGGATGCTGGTCTAAATGAAATTGGCACAATCCATCTTCATAGGTTTCAGCTCTTGTGGCTATTCGGCAAGGGTGATGAAAAGAAAAAGGAGTTGTAGTTTGGTTTTGGAAAAGAAGAGAAAGAAAGATGGATGAAAAGAGTGGTGATTTCGGCTAGAGAAGAAAAGAAGAAAAGGAATCAACCTCTGATGTTTAAACAAAGGAAACGGCACAACTAAAGCCCCTATTGTCGAAATTTTAACCTAAAACCCCTAAACCGATTTCTCCCCCCTAACTTCCCACTATTCGGCCAACACTAAGCCTCCATTCAATCCCCAAAATCTCTCCCCTTATCACTCCTTAATTCAAGCATTTGACTGATTCAAACTCTCTCCAACAGAGTTCCATTCGACTTCAAACTTCTGCATGCTCAAGATATAAAAATAACAACACAGTTGCCAGTTTAGCGAATCGAACCTTGGCCTTTCCCCAACCACTTACACGCCACTTTTTTAGCTCTTTAGTGGCGTCACTTAACCACTTTACCAGGGGCCTCTCTTGCGTTACATTCTACCCACATCTTTTAATAAGGCCACCCATCCAATATCCCTAACTCCTTATGTCCAAAATTTAAAAATTCTACCGGGTTTTGGCCAACACATGGGCCTTCCATAGGCCCATTTACATACCTCAATTATGAATTTCACAACCAGATTCCAAATTTTAAAACTTTTACCAAATTCTCAAAAATTACAAAAATCCTGAAAAATCAGGGTGTTATAACTCTATCCTCCTTAAAGAAATTTCGGCCTCGAAATTTTACCTGACTCAAATAGTTGAGGGTATTGTTAACGCATCGCCTCCTCTGTCTCCCAAGTAGCTTCTTCTTTGCCATGGTTTCTCCAAATTACCTTCACCAATGGGACTGACTTTCTTCTCAACACCTTGACGTCACGATCAAGTATCTGTACGGGTTCTTCTTCAAAGGTCAAATCTGACTATACCTCAATTTCTGCAACTGGCACGATATGAGTAGGGTCAGAATGATATCGCCTTAGCATGGACACATGAAAGACGTCGTGAATACGATCCAGCTTTGGAGGTAACTCTAGCTGATAAGCCACCGGCCCTATCCGCTTAAGGATCCGATAAGCCCTAATAAACCGTAGACTCAACTTGCCCTTCTTACCAAACCTCAATATCTTCTTCCAAGGAAAAACCTTCAAAAAGACCATGTCCCCTACAGCATACTCAATATCCTTACGCAAAACAGGATGCCCAGTAGTAAACACATGGGCAGAGACAAGGCCATGTATCTCAGCTGTGTGAACGACACGGCCTACCCGCACGGGCATGTGACCTTGTTTCATGAAAATTTTCTATGTTTTCCCAAAGTTTTTCTAAAGTTCTCGGTTTAGTCCAGAACTACCCCCGATGTATGTTTTGGGCCTTGTAGTCCCATATAAAAGACAATTTACATATGTATAAATGAATTTAATTTGAACAAAATTTCATGGCCCGGTTTGTATGTTTGCTTGTGTTTAAGTATGATAATGCCTCGTATCCTGTCCCAGCGTCGGGCATGGGTAAGGGTGTTACTTTTAGTGGTATCAGAGCTACAATTTTGTCGATTCTTGGACTACGTAGCATGTGTTTGAGTCTAGCTATAGATGCCATACATAAATTGTGATAGTGTGACGACTCCTGATGATTTTAAACTGTATTTTTCATATAGTAATAGATCCCGAACGAGATATGGCAAATGATGTGGAAAGTAACGCACCAGCCTCTGCCTAAGGGATGCTGCTAGAGGAGAGTAGACCCGTAACTGTGAGTCAAGGGGGAGAGGCTCGAGAGGCCTTCTTCCACGCTAATAGTTTGCTGAGTTCGTTCGTACGAACCCAGCTGTTCAGCAACAACCTCCACCCCCTCAAAATCCTTAACCCATGCCCCTAGTGCCATAAGGTATGGACTTTATGAGATTTCATAGAGCCCCTGTTGATAAGATTTGGAAATAAGGGGCAGAAGAGTTCAGAGCAAATGCTGAGGATGATGCTGAGGGAGCAAAATTTTGGCTTGAGAATTCGATAAGGGTATTTGATGAACTATCATGTACACCCGAAGATTGTTTGAAGGGCATATTACTGGTGGAAGACACTAGTATCTGTGGTACCTCAAGAGAGGGTCACATGGGAATTCTTCCAAGAAGAATTCTGAAAGAAGTACATCAGTGAATGATTCATTGACCAGAAGCGCAAGGGATTTTTTAGAATTGAAATAAGGCCGCATGTCAATAGCTGAGTACGAAAGAAAGTTTGTTCGACTCAGCAAATATGCTCGGGAGTGTTTATCCTCTGAGGCTAAAATCTATAGAAGGTTTAAAGATGGAATTAATGAGGATATTAGAGTGTTAGTGGGTATTCTTGAGCTGAAGGAATTTGTTGTGCACATTGATTGGGCTTGTAAAGTTGAGGAACTAACCAAGGAAAAGAGAAAAGATGAGTCTGAGGCTAAAGATATAAGAAAGAGGCTGATGAGCAAGTTATTCCCCTTTCAGTCTAAGAAATCCAGAGATATGTATTCTCGTTCTCATGTTTCAGTAGGGCATTCGCATGGAAATCGTAGGAAGCAAATTTCAGGTTTTAAATCTTAGGCTACAGTTGTGGCTACTGTGGGTAACGCTAGACCTTTTAAACCCGAGTGCCAACATTACGGTAGACGTCATCTTGGTGTATGTAGGATGAACAACGGATCTTGTTTCAGATGTTGGTCTTAAGACTAGTTATCAAGGACTACCCTGAGATGATCGAGAAAGAAATATTTCAGAGTACAAGGCCGAGTAGTACAACTACAAAGGGGAGACCCTCGAGAAATACCGGTAATGGGGCTAATAGCAAAATTTTAGAGAGAGATACAACGGTGAGATCCAAAGCTAGAGCTCTGGCTAGGGCCTATGCCATACGTGCTCGTGAGGACGCATCTTCTCCTGATGTGATCATTGATACTTTTTCTCTTTATGATAATATTGTTATTGCCCTTATTGACCTTGGTTCTACTTATTCTTATGTGTGCATGAAATTGGTATCTAACATGAATATGCCTGTTGAGTCTACAGAATTAATGATTAAAGTGTGAAACCCATTAGGCAAGCAAGTTTTAGTTGATAAGGTATGCAAGAAATGTCCTTTGATGATTAGAGGTCATTATTTTTTGGCTGACTTGATGTTGTTGTCGTTTGATGAATTTGAGGTGATATTGGGTATGGTATGGTTAACACTTCATGATGTTGTAGTAAATTACAGACAAAAAGTTATTGAATTGAAATGTGAAAATGGTGAAATTCTCCAGGTTGAATCAGATGAGTTAAATAAGTTGCCAATCGTGATTTTTTTGATGTCTGCTCAGAAATGCACGAGAAAAAGGGTGTAAGGCTTATTTGGCTTATATATTGAATAAAAAAGAGTTTGAATTGAGAATTGAATCGGTGCCTGTTGTATGTGAATATTTGGATGTATTTCCAGAAGAATTGTCAGGTTTACCTCCAATTAGAGAAGTGGAGTTTGGTATTGATGTAATGCCAGGGACGACACCTGTTTCGATTGCTCCGTATAGGATGGCCCTGACTGAGTTGAAAGAACTGAAGTTACAGTTGCAAGAATTGACCGACAAGGGTTTTATGAGACCGAGCTTTTCATCGTAGGGTGCTCCGATATTATTCGTGAAAAAGAAATATGGTTTTGTAAGATTGTATATAGACTACCGATAGCTCAATATGATAACAATCAAGAACAAGTATCCTTTGCCAAGAATTGATGATTTGTTTGATCAATTGAATGAAGCGTCATGGTTTTCTAAAATAGACTTGAGGTCCGGCTACTATCAGTTGTGAGTTAAAGAGTCGGATGTGCCTAAAATTGCTTTTCGAATGAGGTATGGCCACTATGAATTTCTTGTTATGCCATTTGTGTTAACGAATGCTCTTTCTATGTTTATGGATTTCATGAACTGAATATTTCAGCCACATTTGGAGAGATGAGGCAGAGCATGCCGAGCACTTGAGAACTAGTTGGCAGACTTTAAAAGATAAAAAATTGTATGCTAAGTTCAGTAAAAGCGAGTTTTGGCTTTGAGATGTTGGATTCTTGGGCCACAATGTTTTAGGTGATGGGATCCGAGTTGATCCTAGTAAGATTTCTGCTATCGTTGAATGGAAATCGCAAAGGAATGTATCTGAGGTTAGAAGCTTTTTGGGCTTAGTCGGTTACTACCGACGATTTGTGAAAGGATCTTCTATGGTTGCCACTCCTATGACAAGATTGCTTCAAAAGGATGTTAAGTTTGAGTGGTCGAAAAAGTGCCAGCAATTCTTTGAGAGATTGAAGATGTTATTGACCAAAGCACCAGTTTTGGTACAACCCAAATCGGGTAAAGAATTTGTGATTTATAGTGATGTTTCTTTAAATGGTTTGGGATGTGTACTTATGTAAGAGGGTAAAGCCGTAGCTTACGCTTCGAAGTAGTTGAAGCCTCACGAGAAGAACTATCCGACACATGACTTAGAGTTGGTCACCTTAGTGTTTTCTTTGAAGATTTGGTGACATTATTTATTTTGTGAGAAATACTATATTTATACCGATCGTAAAAGTCTTAAGTACTTAATGACTCAAAAGGACTTGAACTTACTGCAACGAAGATGGTTAGAGCTGTTAAAGGATTATGAGCTTGTGATTGATTACCATCAGGGTAAGGCGAATGTGGTCACTGACACTTTGAGTAGGAAGCCGTTGTTTGCCTTGAGGGCTATGAATACACGGCTGACCATGTCTAATGATGGTTTGATTCTAGCCGATTTGAGAGCTAGACCAACTTTTCTTCAATAGATTTGTGATGCTCAGAAAGTTGATAAAGAGTTGCAAGCTAAGAGAGTTCAGTGTGAGTCCAGCAGTGAACTAGATTTTCTGAGTGACTCCAATGGTTATTTTTGATTCCATGGTAGGATTTGTGTTTCGAAGGACACCGAGTTGATTCAGAATATTTTAAATGAGGCACACAGTTGTTGTTTGGCAGTTCACCCGGGCAGTACAAAAATGTATAATGACTTGAAGAAAATGTATTGATGGAATGGTATGAAAAGAGATATCTCAGAGTTTGTATCAAAATGTTTAATTTGTTAGTAGGTAAAGGTCGAACACCAAGTACCTTTAAGTTTTCTTCAACCCATGATGGTTCCGGAGTGGAAATGGGACCAGATTACTATGGATTTTATGACAGGGTTGCCTTTAACACTGAGAAAGAAAGATGCCATATGGGTCATTGTTGATAGATTAACTAAGATGGCTCATTTTATTCCGGTACGTACTGATTACTTGCTTGATAAGTTAGCTGCTTTGTACATTGGTGAAATTGTCAAACTTCATGAAGTACCTTTATCAATTATTTCGGATAGAGATCCGGGGTTCATTTCACGATTTTGAAAAAAGTTATAAGAGGCTTTGGGTACGAAGTTAAACTTTAGTACCACTTTTCATCCGTAAATTGACAGTTAGTCGGAGAGTAATTCAAATACTTGAGGACATACTCCGATGTTGTGTATTGGAATTTAAAGGTAGTTGGGGAAAAATACTTACCGTTGGTAGAGTTTGCCTACAACAAAGTTATCAGTCGAGTTTGAAAATAGCGCCTTATGAGGTATTATATGGGTGTAAGTTCCAAACACCTCTGTATTAGACTGAACTCAGAGAAATTTGGATTCACGGGGTTGATTTAGTCAAAGAAACTGAAGGGAAAGTGAAGATAATTCGTGATTGTTTGAATGTTGCTTTGGATAGACAGAAATCCTACGCAGATTTGAAACGGAAAGAGATTGAGTTTTAGGTCGGTGATAAGGTATTTTTGAAAGTGTCTCCATGGAAAAAGGTTTTGAGATTTGGTAGAAAGGGCAAGTTGAGTCCGCATTTTATTAGACCGTATGAGATCACCGAGAAAGTAGGGCCAGCTGCCTATTAGTTAGCTTTACCATCTAAATTGGAAAAGATTCATGATGGGTTCTATGTGTCTATGTTGTGTCGTTACTAATCTAATCCTTCACATGTGATTTCATCGACAGAGGTTGAGATTCTACCGAATATGACCTTTGGTGAAGAGCTAGTTAAGATTTTGGCTCAGGAAGTCAAACAATTGAGAAACAAGAGTATTTCCCTTGTGAAAGTGTTATGGCAAAGACATGGGGTTGAAGAGGCCATATGGGAGCCTGAGGGGGCCAAGAGAAACCAATACCCAAACCTTTTCACTGGTAAGATTTTCGGGGACGAAAATCCCTAAAGGGGGGAGGGTTGTAATATCCCGAATTAGGGTCTAGTCATAACTGTAGTTTTGGGACCATAAATCTGAAGTAGAAATAATTATTTTATGATTATTTGATGATCCATGATATGAATGTAAGTTTGTGTGAAATTTTCATGAAGAAATTTTATACCTAAAGTGTCCAAATTGAAGTTAGGGACTAAATTGAATAAGTTGCAAAACTTGAGTTCTAGAAGCTTTAAGCATGACATTGCTGTGGATTATTAATTAGAGGTCCTTAAATAGTAATTTGACCAAGTTTTAAAATTTTGGACAAAAATGGGCATGAATAGGAAAAATTTGAAAGCAAGGCCTTAAGGGCATTTTTGTCATTTGGTTAATAAAAGAATAAAAAGGGAAAAATCAAGCAAAATTTGCTCATCTTCTCCATGCCATAGACAAAATTTCCATGCTCACCATAGCTAGGGTTTCTTCAACTTTCAAGCTCAATAGTAAGTGCATCCTAGCCCCGTTTTTAATTTTTTTACATTTTTGAAGTTGTCATCAACCGATCGAGCTATTTCAACCATTATTTTGAGCTAGGGTTCATGTTAAAAAACTTACCCATGTGTGACATGCATGTATTTTGATGTTTAATGGAAGAATATGAAAGTTTGATGTGTGATAAACATCTTTTACAAAGTGATTTTGCATTAAAACACCTAAAAAGGACCTATTTGTAAAAGTTGTAAAATGAGTAGTAAATATGTGAAATAAAGAAAAATGTGGGTTGCTAGGAGTAGGAAAATGAATTGGTTAGGCTTGGGTAACAAATAAAATGCATGTATTTCATTTTACGAGCCTAAGGACCAATTTATAAATAAGTGAAAAGTTAGGGGTAAAAAGGTAATTTTACCAAAATATTGTTATGGGTTGATTCGAACAATGTGTGTAATAAATAAGTTAAATGATAAATAAGTTAAATTTGGCATTATAGATAAAAAAATGATTCGGGTCTTGATTGGGGGAAAAATAAGGTTTACGAAGAATAGGCTCGTTTTCATCATTTTGTACTGAGGTAAGTTCATATACAAATAATGTGATGTTATGTTATATTTTTGCTGCTTGAGTATTATGTAAATTCTAATTCTTTAATTCTATTATGAGTTATGATTTGATTGCTCCAAGAGTAAGTGATGAGTATTATGGACATTGAGATCGACATTACGAGCGAGCTTGACAGAGATGTGACATCGAAAAATCTCATTTGAACCTGACGAATAGTTTAGGATACAAGTGACATGTCACTAGGAATCATGTGATTTATTAGCTCATGAGATATGTTTATGTGGTTCCGGGTGTTAGTCTTGTACGTCCGACCGGTGGCTAAGTAGTCCGGCATGTGTTGCGGATACCTGACAGCTTGTGTTAGCAGCCTGTGTAGCTACATTCTGACCGAAAGCCTGTGTAAGTAGACCCATGTGTAGCTCGAGAATGAGCTTTTATGTGTTATATGATATAGGTAGCTTTAGCTACATATGTGGCACTTATGTGTGAGCCTTTCGTGTATCCAATAGTATTCCGAGTGTTCAACGGGTAAATTATCGAGTAACTTGATAGAAGACCCAAGGGGTAAGTGAATGAGAAGAATGAGTAAGAAATTATGTTGTGAGTTGCTACAGGTATGTATACTGAATTCATGAGTAATGCCTTGATGTGTGATGAACTTATGCCAAAGTTGTTTATGTAATGAATAAGTTTAAATGATTTGATGAAATATAAATTACGTTCATTATTTTAAATGTATATTAAATACTTGTTTAGATAGCATGGTATTTGCATATGGACTTACTAAGATTTAATGCTTACCCCCTTCCTTTCCATCTTTTATAGTGTCGCTAAGCTAACTCAGGGATTGAAGGACGTTGGAGACTTGATCACACTATCAATTGGACATTTGGGTATAGTTTGTCTTAACATATTGAGTATGGCATGTATAGGAGACTTGGTCATTTTTTTATATGTCATATTGATTTTCCAAATGAGTTGGCTCATGATAGTATTACGATTCATTTTGTATAAGGCAATGAGATGTGGCTTATAATTGCTTCTCGGGTTGTAACCCTAATTATTTATGCATGCATGCAATGTGTTTATGCTTTGTGATGTGGTTGGTGGTTACTTGTTGGTAATGAATGTGATAAATGACATATATGCTTAATGAATCAACTAGGACTAATAGGTATGACCATGTTCATGGTATAATTGAGTAGGTTGAAGGTAGGTTTATAAGGATGAATAAACATGAAATTGGTGTGGAATGCCATATGAAAGCATGATGGTTTGAGCATGTGATATGTTGACATTACAAGTCATGGATTAATCATGATTGTGAGTATCTGAGTGACTAAATATGCTATGTTGCGTGCTATCAAAAATATATAAGTGAGTGAGCATTTAAGGGTGGCAAATGGCTAGGAAATTAGCCTAGAATTTGTCTACACGGGTAGACACACGAGCATGTGTCTAGGCCGTGTGTGTCACACGGTCTGCCTCATGGGCGTGTAATCCGGCCGTGTGTCCCCTGCACCCTGATTAGGAAAAACAGGATGCCCAGTAGTAAAGACACAAGCAGAGACATAGCCGTGTGAAGGACACGGGCTACCCATATAGGCGTGTGACCCTGTTTCATGATAATTTTCTAAATTTTCCCAAAGCTTTTCTGAAGTTCTTGGTTTAGTCGTGAACTACTCCCGATGTATGTTTTGGGCCTTGTAGGCCCATATAAAGGACAATTTGCATATGTATAAAAAAAGTTAATTTGAATGAAATTTCATGGCCCGATTTGTATGTTTGCTTGTGTTTAAGTCCGGTAATGCCTCATATCCTGTCCTGGCATCGGACATGGGTAAGGGGTGTTACTTTTAGTGGTATCGGAGCTACGGTTTAGTCAGTTTTTGGACTATGTAGCATGTGTTTGAGTCTAGCTATAGATGCCATACATAAATTGTGATAGTGTGATGACTCTTGATGATTTTAAACCGTATTTTTCATATAGTAATGGATCCCGAACAAGATATGGCAGATGATGTGGAAAGTAACGCACCAGCCGCTGCCCAAGGGACGCTGCAGAGGAGAGTAGACCCGTAACTATGAGTCAAGGGTGAGAGGCTCGAGAGGCCTTCTTCCACGCTATGAACGAATGGTTTGTTGAGTTCATTCGTACGAACCCGGCTGTTCAGCACCCCCTCAAAATCCTCAACTTGTACCCCTAGTGCCACAAGATATGGACTTTATGAGATTTCATAGAACCCCTATTGATAAGATTCAGAAACAAGGGACAGAAGAGTTTAGAGCAAATGCCGAGAATGATGCTGAGAGAGCAAAATTTTGGCTTGAGAATTCGATAATGGTATTTGATGAACTATCAAGCACTCCCGAAGAATGTTTGAAGGGCATACCATTGGTGGAAGACACTAGTATCTGTGGTACCTCAAGAGAGGGTCACATGGGAATTCTTCCAAGAAGAATTTCGAAAGAAGTACATTAGTGAATGATTCATTGACCAGAAGCACAAGGAATTTTTTAGAATTGAAACAAGGCTGCATGTCAATAATCGAGTATGAAAGAGAGTTTGTCCGGTATGCTCGGGAGTGTTTATCATCCGAGGCTAAAATGTGAAGAATGTTTGAAGATGGACTTAATGAGCATATTAGAGTGTTAGTAGGTATTCTTGAGCTAAAGGAATTTGTTGTGCTCGTTGATCGGGCTTGTAAAGTAGAGGAACTGACTAAGGAAAAGGGAAAAGCCGAGGCTGAGGCTAAAGATATAAGAAAGAGGCCGATGAGCAAGTCATTCCCCTCTCAGTCTAAGAAATCTAGAGATATATATTCCCGTTCTCATGTTTCAGCAAGGCATTCATACAGAAATTGTAGGAAGCAAAATTCAGGTTTTAAATCTTAGGCTACATCTGTGGCTAGTGTGGGTAACGCTAGACCTTTTAAACCCGAGTGCCAACATTGCAGTAGACGTCAATCTTGGTGCGTGTAGGATGAACGACGGATCTTGTTTCAGATGTTGTTTTCAAGAATAGTATATTAAGGACTACCCTAAGATGATCGAGAAAGAAAAATTTCAGAGTACAAGGTCGAGTAGTACGGCTACAAAGGGGAGACCCTCGAGAAATGCTGATAATGGGGCTAATAGCAAAAGTGTAGAGAGGGATACAATGGTTAGATCTGAAGCTAGAGCTCCGGCTAGGGACTATACCATACGTGCGCGTGAGGACGCATCTTCTCCAGATGTGATCATTGGTACTTTTTCTCTTTATGATACTATTGTTATTGCCTTGATTGACCTTGGTTATACTTATTCTTATGTGTGCATGAAATTGGTATCTAAGATGAATATGCCTATTGAGTCTGTGAAATTTATGATTAAAGTGTGAAACCCATTAGGCAAGCATGTTTTAGTTGATAAGGTATGCAAGAAATGTCCCTTGATGATTAGAGGTCATTGTTTTATGGCTGACTTGATGTTGTTGCCGTTTGACGAATTTGATGTGATATTGGGTATGGATTGGCTGACACTTCATGATGCTGTAGTAAATTGCAGACAAAAAGTTATTGAATTGAAATGTGAAAATGGTGAAATTCTCCAGGTTGAATAAGATGAGTCAAATAGGTTACCAATCGTGATTTCTTTGATGTCTGCTCAGAAATGCATGAGAAAAAAGGTGTGAGGCTTATTTGGCTTAAATGTTGAATACAAAAGATTCTGAATTGAGAATTGAATTAGTGTCTGTTGTATGTGAATATTTGGATGTATTTTCAGAAGAATTGTCAGGTTTATCTCCAATTAGAGAAGTGGAGTTTGGTATTGATGTAATGCCAGGGACGACACCTGTTTCGATTGCTCCGTATAGGATGACCCTGACTAAGTTGAAAGAACTGAAGTCACAGCTGCAAGAATTGACCGATAAGGGTTTTGTGAGACCGAGCTTTTCATCGTGGGGTGCTCCAGTATTATTCGTGAAAAAGAAAGACGGTTCTATGAGATTGTGTATAGACTACTGATAGCTCAATAAGATAACAATCAAGAACAAGTATCCTTTGCCAAGGATTGATGATTTGTTTGATCAATTGAAAGGAGGGTCATGGTCTTCTAAAATAGACTTGAGGTCCGGCTACTATCAGTTATGAGTTAAAGAGTCGGATGTGCCTAAAACTGATTTTCGAACGAGTTATGACCACTATGAACTTCTTGTTATGCCATTTGTGTTAACGAATGCTCCTACTGTGTTTATGGATTTAATGAACCGAATATTTCGTCCACATTTGGCCAAGTTTGTTGTTGTGTTTATCGATGATATTCTGATTTATTCGAGAGATGAGGCGGAGCATGCCAAGCACTTGAGAACTATTTGGCAGACTTTAAGAGATAAACAGTTGTATGCTAAGTTTAGTAAAAGTGAGTTTTGGCTTCTAGAAGTTGGATTCTTGGGTCACATTGTTTCAGGTGATGGGATCCAAGTTGATCCTAGCAAGATTTCTGCTATCGTCGAATGGAAACTGCCAAGGAATGTATCTGAGGTTAGAAGCTTTTTGGGCTTAGCCGGTTACTACCGATGGTTTGTGAAAGGATATTCTATGATTGCCACTCGCATTACAAGATTGCTTCAAAAAGATGTTAAGTTTGAGTAGTTGGAAAAGTGCTAGCAATTCTTTGAGAGATTGAAGATGTTATTGAACAAACCACTAGTTTTGGTACAACCCGAGTCGGGTAAAGAATTTGTGATTTATATTGATGCTTCTTTAAATGGTTTGGGATGTGTACTTATACAAGAGGCTAAAGCCGTAACTCACGCTTTGAGGCAGTTGAAGCCTCACGAGAAGAATTATCCAACACTTGACATAGAGTTGGCCACCATAGTGTTTGCTTTGAAGATTTGGAGACATTATTTATTTGTTGAGAAATACTATGTTTATACCGATCACAAAAATCTTAAGTACTTAATGACTCAAAAGGACTTGAACTTATTACAACGGAGATGGTTAGAGCTATTAAAGGATTATGAGCTTGTGATTGATTACCATCCGGGTAAGGTGAATGTGGTCGCTGACACTTTGATTAGGAAGTCGTTGTTTGCCTTGAGGGCTGTGAATACACGACTTACTTTGTTCGATGATGGTTCAATTCTAGTCGAGTTGAGAGCTAGACCAACTTTTCTTCAACAAATTTGTGATGCTCAGAAAGTTGATAAAGAGTTGCAAGCTAAGAGAGTTCAGTGTGAGTCCAGTAGTGAACCAAATTTTGTAAGTGACTTTGATGGTTGTTTGAGGTTCAGTGGTAGGATTTGTGTTTAGAAGGACACCGAGTTGATTTGGAATATTTTAAATGAGGCACAAAGCTGTTGTTTGACAGTTCACCCAGGCAGTACAAAAATGTATAATGACTTGAAGAAAATGTATTGGTGGAATGGTATGAAAAGAGATATCTCAGAGTTTGTATCAAAATGTTTAATTTGTCAGCAGGTAAAGGTCGAACACCAAGTAACTTCAGGTTTGCTATAACCCATGATGGTTCCCAAGTGGAAATGGGACCGGATTACTATGGATTTTGTGACAGGGTTGCCTTTAACTCCAAGAATGAAAGATGCCATATGGGTCATTGTTGATAGATTAACTAAGACGGCTTATTTTATACTGGTACGTACTGATTACTCGCTTCATAAGTTAGCTGATATGTACATTAGTGAAATTGTCAGACTTTATGGAGTACTTATATCGATTATTTCGAATAGAGATCCAAGGTTCACTTTGCGGTTTTGGAAAAAGTTACAAGAGGCTTTGGGTACGAAGTTAAACTTTAGTACCGCTTTCCATCCGCAAACTGACGGTCAGTCGGAGAGAGTAATTCAAACACTTGAGGACATACTTCGATGTTGTGTATTGGAATTTCAAGGTAGTTAGTAAAAAATACTTACCGTTGGTAGAGTTTGCCTACAAGAATAGTTATCATTCGAGTTTGAAAATGGCACCTTATAAGGCATTATATGGGCGTAAGTTCCAAACACCTCTGTATTGGACTGAACTCAGAGAAATTTGGATTCACGGGGTTGATTTAGTCAAAGAAACCAAAGAGAATGTGAAGTAGACAGAAATCCTGTAACACCCCAAACCCGGCCTAGACGTTATGACCGGATCCGACGCGCCACATCAAAGCGTTCAAAACATTGTGTGTTGCTTAGTTGGAAAACTTACTTGATGTTTTAAAAGATACTTTCAAAATAGGTTAAAGTGAATAGAAGCTATACACTAGGTAGGAAACCGGAGAAGAGGAGGTGAGTCCGTCGGACTGCTTAAGTACCAATCTCCCTTCGGATCCAATCCTAGACATGCACACCGCCATTGCCACACTTTAACGTCGTGTATATTTTTAGGAAACAAATTTGATTAAGTCCGTTTCAGAAAAAAGTGACTAACTTTGGAAAGCATTTTCATAGCGGAAGTCTTGCTTGTAGTCGTGATATTTTGAAAACAATTATTATTTTTGAAATATCGCCCTAAAGCTAATCAATTTGATAGTTAAAATAAAACATTTCCATCATATTATAATATAAATCAAAACCATAAAAAAATAATTAAGCGGCCTTATTACATTTAAAAACCCAAAACCTCAAACGCAAAATAAAATGAAGTCCAGTTCACTAGAAAGAAACCAAGTTTGCAGAAACTTGTGGCCACTCCGAATCCCTCATGGCTCCAAGCCCACTATGGTTGGGGATTACCTGCGTGGATGAGAACAAAGGGGTGAGTTTGGGGAAACTCAGTGTGTAAATTAACCCAACCATAGCCTATATCAGCTCAAACCACAGAAACAGAATATGTTGGCCTTAGCCTGCAAGTAGGCGAGAATAAAGCCCATAGGCCCATAACAGATAAGAACAGATATTACATGCTTATGCAAAACCCAACCCATATCCAACCATATGCACCCCCATACCAACCTTTCACCATGTGGGGAGACTACTCGACCCACCCAACCACTACACACCACAGAAATATGCGGCATGGCTGCCAGAACAGATAGTGTGACAGAGTCACCAGAAACAGATAATCGTGGCAGAGCCACCAGAACAGATATATATGTGGCAGAGCCACCAGATCAGATAATTTGTGGCATAGCCACCAGGACGCTTCCTCCATAATAGAACTCATGTCCCCATGCAACAGATATTCATTCATGGCATACATCATACAGATTTAAATCATCATGCTTTTCAGACAAAATTAACCCTAGGGTTATAATGGTCATTTTACACCTAGAGGTATCATGGTAATTTTCCATACATAGGGGTATTCTAGTAATTTAACTATTTTAGGATTTTCATGCATATTTCTACCATTTACGTTCAATCAGAAACACTTACCACGCATACTTACCGAATTGGGCCCGTTGGCCCATTAACCGATTTTTGGCCTATTAAGCCAAAATATCAATAATGCATGAAATCGCGCGTACCGCACTTTTATCACTTCAGATTACCAAAATTATTAACCCATTTATCTTACGAGCGTTCGCACACTCGCAAGTTACCAAAATACTGGCTTTTTGGCATTTTGGCTTTTTGGCTTTTGCCGATCTAATCTATGAGAGGGTGTCAATTACACACCTATTTTATGACGATTTGCTGGCGAGATCCATGCACGAACTTCCTACAATTTTATTACTACCACGTTAATCTATCTATCGAAAACGAACGATGTAATAACCCCTTACCATATTCGGCCAGTAACACCTACCTTTGCCGAAATTAATGACTAGATTTAGATCCAGTTGTTCCACTTGTCCAAGCCCTTGAATAGCAGCCTCTAGATCCCACTATTATCAATATACAACATTTGTCACAACCACTTAGGGCTACAAGTCCAAATCGACAGCCTACCTAACTTTTAGGGATTTTGGCTTTTCCTAAAATACGAAATATAGGTTGGGTTGAAAAGACTTACCACCGGTTCCTTCGATCAATATTCCAATGAGTTTCTACTCGATTCCAATGTAGATCTAAGCCCTCAGATGATAAGAAAAGTCGAGCCTTCAGTGATTTTTAGAATTCTGCTATGTCCCTATGGCTATGCGTTTTCGGCTTTTTGTAACAGTGAAGAAAAGATGAAGATTTGTATTGGCTTTGTCGATATACACTTAGGGTTTAGAGGACTAAAGAATCAGCCAAAGATGATGAAAAGAAGTAAGAGGATTGACTAGGAGAAATCGGCACAGAAGAAAGTATAGCTTTCGGGATTTCGACTTTTTATGGCAAATGGCTTTAGGCTTAAAAATAATGAAAGGAAAGTGATGTTGAGTAGAGTGATAGGAGTATTCGACTATGGGGGGAAAGAAGAAGAAAATAATAGCAAATGGAGAGAAAAAAAAAAGAAAAAGAGAAGGGAAGGATGATCAGAAAATGGCTCACTTACCCCATAATGCCGAATTTATATTGGCACTAACACTAGCCGAAACTTGCCCACCTAAAGCTCCCATTGGCCGGCCAACTCTTGCTCCTTAAGAGTCCACCATTCGGCCAAATCTATTCTCCCTAATCAGCTCCTAAATCCTCTCCCTTATCCCTTCCTTACTCAATCTCCTGAGCAACTCAAACTCCTCCTGACAGACTTTTACTTCAGTTCCATTACCTCCCTTTTCTGTACATAAAAATTAATTCCCTTATTTTGCTGTCATTGTGACTTGAACCTCAGTTCTTCCTAGCACCCACACGCCACTTCTAAAGCTCCTTAGTGGCGTCACTTAGCCAACTCACCAGAGGCTTCCTTGTGTTCTATTTTACCCAATTAATACTTAAAAGCCCAGTTAACCAGAACCCTACTTTCTTATGGATTTAAAATTAATTAAAATTATCGGGTTTTATCCTAAGCTTTGGCCTTCTAGAGGCCCACTAACATACTTATACCTACGCCAAGCAGACAGAACACAAAAATTTAGATTTCACCAAGATTCATAGAATTCCCAAAAATTGGGGCGCTATAACTCTACCCTCCTTAAAGAAATTTCGTCCTCGAAATTTACCTGTTCCGAACAGATGAGGGTATTGTTGCTGCATCGCCTCTTCTATCTCCCAAGTAGCTTCCTCTCTGTCATGATTACGCCAAAGCACCTTCACTAATGGGATAGATTTCCTTCTTAGAACCTTAACATCTCGATCCAATATTTGTACAGGCTCCTCCTCAAAGGTCAAATCAATTTGCACCTCAATTTCTGCAACCGGCACGACATGAGTAGGGTTAGAACGATAACACCTAAACATGGAGACGTGAAAAACATCGTGAATCCTGTCTAACTCTGGAGGCAATTCCAACTGATAAGCCACTGGGCCTACTCGCTTCAAAACCCGATAAGGCCCAATGAACCGCGGACTCAACTCGCCCTTCTTACCGAACCATAATATCTTCTTCTAAGGAGAAACCTTTAAGAAGACCATATCACCTACTGAGTACTCAATCTCCTTACGCTTCAAATCTGCATATGACTTTTGCTATCAGATGCTTCCTTCAACCGGTCTCTAATCAGCTTGACCTTATCCTCAGCATCTTCCACCAACTCAGGTCCAAGAACCTTTCGTTCCCCCAACTCGGTCCAACAGCTAGGTGTACGACATCTTCGCCCATACAGTGCTTCATACGGTGCCATTTGAGTACTCGTCTGATAACTGTTGTTGTATGCAAACTCTGTCAATGGCAAGTAATCCTCCCAACTACCTTGAAAATCAATAACACATCCCCTCAACATGTCCTCCAGAATCTAAATAACTCTTTCCGACTGACCATCAGTTTGGGGATGGAAAGCCGTACTAAAGTTCAATCACGTTACTAATGCCCCATGTAACTTTTACCAAAACCGTGATGTGAATCTAGGATCTCGGTCAGAGATAATCGAAACTGGGACACCATGAAGTCACACAATCTCCGCCACATACAACTTGGCTAACTTCTGAAGTGAGAAGTCAGTACGGACAGGTATGAAATGAGCCAATTTGGTCAACCTATCCATAATCACCCATATCGAGTCTTTCTTCGATGGTGTCAAGGGTAGTCCACTCACAAAGTCCATGGTTACCCTCTCCCACTTCCAAAGTGGTATCTTCACTGGCTGCAACAATCCAGAAGGTAATTAATGCTCAGCTTTCACTTGCTGGCATGTCAGACATTTCCCCACAAATTCTGTTACTTCTAATTTAAGCCTAGGCCACCAGTATAGTTCTCGTAAGTCGTGACACAACTTATTCCCTCCAGGATGCATGGCACAAAGTCCCCCATGAGCTTCCTTCAATATTGACTGTCTCAAGTCAGAGTCCTTCGAAACACAAATTCTTCTTCGGAAGCACAAAACTCCTTCGCTGTTCAACCCAAACTCAGAAGTTTCCCCTTCCTTAACTTGTTGAAAATGACTGACCAACGACTCATCTTTCAACTGCTTTTTCTTAATCCGATCCACCCAGGTTGGCCTTATTTACAATTCAGCCAACAGACTTCCATTATCATACAGACTTAGGCGAGTAAACATTGCTCTAAGATCAGATACAGCTCTACGACTTAGAGCATCAGCTACCACATTGGCCTTGCCTGGGTGTATTCGATCGAACAATCATAATCCTTAAGCAACTCGATCCATCTCCTTTGCCTAAGGTTCAGTTCCTTCTGAGTCAGCAAATACTTAAGACTCTTATGGTCCGTGTATATAATACACCTTTCTCCACACAAGTAGTGTCTCTAAATCTTAAGTGCAAAGATCACTACTGCCAATTTCAAATCATGAGTAGGATAGTTTCCTTCGTGAGGCTTAAGATGTTGTGATACATAAACAACCACCTTACCCTCTTGCATCAACACACAACCCAAACCTACATGTGAAGCATCACTATAGACAGTGAAATCCTTCCCAGACTCCGGCTGAATTAATACAGGTGCTTCTATCAGAACTTTCTTCAACTTCTCAAAGGCTTCCTGCTGCTTCTCAGTCCATACAAACGGTACTCCTTTCCTTATAAGTTTTGTCAGAGGTGCTGCTATCACCGAAAAACCTTCCACAAACCTTCTATAGTATTCTGCCAAGCCTAGGAGACTTTGAATTTCTGACACCGATCTAGGTGGCTTCCATTCCAGAATTGCTTCAATCTTACGAGGGTCCACCTTAATCCCCTCAGCAGAGACCACATGTCCTAAGAAGGTTACCTCCCTCAGCCAGAATTCACACTTACTGAACTTCATATAGAGTTCCTTCTCCCTTAACACTTGTAGCACAATGTGGAGATGCTCATCATGTTTCGCTTCCGTTTCAGAATATACCAAAATATCGTCAATAAAGACGACTACGAACCGATCCAAGAATGGTTGGAACACATGATTCATCAGATCCATAAACGCTGCAGGAGCATTCGTCAATCCAAATGGTATAACCAGAAACTCGTAATGACCATACCGAGTCTGGAATGCCGTCTTATGAATATCTGCCTCCTTAACCCTTAACTGATGATATCCAGATCAAAGGTCGATCTTGGAAAATACAGAAGCTCCTCTAAGTTGGTCAAACAGGTCGTCAATTCTTGGCAGTGGATACTTATTCTTAATCGTCAGTTTGTTCAACTGGCGATAATCAATACACATTCGCATCATCCCATCCTTCTTCTTCACGATTAGCACCGATGCTCCCCATGGAGACACACTTGGCCTAATGAAGCCCCTATCCAACAACTATTAAATTTGAGCTTTCAGCTCTACTAACTCCTTCGGTGCCATCCTATATGGTGTGATGGACACTGGTGCCGTTCCAGGCAACAAGTCGATTCCAAACTCGACTTCTCGGTTTGGAGGCAATCCCAGAAGCTCCTCTAGAAAAACATCTTGGAACTCTTTTACAGTCCTAACCTTATCCACTATCAGCCCCTCCTCTTCTGACTGACTTACAAATGCCAAATAGGCCTCACAACCTTTCCGAATCCACTTTTCGGCTCTCAATACTGACACCACATTGGACAAATAGTCCCTTCCGCGGTCCTTAGCACCATTCGCTTAGCAGACAATCCAAAGTCGCCTTATGCTTAACTAGCCAATCCATTCCCAAAATGAGGTCAAACTCTCCGAACGACAACTCCATCAGATCTCTAGGAAAAATCCTACCTTGCGTTTCTAAGGGCACATCCCTATACAGTTTGTCTACCCTAACTGAGTGACCCAAAGGACTTAGCACAGATACCCCACTCACAATCTTCTCAGAGCACACACCCAACGACCCAGATATGGCACATGCAACATAGGAATGAGTAGATCCAATATCCACCAAAGCAGTATACGGCATGCTAGAAACTAAAAACGCACAGTTATGACGTCAGGTGCGTCGCCCTCCTTTCGATGACAAGCTGCATACACCAACGCCGGCTGTCGAGCCTCGGCATTTTTGGCACCTCTACCAGGCGCCCCTCGACCTCTACCATTTTCATTTCTGCCCCTACCTTGTCCACGTCCACTCAGTGGTTGTGGTCAACCTCTCGCGGGTTGAGCAACCCTCTGTTCAGCAACCTGAACCTGATCAGCTCTCTGAGGACAGTCTTTAACTCTATGCTCCATAGATCCGCATCGAAAACAAGCACCGAAACGTTTCCTACACTCGTCCAAGTGTACCTTAGCACAGTCTCTACAGATTGGTGGTCTAACAACATTCACCAGAACTACTCAAACTGGCTCCTCTACTCTCGCCCTTTTCACATTCTTATTTGCTCCACCCGAAGGTCTAGAATCCCTCTGAAAATAGTTTCGATCCTTCTCACGGTTTTGCCTCTCAGTACGCTTCACCTCTTCAACTATCTTAGCTTTTTCCACCAGGACTGCGAAATCACGCTCCCTCTGCGGAGCAATCAGTACCTTAAGTTCATCTTTGAGTCCATCCTCGAAGCGCACGCTACGCTCATACTATGTAGCGACTATTCCCACAGCATACCGGCTTAGCCTCAGAAATTCAGCCTCATACTCTGCAACCGACTTATTTTCTTGAACTAGATTCAAGAATTCCTTCCTGCGGGTGTCCACATAACTCGCCCCAATATACTTCCCTTTAAAGGCCGTCTTAAACAGCTCCCAAGTTACCCTATCAGCTGGGGTTCAATCTCTCACGGTGAGCCACCACTGATAAGCCTCATCTCGCAGCAACGATATGGCCCCCTTCAGCTTCTGCTCTACAGAGCAGTCCAAGTCATCCATAATTCGTTCTGTGGCCTCCAACCAATATTCTGCCACATTCAGAGCTACACCAGATATGCCCCTAAAGATCTCCGCTCTGTTAGCCCGGAGTCGTTCAGAAATAGATCCTCGAATTCCATTACCGGTACTTACCCCGGCCACCCTTTCTAGAACACGAAGCATAGCCTGTGACAGGGCATCATCCCCGGCACCACGATCATGAGACTCTACTTCCATTACCTGTGGTACCGGTGCCTCTGTTGTCGGCATATGCCCAGAAGACGCAGTTCCTACTCGAGCACTACCTCCGCCTCGTCCATGGCCTCTTCCACGAGCTGCTCTCGTACCCATATCGTATTATCTGATTATGAATTTTATGCATTAATTTTAGCATTCCAGTGATTATTACAGATGTTTTATGATTCAGACAGTAATTCAGAGTTGGTTTTCGCAGAATTGATGTCTAGCTACAGTTTCAGTCTTTTAACAAGCTTTTCTAGGGTTACAGTAGCATTCTATCTAGAGTATTTTAGAAGGGTTTCAGTACATTCAGAATATATTCAGAAAAGTTTAGAATACTTACAGACTTGGGCCGGAGATTCAGAATACCACTCAAAGATCTAGATTTTGAAAACAGAGTTTTACAATCTTTATAAAACTTTTATTTTCGAAAACCTTTATTTTTTTGTAAACCCATTCCACAGCCGAGTTGTTGCAACTTGGCTCTGATACCACTAAATGTAACACCCCAAACCTGGCCTAAAAGTTACGACCGGATCTGACGCGCCACATCAAAGCGTTCAAAACATTGTGTGTTGCTTAGTTGGAAAACTTGATGTTTTAAAAGATACTTTCAAAATAGGTTAAAGTGAATGGAAACTGTACACCAGGTAGGAAACCGAAGAAGAGGAGGTGAGTTATTCGGACTGCTTAAGTACCAAGCTCCTTTCGGATCTAATCCTAGATATGCACACCGCCATTGCCACACTTTAACGTCGTGTATATTTTTAGGAAACCAATTTGATTATGTCTGTTTAAGAAAAAGTGACTAACTTTGGAAAGCATTTTCATAGCGGAAGTCTTGCTTGTAGTCGTGATATTTTGAAAACAATTATTATTTTTAAAATCGCGCCCTAAAGCTAATTAATTTGATAGTTAAAATAAAACATTTCCATCATATTATAATATAAATCAAAACCATAAAAAAATAATTAAGTGGCCTTATTACATTTAAAAACCCAAAACCTCAAACGCAAAATAAAATGAAGTCTAGTTCAATAGAAAGAAACCAATTTTGCAGAAACATGTGGCCACTCCGAATCCCTCACGGCTCCAAGCCCACTATGGTTGGGGATTACCTGCGTGGATGAGAATAAAGGGGTGAGTTTGGGGAAACTCAGTGTGTAAATTAACTCAACCATAGCCTATATCAGCTCAAACCACAGAAACAGAATATGTTGGCCTTAGCCTAGAACAGAACTCAGAATAAAGCCTATAGGCCCATAACAGATCAGAACAGATATTACATGCTTATGCAAAATCCAACCCATATCCAACCATATGCACCCCCATACCAACCTTTCACCATGTGGGGAGACTACTCGACTCACCCAACAGCTACACACCATAGAAATATGCAGCATGGCTGCCAGAACAGATAGTGTGACAGAGTCACCAGAAACAGATAATCGTGGTAGAGCCACCAGAACAGATATATATATGTAGCAGAGCCACCAGATCAGATAATTTGTGGCAGAGCCACCAGGATGCTTCCTCTATAATATAACCCATGTCCCCATGCAATAGATATTCATTCATGGCATACATCATACAGATTTAAATCATCATGCTTTTCAGACAAAATTAACCCTAGGGGTATAAAGGTCATTTTACACCTAGGGGTATCATGGTAATTTTCCATACATAGGGGTATTCTAGTAATTTAACTATTTTAGGGTTTTCATGCATATTTCTACCATTTACGTACAATCAGAAACACTTACCGCGCATACTTACCGAATTGGGCCCGTTGGCCCATTAACTGATTTTTGGCCCATTAAGCCTAAAATGTCAATAATGCACGAAATGGCCCGCGTACCGCAGTTTTATCAATTGAGATTACCAAAATTATTAACCCATTTATCTTACGAGCGTTCGCACACTCGCAAGTTACCAAAATACTGGCTTTTTGGCATTTCGGCTTTTCAGCTTTTGCCGATCTACTCTATGAGAGGGTGTCAGTTACACACCTATTTTATGATGATTCGCTGACGAGATCCACGCACGAACTGCCTACAATTTTATTACTACCACGTTAATCTATCCATCGAAAAAGAACGATGTAATAACCCCTTACCATATTCGGCCAATAACACCTTAGGCGCTAGCAATCCTACCTTTGCTGAAATTAGCTACTAGATTTAGATCCAGTTGTTCCCCTTGTCCAAGCCCTTGATTAGCGACTTTTCCTAAAATACAAAATACAGGTTAGGTTGAAAAGACTTACCACCAGTTCCTTCAATCAATGATTCCAATGAGTTTCTACTCGATTCCGATGTAGATCTAAGCCCTCAGATGATAACAAAAGATGAGCCTTCAGTGATTTTTAGAATTCGGCTATGTCCCTATGGCTATGCATTTTTGGCTTTTTGTAACAGTGAACAAAAGATGAAGATTTGTATTGACTTTGTCGATAGACACTTAGGGTTTAGAGAACTAAAGAATTGGCCAAAGATGATGAAAAGAAGTAAGAGGATTGACTAGGAGAAATCGACACAGAAGAAAGTATAGCTTTCGGGATTTTAGCTTTTTATGGCAAATGGCTTTAGGCTTAAAAATAATGGAAGGAAAGTGATGTTGAGTAGAGTGATAGGAGTATTCGGCTATGGAGGGAAAGAAGAAGAAAAGAATAGCAAATGGAGGGAAAAAGAAAAGAAAAAGAGAGGGGAAGGATGATTAGAAAACGGCTCACTTACCCCCTAATGCCGAATTTATACTAGCACTAACTCTAGCTGAAACTTACCCACCTAAAGCTCCCCTTGGCTGGCCAACTCTTGCTCCTCAAGAGTCCACCATTCGGCCAACTCTGCTCTCCCTAATCAGCTCCTAAATCCTCTCCCTTATCCCTTCATTATCAATCTCCTCAGCAACTCAAACTCCTCTTGACAGACTTTTACTTCAGTTCCATTACCTCCCTTTTCTGTACATAAAAATTAATTCCCTTATTTTGCTATCATTGTGACTTGAACCTCAGTTTGTCCTAGCACCCACACGCCACTTTTAAAGCTCCTTAGTGGCGTCACTTAGCCAACTCACTAGAGGCTTCCTTGTGTTCTATTTTACCCAATTAATACTTAAAAGCCCATTTAACCAGAACCCCACTTTCTTATGGATTTAAACTTAATTAAAATTATCGGGTTTTATCCTAAGCTTGGGCCTTCTAGAGGCCCACTAACATACTTATACCTACACCAAGCAGACAGAACACAAAAATTTAGATTTCACCAAGATTCATAGAATTCTCAAAAATTGGGGCGCTACAAATCCTACACGAATTTGAAACGGAAAGAGATTGAGTTTTAGGTCGATGATAAGGTATTTTTGAAGGTGTCTCCATGGAAAAAGGTTTTGAGATTTGGTAGAAAGGGCAAGTTGAGTCCGCGTTTTATTGGACCGTATGAGATCACCGAGAAAGTAGGGCCACTTGCCTATCCGTTAGCCTTACCATCTGAATTGGAAAAGATTGATAATGTGTTCCATGTGTCTATGTTGCACCATTACCGATCTGATCTTTCACATGTGATTTCACTGATAGATGTTGAGATTCGACCGGATATGACTTATGGTGAAGAACTGGTTAAGATTTTAGCTCGGGAAGTCAATCAATTGAGAAACAAAAGTATTGCCCTTGTGAAAGTGTTGTGGCAAAGTCATGGGGTTGAAGAGGCCATATAGGAGCCGGAGGAGGCCATTAGAAACCAATACCCAAACCTTTTCACCGGTAAGATTTTCGGGGACGAAAATCTCTAAAAAGGGAGAGTTGTAACATCCCGAATTAGGGTCTAGTTAGAACAGTAGTTTTGAGACCACGAATTTGAATAAAAATAATTATTTTATGATTATTTGATGATTCATGATATGAATGCATGTTTATGTGAAATTTTCATGAAGAAATTTTATGCCTAAAGTGTCCAAATTGAAGTTAGGGACTGAATTGAATAAGTTGCAAAACTTGAGTTCTAGAAGCTTTAAGCTTGAAATTGCTGTGGATTATTAATTAGAAGTCCTTAAATAGTAATTTGACGAAGTTCTAAAATTTTGGACAAAAATGGGCATGAATAGGAAAAATTTGAAAGAAATGCCTTAAGGGCATTTTTGTCATTTGGTTAATAAAAGAATAAAAAGGGAAAAATCAAGCAAAATTTGCTCATCTTCTCCATGCCATAGCCGAAATTTCCATGCTCACCATAGCTAAGGTTTCTTCAACTTTCAAGCTCAATAGTAAGGGCATCCTACCCCCGTTTGTAATGTTATTTACATTTTTAAAGTTGTCATCAACAGATCTAGCTATTTCTACCATTATTTTGAGCTAGGGTTCATGTTTAAAAGTTTACCCATGTGTGACATGCATGTATTTTGATGTTTAATGGAAGAATATGAATGTTTGATGTGTGATAAACATCTTTTACAAAGTGATTTTGTATGAAAACACCTAAAAAGGAACTATTTGTAAAAGTTGTAAAATGGGTAGTAAATATGTGAAACAAAGGAAAATCTGGGCTGCTAGAAATAAGAATATGAATCGACTAGGCGTGGGTAACAAAGAAAATACAAGCATTTCATTTTACGAGCCTAAGGACCAATTTGTAAATAAGTGACAAGTTAGGGGTAAAAATGTAATTTTACCAATGTATGTGTTGTGGGACTATTCGAACAATGTGTGTAATAAATAAGTTAAATTTGGCATTATAGATAAAGAAAAACGTGATTCGGGTTTTGAACGGGGGAAAAACAAGGTTTATGAAGAATAGGCTCGTTTTAATCATTTTGTACCGAGGTAAGTTCATATGCAAATAATGTGATGTTATGTTAAATTTTTGGTGCTTGAGTATTATGTGAATTCAAATTCTTTAATTCTATTATGAGTTATGATTTGATTGCTCCAAGAGTAAGTGATGGGTATTATTGACATTAAGATCGACATTACGAGCGAGCTTGACAGAGATGTGATATCGAAAAACCTTGTTTGAACCTTATCAATAGCTTAGGATACAAGTGACATGTCAGTAGGAATCATGTGATTTATGAGCTCATGAGATATGTTTATGTGGTTCCGGGTGTTGGTCTTATACGTCTTACCAGTAGCTGGGTAGTCCGACATGTGTTGCGGATACCTGACAGCTTGTGTGAGCAGCCCGTGTAGCTACGTCCTAACCAAAAGCTTGTGTGAGCAGACCCGTGAGTAGCTCGAGAATGAGCTTTTATGTGTTATGTGATATGAGGTAGCTTGAGCTACGTATGTGGCACTTATGTTCAAGCTTTCTGTGTATCCAATAGTATTTTGAGTGTTCAACGGGTAAATTATCGAGTAAATTGATAGAAGAACCAAGGGGTAAGTGAATGAGAAGAATGAGTAAGAGATTATGTTGTGAGTTGATACAGGTATGTATACCGAACTCATGAGTAATGCCTTGGTGTGTGATGAACTTATGGCAAAGTTGTTTATGTGATGAGTAAGTTTAAGTAATTTGATGAAATATAAATTATGTTCATTATTTTAAATGTATATTAAATACTTGTTTAGATAGCATGGTATTTGCATATGGACTTACTAAGCTTTAATGCTTACCACCTTCATTTCCATCTTTTATAGTGTCACTAAGCTAGCTCGGGGATTGAAGGACTAGAAGACTCGATCACACTATCAATTAGACATTTGGGTATAGTTTGTCTGAACATATTAAGTATGGCATGTATAGGAGACTTGGTCATTTTGTTATGTGTCATATTGATTAGCCAAATGAGTTGGATCATGATGGTATTACGATTCATTTTGTATAAGGCAATGAGATGTGGCTTATAATTGCTTCTTAGGTTGTAACCCTAATTATTTATGCATGCATGCAATGTGTTTATGCTGGTTACTTGTTGGTAATGGATGTGATAAATGACACATGTGCTTAATGAATCATTAGGACTAACAGGTATGACCATGTTCATGGTATAATTGAGTAGGTTGAAGGTAGGTTTATAAGGATGAATAAACATGAAATTAGTGTGGAATGCCATGTGATATGTTGACATTACAAGTCATGGATTAATCATGATTGTGAGTATTTGAGTGCCTAAATATGCTATGTTGCATGCCATCAAAAATGCATAAGTGAGTGAGCATTTAAGGATGGCAAATGGCTTTGAAATTAGCCTAGAATTTGTCCACATGGGTAGACACACGGGCATGTATCTAGGCCGTGTGTGTCACACGATCTTCCCCATGGGCGTGTGATCCAGTCGTGTGTTCCCTGCACCCTAATTAGGCAAAACAAGATGCCCAGTAGTGAACACACAGTTAAAGACACAACCGTGTGTCTCAGCCGTGTGAAGGACACGGCCTACCTACACGGGCGTGTGACCTTGTTTCATTAAAATTTTCTAAGTTTTCCTAAAGTTTTTCTAAAGTTCTCGATTTAGTCTTAAACTACTCCTGATGTATGTTTTTGGCCTCGTAGGCCCATATAAAAGAAAATTTGCATATGTATAAATGAATTTAATTTGAACGAAATCTCATGGCTCGGTTTGTATGTTTGCTTTTGTTTATGTCCGGTAATGCCTTGTATCCTGTCCTGGCGTCGGACATAGTTAAGGGGTGTTAGACTTACTAAATTAAAAGAGTTGGAAGCACAATTGCAAGAGTTGACAAATAGGGCTTTGCTTGGCCCAACTTTTCTCCTTGGGGTGCTCCTGTGTTATTTGTTAAGAAAAAGGACGAATCCATGCAATTATGTACTGATTATCAACAGCTCAACAAAGTCACGATTAAGAAGAAGTATCCATTACCACGTATCGATGATCTATTCAACCAGTTGAAAGGTGTGACGGTATTCTCAAAGGTTTATCTTCGTTCTGGTTATTATTAGTTATGGGTTAAAGACTCGGATGTGCCTAAAACTGCTTTTAGAACTAGGCACAGACATTACGAGTTTCTTGTGATGCCTTTTGGTTTGACTAATGCGACTGCTATATTTATGGACTTGAGGAACAAAATATTCAGACTGTATTTAGATAGTTTTGTTGTTGTGTTTATTGATGATATTTTGATCTATTCACGAGATGAGATAAAGCATGCCTAGCATTCGAGAATTGTTTTGCAAACTTTATGTGAAAAACAATTATTTGCTAAGTTTAGCAAATGTGAGTTTTGGCTTCAAGAAGTTAGATTTTTGGGACATGTTGTATTAGCCGATGGCATTAGAGTTGATCCGAACAAAATTTCAACTGTGGTAGATTGGAAACCTCCGAGAAATGCATATGAGGTAAGAAGTTTTCTAGGTTTAGCCGGATATTACAAAAGATTCGTCAAGGGATTTTTGATGATTGCTACACCATTGATGGGATTGTTTCAAAAAGATGTTAAGTTCGAATGGTCCGAGAAATATCAGCAAAGCTTTAATCATTTGAAAGCATTGTTAATAGAGGCATCTGTGTTAGTTCAACCAGAGTCTGTAAAAGAATTTGTGATTTATAGTGATGCTTCGTTGAATGGTTTAGGATGTATTTTAATGCAAGAAGGCAAAGTGATAGCATATGCTTCTAGATAGTTGAAAGCACACGAAAAGAATTATCTGACTCATGATTTAGAGCTTGCAGCTATTGTGTTTGCTTCGAAGATTTGGCGACACCATTTGTACGGAGAAGAATGTCATATCTTCACGGATCATAAAAGGCTAAAGTATTTTATGTCACAAAAATATTTGAATTTCAAACAATGTAGATGGCTCGAGTTATTGAAAGATTACGACTTGATCATTGACTATCATCCCGAAAGGCTAATGTTGTTATGGATACTTTGAGTAGAAAATCTTTATTTGCTTTGCGAGCTTTGAACACGCAAATGAAGTTGATTGATGATGGTTCGATTTTAGCTTTGTGAAGCTCATAAATGTGATGATGTTTTGACAGCTAAACGGAAACAAATTGAGACAACACATAATTCATATTTTCATGTGCGTTAAGATGACAGTTTGTACTTTAATGGTAGAATTTGTGTCCCGAAAAATTCTAATCTCATTCAAAATATCTTGCAAAAAGTTCACAATAGTAGCTTGTCTATTCATCCTGGTAGCAATAAAATGCACATTGATTTGAAACAGATGTACTGGTGGCCAGGTATGAAACGAGAGATTTTAGAGTTTGTATCGAGATGTTTAGTTTGTCAGCAAATTAAAGTTGAGCATCAGGTACCTTCAAGTTTATTATAGTCAGTGATGATTCTAGAGTGGAAATGGCAATGTGTCACGATGGATTTCGTATCAGGATTGCTTTTATCTCCGAGAAAGAAAGATGTTGTATGGGTTATTGCTGATCATTTGATGAAGTCTGCCCATTTCATTCCACTGTGTACAGATTTTTCACTTGAGAGATTAGCAGAGTTATATGTTGATAAGACTGTTAGATTGCACGGTGTGCCACTTTCTATTATTTCTATTAGAGATCCACGGTTTATGTCTCGATTTTGGAGCAAGTTATACAAAGATCTAGGTACTTGACTGCATTTTAGTACTACATTTCAACCTCAGACCAACGGTTAGTCTGAGTGAGTAATTCAAATACTCGAGGATATGCTTCAATGTTGTGTTTTAGAGTTCGAAGGTAGCTGGTGGAGAGATTTTTACTATTGATTGAATTTGCATAGAACAACAGTTATCAAGTGAGTATTAAAATGGCATTGTACGAAGCTTTGTATGGTCAAAAGTGTCGAGCTTCGTTATATTGGACTGAGCTCAGTAAGAAAAAGTTATTTAGTGCTGATTTGATACGAGAAATAGAAGAAAAGGTTAAAGTGATACGTGACAATTTGAAAGTAGTTTCGTATCGACAGAAAACCTATGCAGATTTAAAAAGGAAAGACATCGAATTCCAAGTCGAAAAAAATGGTTTTGAAAGTATCTCCTTGGAAGAAAGTTCTTCGATTTGGTCATAAAGGAAAGCTTAGTCCACAATATATTGGGCTGTACAAGATCATTGAGAGATTTGGACTAGTAGCTTATCGATTAGCATTACCGTCAGAGTTGGAAAAGATTCACAATGTATTTCATGTATCTATGTTACGATGGTATCAATCCGATCCTTCACATGTGATTTTCCCTATTGATGTTGAGATACAATCAGATATGACTTACAATGAAGAACCGATTAGAATTCTAGATCGAGAAATTAAAGAATTGAGAAATGAAAGTATAGCTTTAATGAAAGTTCTCTGGAAACGTCACGGAATAGAAGAAGCTACTTGGGCACCGGAAGAAGCTATGAAAGTGCAATACTCGAACCTCTTTTCTGGTAAGATTTTCGGGTACGAAAATTCCTTTGGGGGGAGAGTTGTAACTGTAGCACCCCTTACCTATATCCGATGCTGGAATAGGGTACTAGGCCTTACTAGACTTAATTTCACACAATCATACAAAACTGAGTCCTGAATTTCCGTCCAAATTTAAAACTTTTTATTCACATGCATGTCATCCCTTATCTAGGCCCTCGAGGCTGAAAACATACATTGGGTGTGGTTTGGGGCTAAATTGAGAACTTCTGAAACTTTTATATCACTTAGAAAATTTTTCTTCAAAACAGGAGTCACACGCCCGTATGGGTAGGCCGTACATGCCCGTGGCTTGGGACACGCCCGTGAAACTCTCTGTTTATAATGTCATTAACTAAATAGGGTCACATGGCCAAGTCACACGCCCGTGTGCTTAGGCCGTGTGGCAAATTAAATTCCAAAATCAAGTACAAACTTCACACGACCAGGGCACACGTCCATGTCCTGAGGTTGTGTCCATCACACGACTGAGACACACGGCCGTCTCTCTACCCGTGTGTTTACTACTAAGCATTCTATTTTGCTTTTATTAGGGTACAGGGGGCACACGATCGGATTACATGCCCATGGGGCAGACCGTGTGTCACACACGGTCTAGACACATGCCCGTGTGTCTACTCGTGTGGACCATTATAAGGATATTTTTTAAGCCTTATGTCACCCTTAGACACTCACATATGTAAACATATCTCATGGCACACAACATGTAACATTTTTGACAATCATTCATGCCTAATCAAGACAAATTCATGGCCATGCAATGCCACCATTTCACATACTCAAATTAATAAGCTTACTTAAGGTATTCCACACCAATTTCATATCTAATCAATATTATTATTAATTTATTCTCAATTCACATGTTTAAACCATTATCATAGCCATACCAATTTGTCATCATTCATTCATTATACTTATGTGCCATATCATATCATTGATAAACCGTAATTTATACATATTTTTACCCCATGCTTAACGCATGTTATGGATGATTTTTCCTTAGATTTAGTGAATTAGATGCTCCTAATGTCTTAATTTCATGTTTTATACTTAGGTAAGCATAGGAGAGTGAAAGGAATGAGAAACGGGCCAAAAAAGGAGAAAATGGACCAAAGTACGAAATCAACATGGCCTGGACCTCCTCACACAGGCAGCTCACACGGCAGTGTCAATTTGGTAGTATCGAAGCACAACTCACATGGGTAGAACACACACCCATGCCAATCTAAGAAGCTCGAACACGGCCTGAAGTAATCGCACACGGGCGTGTCCCTGCCGAGCCTAAGTTGAGTCCAATTCGGAAAAGGCCACTTTTGAGCGTTCTTAGGCATTCCAAAGCCTATAAATACACCCCAGAGGAGAAAGAAAAAGGGAGACAGAGAATAGGGATTAATTTACTGCAAGGAAGCTGATTGATCCATCTCAGAAGCCGGATTCACCATCAAGACTGCATATCTCTCCTCAATTTCCCTTCAGGGGTTTTGGGTTTTCTTTATGTTTTGTATTCTTGATTATTCTGAGATGTTTTCTTATTTAGTTATGAACTAAAACCCCTAAATACCTAAAGGGTTTGAAACCTAAGACAAATCTTTTTATTAATTTCTGAATCGTATGATAAATATTTGGCTTGTTCTTAATTATGTGTTCTTAATTCTTATTTTGGTATTCTAGGATATCACTTCAAGTTAATGCTCTTAGTTGGAGGAGGAATAGACCCTGGCTAAGAGTGACTTTGTTGTAGTTAAACGGAGTTGACTGCGTACCTAGAGATATGGTGACAAGATTTTGCCGGATTAGGGTGAAACCTAATAAGGGAGTCCATAGATCGAGTTAATACAACCCTAGGGTGTTAATTAGAGAAAAGTCTCAGTTATTCAGCCTAGGGATTAGACGTTATTAGTCTTGAATATGGATAATAACATAACTTAGGGATTTATACGGAACAAGTTAAATGAATAAATCGTCCGGTTTGGAGCCAAAATAACAAGTAAAAGTATAGGTGGATTTTTCCTTAGGTATTGTCCTAAACCAATTGTTTTTCCCAAAAGTAATTTCCCAATTCTATTTTCTGCAACTTCTTAGTTTAATTAATTAGTTAGTTAAAACAAACCCCTTTATTTCTTAGGCTAGATAATAAAAAAGACAGTCATTACTAGTATTTTTAGTCCTTTGGGTTCGACAATTCGGTCTTGCTAAAGCTATACTACTGTTTGATAGGTACACTTGCCTACGTCGTGATAATAGTTAGTTTTAAGAGCGATTAATTATAAATTTATAAAACTTATCACAGAAAATCACGATCAAGTTTTTGGCGCCGTTGTCGGGGACTAAAATACTAGGAACACTCAATTTTTATTACTTTAGCCATTTATTTTTCTTGCAATTTAATTTAATTTTTATTTGTATTTTAATTAGTTTAGGACTAGATGAAACCCGTCAGGACCACTGCTTTTTGACGAAGAAATTGATCGTGTAGCCCGTAGAAACTGACGAGAAATCAGGAGAAGCCTAAGATACATAGAAGAAGAACAGGAGGACGATAGCTCA
This sequence comes from Gossypium anomalum, assembly GCA_025698475.1. Classification (NCBI taxonomy): domain Eukaryota; kingdom Viridiplantae; phylum Streptophyta; class Magnoliopsida; order Malvales; family Malvaceae; genus Gossypium; species Gossypium anomalum. The sequence continues at coordinate 39,875,324 of CM046959.1, read as the reverse complement.
ATGACAACCAATGAGATGGCAGAAAATTAGGACAATCAGCTACCTCTAGCAATACTCGCTGAATTAGCAAATCAAGATCCTGCTCCTCGTACTATGTATGATTATGCTAAACCTAATTTAACAGGAACTGAGTCAAGTATAGTTAGGCCTGCTATTGTTGCAAATAATTTTGAACTGAAACCGAACACGATTCAAATGATACAGCAGTTTGTTCAGTTTGATGGTTTATAGGATAAGGATCCCAAGACTCACTTGGCAAATTTTTTGGAATTTTGCAACACTTTCAAAATTAATAGCGTTTCTGATGAAGCCATTCGTCTTCGGTTATTCCCTTTTTCACTGAGGAACAAGGATAAACAATGGTTGAACTCATTACTACGAGGGTCCATCACTACTTGGGAACAAATGACTGAAAAATTTTTATTAAAGTATTTTTCACCGGCTAAAACGGCTAAGTTACTTAATGATATCTCTTCTTTTGTGCAGATGGACTTAGAAACTCTTTACAATGCATGGGAGAGATATAAGGACCTACTGCGAAGGTGCCCTCACCATGGATTACCTCTATGGCTACAAGTTCAAAGGTTCTACAATGGTGTGAATCCCTCGACAAGATAGATGATTAACGCAGCCGTGGGTGGAACCATCAACAACAAAACACCTGAAGAGACTTACAAATTTATTGAGGAAATGTCACTGAATAACTATCAGTGGCAAGTCATGAGGACCAAGCCAACCAAAACTACAGGCGTTTATAATGTCGACTCAGTTACTATGCTATCAAATCATGTAGAACTTCTTAATAAAAAGATTGGTGGTTTACTTGGTTCTGTGCAGGTTCACTCAGTAATGCAATGTGAAGCGAGTGGAGGTGGATCGAGTAATCCTGAATATCAACCCTATGGCCACAACATAGAGAACGAGCAATTAAATTATATGGGTAATAATCCTCGATCTCAAAATAATCATTATAGTAATACCTATAACGCAGGTTGGAGGAATCACCCAAACTTCTCATGGGGAGGTCAAGGAAATCAGAGACCACCACCACCCTCAGGCTTCCAACAGCCACCTTATCAACAGAAAAAAAACTGAACCTCTGAGGAGATGTTATCCGAATTCATCTCGGCGTAAGAAACCTGTTTCTAGAATACCAAGACAGCACTTAAAAATCAATAAGCATCAATCCAAGGACTCAAAACTCAGATAGGCCAGCTGTCCAAACTAATCTCCGAACGACCACAAGGTAGCTTACCAAGTAATACTGAACTTAACCCAAGGGAACAGCTCAACATAATTAATGTTCAAGGTAAAGAAGGACTCGTTGAGCCTGAGCCAGAACCGAGGCAAGAAAATGTGGTGAGCAAAGGTAAAGGTGAGGTAAGTCATAATGAAAACAAAACGTAAACCTCGTGTGCCATACCCTAATGCGACGAGGAAAGACTGCTCAGACAAACAATTCGGTAAATTCCTTAAACTTTTGAAAAAATTACATATTAACTTACCGTTTATTGAAGCTCTGTCGCAGATGCCAAATGCAATGAAATTCTTAAAAGAGATTTTAGCAAACAAGCGAAAGTTGGACGAGGCGTCGCATGTGGAACTAAACGCAGTTTGCTCAGCTATTCTACAGAATAAGCTACCCTATAAATTGAAAGAATCAGGGAGTTTTACAATTCCTTGCTTAATTGGTAGTTTAGATGTTAATAATGCATTAGCTGATTTAGGGGCTAGTATCAACGTCATGCCTTACAAAATGTTAAAGCAACTAGTTCTCAGGAAACCTAAACAAACTAGGATGAGCATTCAACTAGCAGATAAAACTATAAGATTTCCTAGGGGTATTATTGAAGATGTGCTAGTTAAAATAGATAAATTTATATTTATCGTTTACTTTGTTGTTCTAGACATAGAGGAGGATAACAACACCCCTTTGATTTTAAGGAGGCCCTTTTTAGCAACTGCTAAAATGATTATTGATGTTGGCACAGGCGAGCTCACACTTCGTGTGGGAGACGAAACAATCACCCTTCAAGCCCGCAATTCTGGTATCACATCAAAAATTGAAGGTAATTGTCCACACCATCCTATTAAAACTGATAATATGATGCAACCTACTTTGCAGGAAATGAGTCTAAAAGAAGTACATAAGCCATGGTTAAACAATAATAGAGGACCCATCCATGAAGAACGAAGGCTGCAAATAGAGGAGCTAAATGAATGGTGGACACATAATTCGAGAACACACGATAAACCAAAACTATGCCAGAACGAGCTCAATACCTCTCCAAACCAACTTAAGGTTGGAGATAAAGTCTTATTAGATGTCGCTAATCCTCACATTGTCACTGCCAACCTGAATGAAGAAATTGCTCTTACGGTACTTAGTATTTTCCCATTCAGCACTGTCGAAGTAAGTCATCCCAAGTTCGGCACTTTTAAGGTAAACAACACCCGTCTAAAATCTTATTTTGATGAGATTGATAGTAGGAATAAGGAGTATAAACTCCTCGAACCACCATGAACATTTGATAGAGAGGTAAGTCCAGCTTAGACTATAAATAAGCACTTCTCGGGAGGCAACTCGAGCACTAATTGTATTAACTTCTTTAAATTTTACTATTTAAACACCTAACCTGCTAACGAACCTCTTGAAAACAGGTTCACCATAGGGACACAGCCAAGCACACGGGCGTGCTTATGACCGTGTGGGAATAGGGTAAAGATTTCCCCAAAACACGGGCTGCGATAATTCACCACGGCCGTGTGACATGGCCGTGGGCGAACCTGTCAAAACAACACGGGCGTACGACACGCCCGTGCCTTAAGACCGTGGTTGAAATTGAAAAACTAGCATGGGTGTGTGACACGCCCGTGTCTAGCACCCGTGTTTGAACCTGTTAAATTACCACGGGCATGGGCATACGAACACGGGCATGGGAGAAGCAAGCCACATATCACATGGTCGTGCGTTATGATTATGCAGCCACATGGCCAAGACACACAGGCATGTCGTAAGGCCGTGTGACGAATTCTAAACTCGCGTCAAACACGGGCTGGACACGAACCACATGGGTGTGTGAGACGACCGTGCCACTTACAAAATTAGACTAATTTCCTTATTTTTATTTTTATTCTTAGTTACTTTTAATTCATTCACGTATTTGTTAATCGCGGCTTACCTTTATGATTATTATAATATTTCTTCCTCCAAATTAGGCCTTACCCCCAGCTCTATTGTCAATTCTCGTTGTCGCCAAACTAGAGAATTCATTCATGCAAACATTCAGGAAGTTTCAATTCTCTCCCTATCTTATGATCTTATATTTTCCTATATATCTATCTTTGTACATTGAGGGCAATGTACATCTTAAGTGTGGGGGGTAATCATTTCATTATCCAAAAAATCCCTGAATATTGCTTTGTTCTCTTGTAAATCTCTCATATCATGTTTAGGATGAATTTTGATTGACTGATGATTTTTATTGATATATCTTGAAGTAAAACATAGGCATTCATGTATTGATTATTTAAACTTTAAGACATTAGAAAATTAAACATGATAAGTAGATTTTTAAGAATTTAAAATTTTAGGTTGTTTCCCCAAGTTTTGGTATTATCTTGAATTGAATTCCACATTTTTAAACATCAAAAAGCCATAATCTTTGTGAGAATTTTGAGCCTGTTGAGCATATATTAATTCTTTCATGCTCACTTTTATTATTGCTTTGAGTGCGTCAGTATTGAACTGTTATTCTAGAACTTGCCTGATTATGCATGTCAAGACCACACTATTTGATTTGACATGTCAAGATGATAAAGGCACTTAGGATTAACCTACTCATGCCATGAAAAGCCTACCTCCATGATTAACCCTTAGTAAACCCCTTTGAGCCTAACAAGCCATTCCTTGTATTACTCTCAATATTAACCCTTAAACCATTATTGTTGAAATCCCCTAAATTAATTTGATCCCTATTTTTGTTGAGATTTGAGTTGAATAAATTGCTTAGCTATGTCTTGTTCTTAATAATTAGTCTATGTTATTTGGCTTGTTCTTAAAAAAAAAACATGTATACATATTAGTAGTTATCTTTTGTTTGTAAGCTTCATTATTCAAATTCCATAGTCAGAGAAGAAACTATGTTATACGCAAGTGATGATTAAATATTTTTCTAGTTAAGTAGTTTTTCAAGTCAATCTCGATTCTAACCTTTTCTTTTAGCTTGTGACCACACCCCCTAACCAAGCCTCGTTACAACCCTCTAAAGACCTTTTGATTGATGTATCGTCTCAATTTATAGTGGTGGAAATTTGATTTTCATGCAAGCCTATGGTAATAACTTTTCATATTGACTGATGAGTGCTAATTTCATTGTACTTAAACACTTCGAGTGACTTGAGTGAATCCTTAGTGAGGATGTTAAACTCTGTGCAATTTTGAATCAATGATAACTACTTAGACGAAGGGAGATGCATAAGTTTTTCATGATTAAATATTCAACTTTGAATGTTTGAAGCTTTAATGTTCTTTTAGTTGAATTCTCAATGTATGATTACTTATGAGTTAGTTTCAAATATTATTGATAGGAATTATAAGTTGAGAAAAATGAATTTTTAATTATTATTTGAGGATTTTGCTTGAGGACAAGCAAACGCTTAAGTGTGGGGGTATTTGATAAACAATAATTTATACATATTTTTACCTCATGCTTAACGCATGTTATGGATGATTTTTCCTTAGAATTAGTGAATTTGATGCTCTTAATGCCTTAATTTCATGTTTTATACTTAGGTAAGCATAGGAGAGCGAAAGGAACGAGAAACAGGCCAAAAACGGAGAAAATGGACCAAAGTATGAAATCAACATGGCTTGGACCTCCTCACAGGGGCAGCTCACACGGCTGTGTCAATTTGGCAGTATCGAAGCACGACTCACACGGGTAGAACACACACCCGTGCCAATCTAATAGGCTCGAGCATAGCCTAAAGTAATCGAATACGGGTGTGTCACACGGGTGTGTCCCTGCCGATCCTAAGTTGAGTCCAATTCGGAAAAGGCCACTTTTGAGGGTTCTTAGGCATTCCAAAGCCTATAAATACACCCCAGAGGAGAAAGAAAAGGGAGACCAAGAATAGGGAGTAAGGAATTACTCCAAGGAAGCTGATTGATCCATCTCAGAAGCTGGATTCACCATCAAGACTGAAGATCTTTCCTCAATTTCCCTTCAGGGGTTTTGGGTTTTCTTTATGTTTTGTATTCTTTATTATTTTGAGATGTTTTCTTATTTAGTTATGAACTAAAACCCCTAAATACCTAATGGGAATGAAACCTAAGACGAATCTTGTTATTAATTTTTGAATCGTATGATAAATATTTGGCTTGTTCTTAATTATGTGTTCTTAATTCTTGTTTTAGTATTCCAAGATATCACTTCAAGTTAATGCTCTTAGTTGGAGGAGGAATAGACCCTGGCTAAGAGTGACTTTGTTGTAATTAAGCATATTTAATTGCGCGCCTAGAGATAGGGTGACAAGATTTTGTCGGATTAGGGTGAAACCTAATAAGGGAGTCCATAGATCGAGTTAATGCAACCCTAGGGTGTTAATTAGAGAAAAGTCTCGGTTATTCATCCTAGGGATTAGACGTTATTAGTCTTGAATATGGATAATAACATAACTTAGGGATTTCTACGGAACAAGTTAAATGAATAAATCGTCCGGTTCGGAGCCAGAGTAACAAGTAAAAGTCTAGGTGAATTTTTCCTTAGGTATTGTCCTAAATCAATCGTTTTTCCCAAAAGTAATTTCCCAATTCTATTTTCTACAACTTCTTAGTTTAATTAATTAGTTAGTTAAAACAAACCCTTTTATTTCTTAGGCTAGATAATAAAAAAGATAGTCATTACTAGTATTTTTAGTCCTTTGGGTTTGACAATCCGGTCTTGCTAAAGCTATACTACTATTCGATAGGTACACTTGCCTACGTCGTGATAATAGTTATTTTTAAGAGTGATTAATTATAAATTTATAAAACTTATCACGAAAAATCATGATCAATCATCCATCATCATCAAGCATTCACATCACCAAGACTTTGACACATGCATATATAAACAATTAGGTTTATAACCCAATAATCAACATGAGCCACATCTCGTCGCCTTATACAAATTGGACAACAAGCTATTCTAGGCCAACAGATTTGGCCACATTAACAAAGTCATCATTAGTCAAAAGACAAAGTCTCTATATATGCCATAGACTCAAATACTTGAATTCAATTATACTCGTAGTGATAGCTTGATAGTGTGATGGCATCTCCGGTGGTCTCCAACTGGAGCTAGCTAAATTAACCTATAAAAGATGGAAGGTAAGGGGAGTAAGCTTTAAAGCTTAGTAAGTTCACATGCAAATAATAAACAACTATTAACATTCATTTACTTTATTCATCCATAAGAATACCATAATTACAATTGGTTAAATTATAAGATTTCCACTTATTCATTCTTAGTGCTTACTCATTTATCTCATAAACACCGTTTACATGCCTTTGCATTAGCCTAGCCACTATAGTCTCCCCACTATAACATATCACATTAACAATCAAGTTATTTCCATCCTCTTAATTATATGCACATTATTTAGGAGTAATCATAATTTCAACATATAGTTTAACCATCCTTCACTTGTCTAAACTCGTATCTTACTATATTCCCATAATAATGACTTTGTTCGGCAATTATGACCGTCTTTCTTTTCCTCATATCCAACAAAATACTATTTAAATAAATGAACCGTAAAATATCACTATTCAATTAGGCTCCTAAGCCCATCACATGATCATTACTAAATCTTATCGTGCATCCATTCATCATAAATGTGGATCATTTGTCACAAGATTATCAATGTTTCACAAGTATAACTTCTTCATGTACGTTCTCACCAAGAATTCATCACATATCAAATTCACTTCATATGAGTTCTGTGTACATACTTGTACCACTTGTAATATAGTCACATACTTTCTCGTTCTTAACATACCCGTTGAAATGCAGTTCAAGCATATAAACATATTAGATCACATCTCAATTCGGCCCAACAACCTAACACATAATCATCATTTATATTTATCATATATCCAGCATCACATATATGTGCACTATCAACCACAATGGGTAATAAACAATTATTTCCACAATAATCATGAATTTACAATTTTAGGCTTACGTACATGCCTGTTTACTCGTAGTAATTTCATTCTCATACTCTTAGTATCGTATCAATACCATATCCCAGATATGGTCTTATATGAAATATCATATCAATGCCATGTCCTTGACATGGTCTTATAAAATCACATACCGATGCCATATCCCAGATATGGTCTTATATGGAATCTCAGTAGTACTAATATCATGACATTTGTATTCTACCCTTGAGGTTAAATCGGGATTTCTCATTTCTCGAAACTTTGTCAAAATAGTCATTAATAAATTTCATAAAAACAAATGTATACAATTCATGCAATATCAAAATAGTAAATACACAACATAAGGTTGCATTATTTATGCATGAACTTACCTCGATACCGAGATGGCAAAAGGGACCTAACTTCAATTTCACCTTTTCCTCCGTTCTAGGCCTGAATCTCATTTTCTTTGATCTATAATATCACATTTAGCCTATTTATTAGTCACATTATTCAATATGATTCAAAAATCATATTATGGAAAATTATATTTTTGCCCTTAAAGTTTAACATATTTACAATTTTACCCCTAGGCTCATAAAATGCAATGTGTTCAATTTCTTTACTACCCATGCATAGTCGAATCATTTTCATGCCTATATCAGCTCACGCATTTCACAATTTCTCACATTTAACTCATAAATTTCACATTTCACAAATTAGTCCCTATTTCACATTTTCATCAAAAGTCTCTTAACAAAAGTTGTTCAACACACAACAAGGTTTCATTTTCTTCCATTAAACTTCAAAAACAAAAAATATGCTCTCATGGAAAAACTCTAGATTTCCAACCATATTGCAAATTAGTCCCCTATTTAGCTAGATTAAGTTACAAGGGTTCCAAAAACATAAAAATCAACAAAAACAAACACAAATTTCAGTTACATGTAAAGGATTTAAGTTGCTGAAAATTTGAGCTTCAAAACCCCGTTTTCTCTTATGTGTTTCGGTGGAGAAAAGATGGAGAAGAAAGATGGTCATTTGTTTTATTTTATTAATCTTTGCTTTTGTCATCAAATACCAACTTTAACCAAATTTTGACTTTTCATTTATTACACTCCATGTACAGCCATCCACACATATAATGGCCTAATTGCTCATTAAGGACCTCAACTATTAATTTCTATAGCTATTTAACACATTTAACTAATAAAACACAACTTTAGCACTTTACGCGATTTAGTACTTTTTCACAATTTAGGCATTCAAATGGTTAAATTTCTTAACAAAATTTTTACACAATCATATTATCATGCTTTAAACTTCAGAAGATTATTAAAATAAATTTTATGACCTCAAACTTGTGGTCCCGAAACCACTGTTCCGACTAGCCCCAAAATTGGTTGTTATAGTAACAACCAATTTTTAGTAAAATTGAAATAGTGGTTTTGGGACCACAAATTTGAAAAGTAAATCATTATTTTATTATGATTTTAGTGTCTATGGAATGTTAGTAAGGTCGTATTAAAATGTCGATAAGAAATTTTGACATTTGCATGCTTAATTATGTGAAAAGGACTAAATCATAAAATGTGCAAAAGTAGAGTTCTATTAGTAAAAGGAGTCAAATTGCAATGAAATTTAAATGTGAGTGGACTTGGATGGTAATTAGACCATTTTTATTGTTAGTGGACAAAGATAGAGATAATATTAAGTGATTTTAAGGTTTATAACCAAGGTTAATTTTATAATTAATAAAATTAACATAAAACAAAATAAAGAAAACAAAAGCTATCATCCTTTTAGTCCATCCCTCCATTGAAAATAGGTTAAGAAAACACCATTGAAGAGTGCTTGAAGGTTCAGCTATGTCCAAAGGTTGGATGTAAGTAATTTTGATCCTATTTTTAATGATTTCTATGTTTTTGAAGTCGTTGTAGCTTAATCTAGCTAGCCCGAGGATTAATTTGCAAAAAATTTAAAGATTCAGGATTTTACCATGATTGTTATTGCATGATTTTTTAAATTTGATGAAAGATTATGAGTCTTTGTTAATAAATAAACATGTTTTGTAAAGTGATTTTTTGATAAAAATGTCATTTAGGGACTTATTTGTAAAAATGATAAAATTTTAAGTTAAATTCATGAAATGGTGATTTGTATGAGTTGGCAAATGTCCCTAGTGAATTTAGCTAGCATGAAATAAGGATGAAATTGTTTAGATTTCAATTTATGAGCTTAAGGACTAAATTGTAAAAAGTTAAAATATTAGGGGCAAACTAGTAATATTTCAAAAATATGAAATATGGACTGAATTGAATAATAGAAATATTAAATAAATTGAATTTATCTATCTAGATTAAGATAGACCTCGTACATATTTAGATCGGGGAAAAGCAAAAGCCTTGGATTGATCGACTATGTTTTTATGCTTTGTTTGTCGAGGTAAGTTCATATGATTAAATAACGTTTTAATGTTATATTGATCTATATGTTCATGTATTATTTACCATGTTATTAAATGATGTATATCCAACAATTTCACGATGATTATCAAGCCCCGTTTGAACCTTAAGAAATCATAGGATATAAATGAAATGTCATTAGGGTTTTCATGTTTTGGGTGCTGGTCTTGAATGTCCTACTGATGGATGAGGTCCTGCATTTGCTGCGGATATTCCACAGCTCATGTAACATCTAGATTTTGGGCCTAGTCAGAATAGTGGTTTCGATACCATAAATCCAAAGTAGAAATTATTATTTTATGAATAGGTTGAGGTCTATGATATGTTTTCATAATTATGTGAGAATTTCATGAAGAAATTTTATTGATAAAGTGTCTAATTTGACATTTAGGACTAAATTGCAAAAGTTGCAAAATGTGAGTTCTAGAAGCTTTAAGCATGAAATTTCCATGGATTATTAATTAGAGGTCCTTAAATAGCAATTTTCCCAATTTTTAATTTTATGGACAAAAATAGGCATAGATAGGTAAAAATTGAAAGTTTAGTAAAAAGGGCATTTTGGTCATTTAGTAAATAAAAGATTAAAAATGGAAAAATGAAGCAAAATTTTCTCATCTTCTTCAAGTTAGGGCCAAAACTTTGAAGCTCCCCATAGCTAGGGTTTCTTCACTTTCCAAGTTTGATGGTAAGTGTATCCTAGCCCCGTTTTTAATGTTCTTTGCATTTTTGAAGTTGTCATCAACCAATCTAGCTATTTCTACCATTATTTTGAGCTAGGGATCATGTTCAAAAACTTACCCATGTGTTACATGCATGCATTTTGATGTTTAATGGAGGAATATGAAAGTTTGATGTGTGATAAACATCTTTTACTAAGTGGTTTTTCATAAAAACACCTAAAAGGACTTATTTATAAAAGTTATACAAATGAGTAGTAGAAATATGATTTGATGAAAAATGTGGGCTAGTATAAGCATGATATAGGTTCGGCTAGGCTTGGGTAATAAAGAAAATAAGTACATTTCATTTTACGAGCCCAGGGACTAATTTGTAAATATGTAAACTTTAGGGGTAAAACTATAATTTTGCCAAAGTATGGTTTTTGGACTTATTTGAACGATGTGATGATTAAATGAGCTAAATTTGCTATTATAGGTCAAGAAAAAATGGAGTCCGGATCTAGTCCGGGGAAAGAACAAGATTTTGGACTAGATCAAATTAGTTGTCCATATTTTGTACCGAGGTAAGTTTGTGTGTAAATAATGCAACTTTATATTATGCATTTATTATTTGATATTGCATGAATTTTTAATTATTGTTATGAGTACGTTCGACGAAGATTCGATGTGATAAAATTCCCGGTTGAACCTTAGAAATAAATAGGTTACAAATGTCATGAAATTAAGGTTATGTGTGATTTCGTGTAAGACCATATCTGGGATATGGCATCGATACGTGATTTTGTTTAAGACCATGTTTGGGACATGACATCGATATGAGACATCGTGTAAGACCATAACTGGGCTATCGAAATCGATAAATGTGATCCCATGTAAGACCATATCTGGGATATGGCATTCACATATTACTATGTGTACTTAGCTAAATGGAATAGTGGTTTCAAAACCATAAATCTAAGGTCGTAAAATTATTTTAATATTATTTTTGGTGTTTACAGTATATGATTATATATGTGTGAAAGTTTCGTGTGATAATTTTATCGTTTAAGTGGTTAATTTGAAAAACAAGACTTAATCGCGTAAAATGTAAAAGTTGCATTCTATTTGTTAAAGGTGTTTATTTGTTATGGCTTATTAAATGTGAAGTCCTTATGTTGTAAATAGACCATTGATAGTGAGAATGGAAATAAATGGGCATGTATTTGATGTTTATTAAATGTTTATTATTAAGGTTAAAATTATAAATTGGTTAATGAAGTTATATTAATTAAAACAAAAGCCAAATTAAGCTTCATTTTTTTCTTTCTTGGCTGAATTTTGATGAAAATAAAAGCCATGGATGTGTTTTAGGGTTCGGTCAATTGGGACCTTAATTGGTAAGTGTTTTTAGCTCGGTTTTTGATGATTTTTATGTTTTTGTAATCGTTGCTTTGAGTACTAGCTAGCCCATGTCTCAATTTTTGAAAGTGTTGATGATTTTGTGAAATGTCATTGTTGAATGCTTAAGCTTTGTGATATTTGATGATGAAATATGAAGGTTTGGTATTTAATATACATGTTTTGTAAAGTGATTTTGAGTAAAAATGTCAATTAGGGATTAAATTGAGAAAATGTGAAATGTTGTGGTTAAAAGTGTGAAATAAATGAAAATATGGGTTGCTTTGGAGCCTATAGAAATTCGGCTAGCACGTATTTGCAAGAAATTGTGTAATTTTGTGTATTTATGAAATAAAGACTAAATTGTAAAAAATGTGAAAGTTTAGGGCTAAAGTGCAAAAATGCCTAAATATGTGTCTGTGGACTAAATTGATTGTGTTGATGAATAAAAGAGTTAATTTTGAATGTATATAGATCAAGAACGAAAGAAAACAGATTTAGATCGGGGAAAATAGAAAGTTGAGGAATAGTATATTCCGTCCGTTTATTCCAAATACGAGGTAAGTTCATATGCAGATAAAAGTCTTTGAATTGAATTATATATGTTCTATTATCATTGAATTGCTACGAATTTTGAACGAGCAAATACAAGCATGAATCGAATAAGTTACGACATCCGAAAGTCCTGTACGAACCTTAGGGATAGTATAGGATACGAATGTCATGACATTAGGTTATCGAGATGTAATTACATGTAAGACCATGACTGGGACATTGGCATTGCATTGAGATTACGTGTAAGACCATGTCTGGGACATTGGCATCGTTAATCGATTTTCTATAAGACCCTATCCGGGATAGTGGCATCGATATGTAATAACATTTAAGACCATATTTGGGATATGGCATTGTACGATCTTATGTGATTTTCGAGTATCCTTAATGATTCCGAACGATTCAACGGGCAAACTTAAGTTGAGAAAGAATATGTGAATGAGCTAAGTGACTCAGGTACGTACAAAATTCATACGAGTACTGATCATGATTTTCCGTGATAAGTTTTATAAATTTATAATGAATCGTTCTTGAAACTAACTATTATCACGACGTAGGCAAGTGTACCTATCGAACAGTAGTATAGCTTTAGCAAGACCGGATTATCGAACCCAAAGGACTAGGAGTACTAGTAATGGCTGTCTTTTTATTATCTAGCCGAAGAAAAGAGGTTTGTTTTAACTAACTAATTAAACTAAGAACTTGCAGAAAACAGAATTGGGAAATTACTTTTGGGGAAAACGATTGATTGAGACAATACCTAAGGAAAAATCCACCTAGACTTGTACCTGTTATTCTGGCTCTGAACCAGATGATTTATTCATTTAACTTGTTCCGTAGAAATCCCTAGGTTATGTTATTATCCCTATTCAAGACTAATAACGTCTAATCCCTAGGTTAAATAACTGAGGATTTTCTCTAATTAACACCCTAGGGTTGCATTAACTCGATCTATGGATTCCCTTATTAGGTTTCACCTTAATCCGGCAAAATTTTGTCACCCTATCTCTAGGCGCGCAATCAACTCTGCTTAATTATGACAAAGTTACTCTTAGTTAGGGTCTATTCCTCCTCCAACTAAGAGTAGTAACTTGAAGTGATATCCTAAAATACCAAAACAAGAATTAAGAACACATAATTAAGAACAAGTCAAATATTTATCATACGATTCAAAAATAATAACAAGATTTCGTCATAGGTTTCATCCCCCTTAGGTATTTAGGGGTTTAGTTCATAAATAAACAAGAAAACATCTTAGAATAATAATAAATACAAAGCATAAAGAAAACCCAAAACTCCTGAAGGGGAAATTGTGGAGAGATCTTCAGTCTTGATAGTGGATCCGACTTCTGAGATGGATCAATCAGCTTCTTTGGAGTAATTCCTTACTCCCTATTCTCCGTCCCCCTTTTCTTCCTCTTCTGGGGTGTATTTATAGGCTTTGGAATGCCTTAGAACCCTTAAAAGTGGCCTTTTCTGAATTAGACTCAACTTTGGTTCGATAGGGACACGCCCGTGTGTGATAACTTTAGGCCGTGTTTGAGCCTGTTAAATTGGCACGGGCGTGTGTTCTACCCGTGTGAGTCGTGCTTCAATTCTGCCAGATTGACACGACCGTGTGAGCTGCCCGTGTGAGGAGGTCTAGGCCATGTTGATTCCATACGTTAGCCCATTTTCTCTATTTTTTGGCCCGTTTCTCGTTCCTTTCGCTCTCCAATGCTTACCTAAGGATAAAACATGAAATTAAGGCATTAGGAGCATCGAATTCACTAATTATAAGGAAAAGTCATTCATAAAATGCGTTAAGCATGAGGTATAAATATGTAAAAATTACGGTTTATCAAATACCCCTACACTTAAGCATTTGCTTGTCCTCAAGCAAAATCCTCAAATCATAATTAAAATTTCCTTTTTCTCAACTTATAATTCCTGTCAATATTATCTCAAACCATCTCATAAGTAATCATACCTTGAGAATTCAACTAAAAGAACATTAAAGCTTCAAACTTTCCAAATTTAGTATTTAATCATGAAAAACTTAGGCATCTCCCTTCATCTAAGTAGTTATCATTGATTCGGAATCTCACAGAGTTTACCATCCTCACTAAAGATTCACTCAAATCACTTGAAGTGTTTAAGGACAGTGAAATTAGCACTCATTAGTCAATATGAAAAGTTATTACCATAGGCTTGCATGAAAATCAAATCTCCACCACTATAAATCGAGATGATACGTCAATCAAAAGGTCTTTAAAGGGTTGTAACGAGGCTTGGTTAGGGGGTGTGGTCACAAGCTGAAAGAAAAAGGTTAGAATCGACATTGACTTGAAAAATTACTTAACTAGAAAAATATTTAATCATCACTTACGTACAACAAAGCTTCTTCTCTGACTAATAGAATTTCAAAACTGAAGTTTACAAACAAAAGATCACTACTAATATGTATACATTTTTTTTAAGAACAAGTAAAATAATCATAAACTAACTATTAAGAACAAGACATAGCTAAGCAATTTATTCAAATCAAATCTCGTCAAAAATAAGGGTTAAATTAATTGAGGGGATTTGAACAATAATGGGTTAAGGGATAATATTAAGGGTAATACAAGGAATGGCTTGTTAGGCTCAAAAGGGTTTACTAAGTGTTAATCATGGAGGTAGGCTTTTCATGGCATGAGCGGGTTAATCCTTAGTGCCTCTATCATCTTGATATATCAAATCAAATGGTGTAGTCTTGACATGCATAATCAGGCAAGTTCTAGAATAACAATTCAATATTGACACACTCAAAGCAATAATAAAAGTGAGCATGAAAGAATTAATAGATGCTCAAAAGGCTCAAAAATCTCACAAAAATTATGGCTTTTTGATGTTTAAACCTGTGGGATTCCATTCAAGATAATACCTAAACTTGGGGAAACAACCTAAAGTTTTAAATTCTTAACAATCAACTTATCATGCTTAATTTTCTAATGTCTTAAAGTTTGAATAATCAATGCATGAGTACCTATGTTTTAATTCAAGATATATCAATAAAATTTATTACTCAATCAAAATTCATCCTAAACATGATATGAAAGATTTTCAAGAGAACAAAGTAATATAAAGATTTTCAAGAGAACAAAGTAATATTCAGGGATTTTTCAGATAATGGAACGATTACCCCCCCCACACTTAAGATGTACATTGCCCTCAATGTACAAGGAGAGATATATGGAAAAAAATAGAAAATCATAAGAGAGGGAGAGAATTGAAACTTCCTGAGTGTTGGAATGAATGAATTCCCTAGTTTGGCGAAAGCGAGAATTGACAATAGAAATGGAGGTAAGGCTTGATTCGGAGAAAAAAATAACTTGATAATAATCATAAAGGTAAGCCGCGTGAATCAATTAAAAAAGAACTAAGAATAACAATACAAATAAGGGAAATAGTCTAATTTTGTAGGTGGCACGATCGCCTCACACGCCCGTGTGGGTCGTGTCCAACCCGTGTTTGTCGCGAGTTGAAAGTTTATCGCAAGGCCTTGAGACACTCCCGTGTGTCTTGGCCGTGTGGCTTTATGATCGTAACGCATGACCGTGTGCGATGTGGCTCGCTTCGCCTATGCCCATGTTGTTTTGGCAGTGTCGACCATGGGTGATAGGCATGGGCATGTCACACACCCGTGTCGATTGGACAGGTTGGCCCACGGCTTATTCACACGGCCGTGGGAATTTATCGCATCCTGTGTTTTGGAAAAAATTGTACTCTATTTTCACACGACCGTATCGCATGGCCGTGTCTATTCTCGTGTCACGAGCATGGCCTAAAGCACGCCCGTGTGGATGGTCGTGTGAGTTTTGTGGACCTGTGTTCAAAGATTCAGTTAGTGGTCTAAATATTAAAAATTTTGAAATTTAAATAAAATTTAAGTAAATGAAAACTGTTAGTATTCGGGTTGCCTCCCGAGAAGCGCTTGTTTATAGTCTCAGCTCGACTTTCTCTTGCTGATGTATTCAGGGAAGTTCGTGGAGTCGTAGCTCCTCTCCATCGTCCTTAAAATTCTCACCGTTATAAAGTTTGAGACAATGGCCCTTTACCTTGAAAGTTTCTAGTGATGGGTGACTTACTTCTACTGTGTCATTTGGAAAAACAGATTGAACTACGAAAGGTCTTGACCATCGTCATTTATGTTTTCCAGGAAACAATTTAAGTCTTGAATTATAGAGCAAGACAAAATCTCCGACTTAGAATTGCTTCTGCTGCTTCAAGAGAGCGTCATGGTGTCGTTTTGTTGCTTTCTTGTATAGTCGTGAATTTTCGTATGCATTGGTTCACCGCTCATCTAATTCGTTCAGCTGTATCAACCGGTTTTGGCCTGCAAGTTTAGGATCAAGGTTTAGAAATTTAATAGCCCAAAAAGCTTTGTTCTCTAGTTCGAATGGTAGATGACAACTTTTCCCATAAACGAGTCTGTAAGGTGATGTTCCTATGGGAGTCTTAAAAGCAGTTCTATAAGCCCATAAAGCATCATCTACTTTCATCACCCAGTCTTTCCTATTTGATTCTACTGTCTTTTCGAGAATTCGTTTGATTTCTCGGTTTGCCACTTCGACTTGTCCACTGGTTTGAGGATGGTATGGGGTGGCTGTTCAGTGATAAACTCCATAATTCTTAAGAGTTTCCTCAAATTGGGTGCTACAAAAATGAGTGCCCCTGTCACTAATAATTGCTCTAGGTGTTCTGAATCTTGAGAAGAGTTTCTTAAGGAAACGTACTACTACCCTAGCATCATTAGTAGGTAAAGCTTGGGCTTCTACCCATTTAGACCTATAATCAACCGCTACTTAGATGTAGTTATTCCCAAACGAACTAGAGAATGGACCCATGAAGTCGATACCCCAAACGTCAAATATTTCACATGAAAGCATATAGTTTTGAGGCATTTCGTCACATTTGGAGAGGTTACCTGTCCGTTGGCATTTGTGGCAAGAAGTCACATACATGTTAGCGTCTTTAAATAACTAGGGCCAATAAAAACCTGATTCAAGTATTTTATGCGCGGTCTTAGTTCCACTATAGTGTCCTCCAGTTGCTACTGAGTGGCAATGTTCCAGTATCTTTGATGTTTCTGACCTTATAACACATCTTCGAATGACTTGATCTCACATATGTGAAAAAGAAAAAGGTCGTCCTAAAAGTAGTGTTTCACATCACTAAAGAATCTCTTCTTTTACTAGTGTGTCAACCCTTTTGGGATAATGTTAGCAGCCAAAAAATTCGCGATGTCTGCAAACCAAGGTACCTCAGAATCAGATATAGCGAAGAATTGTTCGTCAGGAAATGAATCATTAATTTCGGCTTCATCCAGTTTTCTGATATTTGAGTTTTCAAGCCTGGACAGATTATCCGCCGCGAGACTTTCAGTTTTAGTTAGGAGGTATCGAAGTGCAGAATGATTAGTGTAGACAACAACTTTAGACAATATGAGATATGATCGAAATTTATCAAATGCAAAAACCACAGCTAGTAATTCTTTTTCGGTGGTGGTGTAGTTTTCTTGTACGACTGTCAACGTCTTGCTAGCATAATAGATAGGTTGGAAGTGTTTGTCTCTTCACTGTCCCAAAACTGCACCTACTGTATAGTCATTCGCATCACACATTAATTCAAAAGGTAAGTTCCAGTTAGGTGCAATTATAATTGGAGCATCAATTAATTTATCTTTTAAGGTGTTAAATGCTTCCAAGCACCTGATCGAAATTAAAAGGCATATCTTTTTCTAGTAATTTAGTCAAAGGCGTAGCTATTTTAGAAAAATCTTTAATAAATCTTCTATAAAAACTGACATGTCCTAAAAAGCTTCTAATAGCCTTGGCCGAACTAGGAGGGGTAATTTTTTTATTGTTTCAATTTTAGATTTATCCACTTCAATCCCTTTACTAGAAATTTTATGCCCTAATACTATACCCTCTTGAACCATGAAGTGACACTTTTCCCAATTAAGCGCAAGGTTCATTTCCTCACGTCTTATTAAAACTCGTTTTAAATTTTTAAGGCAAAGATGGAAAGAGTTACCGAATACCAAGAAATCATCCATAAATACCTCCATGATGTCTTCCACGAGTTTGTCAAAGATGGCCATAATGCAGCGCTGAAAAGTGGCAGGGGCATTACATAATCCAAAAGGCATTCTACGATAAGTGAACGTGCCGTATGGGCATGTGAATGTTGTCTTTTCTTGATCTTCAGGAGCTATTGGGATTTGGATGTAGCCAGAGAGTCCGTCTAAAAAACAGCAGTACATGTGTCCGAAAAATCTTTCCAACATTTGGTCAATGAATGGCAATGGAAAGTGATCTTTCCTTGTGGCATCATTCAGGTTCCTGTAATCAATACAAACTCTCCAACCTGTGACTATCCTTGTTGGGATTAATTCATTCTTCTCGTTAGCCACGACTGTCATGCCTCCTTTCTTAGGAACAACCTGCACTGGACTTACCCAAGAACTGTTAGAAATAGGATAAATAATTCCAGCATTTAGAAGTTCAATTACCTCAGCTTCAACAACTTTTTTCATATTGGGGTTCAGTCGTCTTTGAGCTTGTACACAAGGCTTATATTCATCATCCATTAAAGTTTTATGGGTACAAAAAGAGGGGCTGATCCCTCTGATGTCAGAAATTTTCCAAGCGATGGCCTTTTTATGTTCTTTTAGTACTTGGATTAATTCCTCCTTTTCCTTGGGTTGCAAGTTAGAAGCAATAATCACTGGTAATGTAGAATTATTTCCAAGATATGCATATTCTAAATGATTTGGCAATTGTTTAAGTTCCAGTTTGGGAGGTTCTTCAATAGAGGGTTTTTGCTTAAGTTCATTGTTCATCTTAATACCCTCGTACTCTGCTTGTCTTAAGGAACGTTCATTAGGGTCACCATCTACCTCCTCTCCTTGAGCTAGACACAGTTCCATCATGTCCTTTCGTATAATTTCCTGAAAAGAGTCTTGAGTTGCATGATCAATAGAGTTAATAAAATAACATGAATCATCCTGTTCCCTAGAAAATCTCATAGCATCATAAATTTTAAAGATAATCTCCTCGTCACCTACTCTAAGTACCAATTTACCATCACCCACATCGATTATAGCCCTAGCAGTGGCTAAAAATGGACGCCCTAAAATTAAAGGTACTTCCACGTCTTCATCCATATCGAGTACAACGAAGTCAACAGGGAATATGAATTTGTCTACTTTTACAAGTATATCTTCTATAATACCCCTAGGATATTTAACAGATCTATCAGCTAGTTGAATACTCATCCTAGTAGGTTTGGGTTCCCCAAGACCAAGTTGTTTGAACATTTTATATGGCATCAAATTAATGCTAGCGCCTAAATCGGCTAGTGCTTTCTCAACATTCAAACTACCAATTAAGTAAGGGATAGTAAAACTTCCTGGATCTTTCAGTTTGGTTGGCAGTTTATTTTGGAGTATAGCTGAGCACTCCTCGTTGAGTTCCACTGTAGATAAGTCTTCAAACTTTCTTTTATTTGTTAGGAGCTCCTTCAAAAATTTTGCGTATATAGGCATTTGCGAGATAGCTTTACCAAAAGGTAAGTTTATATGTAATTGTTTAAAAAGTTCAAGAAACTTACCGAGTTGTACATCCATGCAGACTTTTTTTAATTTTGCTGGGTATAGAACTGGTGGGTTATACTCCTTCGGCACTGGTTCGTCACTATTTTTGGGTTTTTCCTCCTCCCTTTCGCTTGTCACAGCTTCTTGTGTTAGCTTCTTTTCAAATTCATCTAATACTTTCCCACTTCTTAGTGTAACTGCTTTCACATGCTCTTTTGGTTTGCTGTTACTATGTAAACTACCTTGTGGTTGTTCGGAGATCAATTTGGACAGCAGACCTATCTAGGTTTCCAGCCCCTGGATCGACGCTTGTTGATTTTTAAAGGTTGTCCCGGTATTTTGGAAACGAGTTTCTGACACCGAGATTTGGACAGTTAACCTGTCTAGGTCTTGAGCCCCTGGAGCGACGCTTATTGATTTTTAAAGGCTGTCCTGGTATTCTGGAAATGAGTTTCTGATATCGAGATGAATTTGGATAACATCTCTTCAAGGTTTGGTTTCTTTTCCTGTTGATAAGGTGGCTGTTGAACACCTTGAGGATTTTGTGGCCTTTGATTTCCTTGATCACCCCAAGAGAAATTTGGGTGGTTCTTACTACCTGCATTTTAAGTATGACTATATGGTTTATTTTGAGATCTAAAATTATTGTTACCCATATAGTTGACTTGTTCCTCTTCGATTGTAAGATTGAAAGGTTGATATTCTGTATGCACACCTCCTCCACTTGAATCACACCTCATCACTGGATGTACTTGCGTAGAACCAAGTAAACCATCAAATTTTTTATTCAGAAGTTCTACCTGATTTGACAACATAGTAACCGAGTCGACGTTATAAACGCCTGTTATTTTCGTTGGCTTAGTCCTCATGACTTGCCACTGATAGTTATTCAGTTTCATCTCCTCAATAAATTCGAAAGCCTCTTCAGGTGTTTTGTTGTTGATGGTTCCACTAGTAGCTGCGTCAATCATCTATCTTGTCGAAGGATTCACACTATTGTAGAACTTTTAAACTTGCAGCCATAGAGGTAACCCATGGTGTGGGCATCTTCGCAGAAGGTTCTTGTATCTCTCCCATGCATCGCAAAGTGTTTCTAAGTCCATCTGTACAAAAGAAGAGATATCATTACGTAACTTAGCTGTTTTTGCCGGCGAAAGATATTTAAAAAGTTTTCGGTCATTTGTTCCCAAGTGGTAATGGACCCTCGTGGTCACAAGTTCAACCACTGTTTAGCTTTGTTCCTCAGTGAAAAAGGGAATATCCGAAGGCGAATGGCATCATCAGAAACACCATTAATTTTGAAAGTGTCACACAATTCCAGAAAACTCGCCAAGTGAGTGTTAGGGTTCTCATCGTACAAACCATTAAACTGAACAAATTGCTGTATCATCTGAATCGTGTTAGGTTTCAGTTCAAAATTATTTGCAGCAATAGCAGGCCTAACTATATTTGACTCAGTTCCTATAAAATTAGGTTTAGCATAATCATACATAGTACGAGGAGTAGGATTCTGATTTGCTAATTCAGCGGGTATGGTTGGAGGTAGCTGATTGTCTTGATTTTCAGCCATCTCCTCAGTTGTAGTTAAGATATCGCCCTCTTGCTCTTCCACTGTGTATCTTAAGCTGGGCCTAATTTCTCGTCAGTTTTTATGAGCTGTACGATCAATTTCTTCGTCAAAAAGTAGTGGTCCTATCGGGTTTCATCTAGTCATAAACTATAAAAACCTGCCAGTAGAAAGAAATAGAAAATTAGTAAATTAGCACAAAATAAAAGTTAAATTACAAGAAAAATAAATGGCTAAAGTAATAAAAATTGAGTGTTCCTAATATCTTAGTCCCCGGTAACGGCGCCGAAAACTTGATCGTGATTTTCCGTGATAAGTTTTATAAATTTATAATGAATCGTTCTTGAAACTAGCTATTATCACGACGTAGGTAAGTGTACCTATCGAACAGTAGTATAGCTTTGGCAAGACCAGATAATCGAACCCAAAGGATTAGGAGTACTAGTAATGGCTGTCTTTTTATTATCTAGCCGAAGAA
Source organism: Gossypium anomalum (assembly GCA_025698475.1). Taxonomy (NCBI): domain Eukaryota; kingdom Viridiplantae; phylum Streptophyta; class Magnoliopsida; order Malvales; family Malvaceae; genus Gossypium; species Gossypium anomalum. The sequence goes on along the minus strand of CM046959.1, from coordinate 39,853,392 downwards.
AAGAGGTTTGTTTTAACTAACTAATTAAACTAAGAACTTGCAAAAAATAGAATTGGGAAATTACTTTTGGGGAAAACGATTGATTGAGACAATACCTAAGGAAAAATCCACCTAGACTTGCACCTATTATTCTGGCTCCGAACCGGACGATTTATTCATTTAACTTGTTCTGTAGAAATCCTTAAATTATGTTATTATCCCTATTCAAGACTAATAAAGTCTAATCCCTAGGTTGAATAACTGAGGATTTTCTCTAATTAACACCCCAGGGTTGCATTAACTCGATCTATAGATTCCCTTATTAGGTTTCACCCTAATCCGGCAAAATCTTGTCACCCTATCTCTAGGCGCGCAATCAACTCCGCTTAACTATGACAAATTTACTCTTAGTTAGGGTCTATTCCTCCTCCAACTAAGAGTAGTAGCTTGAAGTGATATCCTAAAATACCAAAACAAGAATTAAGAATACATAATTAAGAACAAGTCAAATATTTATCATACGATTCAAAAATAATAACAAGATTTTGTCATAGGTTTCATCCCCCTTAGGTATTTAGGGGTTTAGTTCATAACTAAACAAGAAAACATCTCAGAATAATAATAAATACAAAACATAAAGAAAACCCAAAACTCCTGAAGGGGAAATTGAGGAGAGATCTTCAGTCTTGATAGTGGATCCTTCTTCTGAGATGGATCAATCGGCTTCTTTGGAGTAATTACTTACTCCCTATTCTCTGTCCCCCTTTTTTTCCTCTTCTGGTGTGTATTTATAGGCTTTGGAATGCCTTAGAACCCTTAAAAGTGGCCTTTTTTGAATTAGACTCAACTTTGGTTCGACAGGGACACGCCCGTGTGCGATAACTTTAGACCGTGTTTGAGCCTGTTAAATTGGCACGGGCATGTGTTCTACCCATGTGAGTCGTGCTTTAATTCTGCCAGATTGACATGGCTGTGTGAACTGCCAGTGTGAGGAGGTCCAGGCCGTGTTGATTCCGTACCTTGGCCTATTTTCTCCGTTTTTGGCCCGTTTCTCATTTCTTTCGCTCTCCTATGCTTACCTAAGGATAAAGCATGAAATTAAGGCATTAGGAGCATCGAATTCACTAATTCTAAGGAAAAATCATTCATAAAATGCATTAAGCATGAGGTATAAATATTTATAAATTACGGTTTATTAAGTAATGAAAAGGGGAAATATTTGATGAACTCGATTAAGACATTGAATATATGTTCAATGAGAAAGGTTTGTGAATTTGAATTAGATTAGCCATGTTAGGCATATTTGAATTAATATATAAATGTTCATGTGATGACTTTATTTCTATATGGCTTACTAAGCTTTTAAAGCTTACTTTGTGTGTTATTTCTCTGTTTTATAGATTATCGAAGCTAGCTCAGACTCAGGGATCATCGGGAAACGTCATCACACTATCGATCATCTCGTTGGTACTTTTGAAGCTTTGTATATATGGTATATGGCACGTATAGGCTAGTGTCATCTTAGTATGTTTTGAGTTGTGATTATAGCCATGCAATTTGGCTTGTAAATGTTGGAATATGACCATTTAAGTTGGCTTGAATTATGTGTTGGATAAGTGATATATGTGATGTATATAATGTCCTAAGTGTTGGCTTGTTTGGAATGGTTGTATGGATGCTCTTTTGGATAGTTATATATTGTGGTATTATTGCTTGGAATTTGGTATATTTTGGTATGATCTAAGGATGATGAATTGATACGTTTGAGAAGATTGATTTGGTTGATAAAAAGGGGAGCAAATTCATTTAAGAGTTATATGAGATTGATGATTGTGGCATATTGATTTGGTATGTTTTGAATGTGGAATTTAGTAGTTGAGTTCATTGATGATAGATGGTATGATATGTGTGTGAAATGGCATGTTTTGGCTGCCTATATATGTGTTGAATTGATACCATTTGATTGCTAGGTGTGTATGAGATGAGGGTGGTAAATTGGCTTTGCAAATAGCCTATTTTTGTCCACACGGGCGTGTGTCTCAGCCGTGTGCGACACACGGTCACGTTACATGGCCGTGTGTCCCTTGGGGTAACCTTTCAAATTAAGCTAGTATACCCTACAGTTTTGACACGGCCTAGACACACGGGTGTGTCTATTGGCCGTGTGAGACACACAGCCTTGGCACATGGGCATGTGTGGCCATTTCAAAAGGTACACGGGTTTGACACACGGGTACATGGTCAGCCGTGTGGTGCAAGTTAGTATGTATGCCCTGTTTTCACATGGCCTGTGACATGGGCGTGTTTGGTAGTCGTGTGAGGCACACGGCCTGTTCACACGGGCGAGCGACCTTTAAATGTTTTGAAATTTTCTATGTTTCCCAAAGTTTTCAAATGTTATCGGTTTAGTGCCAAACCTCTTCTAAGCATGTTTTAAGGTTTCGTAGAGCCTTATAAGGGACAATATAAATGATTTGAATGAGTTTTATATATGAATGCATAAATGAATACGTTATGTATTGAAGTGTATTGATCAGTAATGCCTCGTAACCCTATTCTGATGATAGATAAGGGTTAGAGGTGTTACAGTACGAGATTTCCCGGGTATCCTTTAGCATTCCAAGTGGTTCAATGGGTAATTTAAAGGTTATGTTAATGATGTGAAAGCTATGATTACATTATGAAGTGGCACAGGTACATACGCAAAAATCATGAGAAATGAGCTTGGTTCATGATGCATTATCGGTAAAGATGCAAATGAGTAAGATATGCCTATGATCATTTGATGATTATGTGCAAATTTACAATATGGTATGTGTAAGTTATGTCATGTTTAATGTTGTTTATTATTTACATGCAAACTTACTAAGCTTAAAGCTTACCCTTTCCTTTTCATTCCTTATAGTGTTGCCAAGCTAGCTCAGGGATCGAAAGTCGTCAGAGCATCGATCACACTATCATCTCAGTCATTTGGGTATAATTGGTTTTGATATTTTCAATATGGCATGCATAAGGGACTTATTCTTTTTTTTTATGTGTCATATTAATTTGGCCCAATGTGTTGGCTAATAATGACTCGATGATTTATTTTGTATATGACCATGAGATATGGCTTATTTTGATTATTGGGTTGTAAGCCTATTTATTCATACATGCATATGCTTATGCAATTGTGATGTGGATAATGGTTGTGTGTATGTGATGAGGTATGTTATGGCTATGAATGCTTGATGATTTAATCAGGATTTGATTAGTATGATGCTAACTAAGATATAAATGTGTAAAATGGAGTAAATTGACGTACTTATTGCATGAGGTTTGGTAAGCTTGGCTTAACAAGGTATGGTGACATGAGCACGTATAAGTTGATATGGTGTTACCATGAACATGACTATTTGATGATGTCTAAGTACTTAATAATGCCATGTTAAGTGCCTTTTAAGTCTTGTATGTGTTTGTGCAAATAAGGGTGGCAATTGGCTTGGAAAATAGACTCAAAGTTGTCCACACGGGTAGACACACAAGCATGTGTCTAGGCTGTGTGTGACATACGGTCAGCCCCATGGGTGTTTGATCTAGTCGTGTGTCTCTCGCACCTTAGTTTTAAGAAACATAATGCTCAGTAGTAAACACACGGGCACGAGATAGAGCCGTGTGTCTTGACCGTGTAAAGGACACGACCTTAGGACATGGGCGTGTGCCCAGGCCGTGTAAAGTCTACACCTTATTTATGAAAATTCATGAAAATTTAATTCGCCACATGGCCTAGCACACTGGCATGTGTCTTGGCCGTGTGACCCTATTTTGTTGATGACGTCATAAACAGAGAGTTACACAGGCTGAGGACACGGGCGTGTATGAAGCCATACGGGCGTGTGACCCTTATTTTGATGAAAAATTTTCTAAAGTGTTGGAAAAGTTTCAAAAGTTTTCGGTTTAGTCCCGAATCACTCCCAATGTATGTTTTGGGCCTCCTAGGCCCGTAATAGGGACGATATGCATATGTATGAATGGTTTTAAATTGGATGAAATTTTATGGCCTAGTTTTGTGTGAATGTCTATGTTTAGGTCCGATAACACCTCGAACCCTGTCCCGGCATCAGACACGGGTAAGGGGTGTTACAGCTCATGTGAGCAGCATCGTGTAGCTTGCATTACGTCCCACAACTCATGTGATGTAAAGGAAAAGGAAAGTTATGGTTATATGTTTAGCACACTTCGTGTAAGCTTTCCAGCGTATCCAATGCTATTTTAAATGGTTCAATGGGCATGAAATGGAAAGGAATGGTAGGTGTTCAAATGAACTATATTATGAAATTATGAAAAGGATTGAAATGGAAAGTTTCAGTGAAATTATGTTATATTTATGAAAATGATGCATTCAAAGTAAGCATGTTCATGTACAAATAGCTTACCTTATGATAATTCAAATGAATTATGTGTTAATGCACTAACATGTGTTGTTGATGGTGCTTAGTCTTGTGCCAAGCTTATGGTTGGATTATAGCATGCTTAATTATAATGTTATGCATTGAAATGGTAAGTTATGTTAATGTTTTACGAACTTATTAAGCATTATGTGCTTACGTAGTTTTCCTTCCTATATTTTATAGATAATCGGAAGCTTGGTCAGTTGGAAGCTTGTTGGAGATCTATTACACTATCCAGCGATTATATCGGTAGTTTTTGGTGTTTTGGCTAAGGTTATAATGGCATGTTTAGGTGGACTTGTAATGAAATTTAATTTAATGTTAGTTGATAAGTTTGGCGTGTATATGTTATTTTGGATTGATATGCTTTTGGTACTTTTGATTCCAAATTAGTATGTGCTAATGTAGCTATGGTTTGATGCATGTTTCAAAGGCCAGTGTGGTATATGATGGGTTAGTTTCAATATTGTCAAGGTATTGGACTTGATATGCATGATTGAAACGTGGTATGGATACATGTTTAGGTAAGATTTGAATGAATGCATTTGAGGTGCCTTATATGGCATATTGGTTTAATGGAATTAGTCTTTTGAATTGGTCATTTCATGTATGTTTTGGTATATTATTGATGCTTTGGTCATGTGCACAAAATGATTTTAGGTACATGCTTGATTTGGGGATAGAAATGGCTTAATTTTGGCCAATTTCATGTCCACACGGCCTGAGACACAGGTGTGTGAATCAGCCGTGTGTCCCCTATAGGTTTTATGGTTTGTAAGTTAGGTTGTTACACGGCCTGGCACACGGGCATGTGACCCAACTCAGAATGTTACACAGACATGGGCTAGGACACGATCATGTGTCCCTATTTCGATTGTTATACAGCCTGAGATATGGGCGTGTGTCTCAGCCGTGTAAGTCACACGGCCGTGTGACCCTTGCTATTCAATTTTTTTCAAATTTTTCCTAAGTGTTCCAAATGTTTCCAATTTAGTCTTGAATTGTTTCTAAAATGTTTTTAAGGCCTCGATGGATCGATTAAGGGACGATATGCATGTAAATGAAAGATTTATGCTATGTTTATGTTAATGTATGAGATGTATGTTTCAAAGTTATGTTTTTACGGTAATGCTCAGTAACCCTATTTCGACGACAGATATGGGTTAGGGGTGTTATAGATACATTGGACTATATGAAATTGTTGAAAGATTTGGATCTGTTGCCTACCATTTGGCCTTGCCGTTAGAGTTGTAAAAGATTTAGAATGTCTTCAACTTGTCAATGTGTCAGCAGTATCGATCTAATCGTTCTCATGTGATACCTATAGAAGCGATTGAGGTGCAAACTGATTTGACATACAAGGAAGAGCCATTAGAAAGCTTAGCTCAAGAAGTGAAAGAGTAGAGAAACAAGCGTGTGCCATTAAAGAATTTTTTAAGGCCCAACGATAGCACAGAAGAGGTTACTTGGGAGCTAGAAAAGACGATGAGATCTTAATATCCCCACATCTTTTCTAGTAAATTTTGAGGAAGAAATTTGTTAAAGGAGGGGAGAATTGTAACAACTCGAGTTTAGCTAGTGTAAAAAAATGTGGTTTTGAAACTTAATTTTCATAAACTGAGATAGTGAAAATATGAATAGGAGGATTGGCGAAGTAATATAAAATTATAATAAAGAATAGTTAGAAAATAAAATCGAGAAAATTATTAAATGAAGTTTAGGGACTAAATTGTTAAACTTCAATTGCTATTGAATTCTAATTTGGAAAATGCTTGATGACCCAATTGGAAATTAACCAAATGACCTAATGGTTATTTAACCATAGTTAAATATAAGATAGTGGAAGATGATGTTGATTTCTACTTAGCTTTGTATTAATTAAGTCCCTAATTATAACATATATACGAAATTTAGTGGAAAGCAAATAGAAATATTATCTTTCTTTCTCATTTGTGTTGTCCAAACTAGTGAGAAAAGAAGAAAAACTTGTTTAAGTTCTTTAACATTTAGTCCTCTAATTGAAGCTATTAGTTGAGTTTTCTTCATGATTTCTAATGAGATTTTAATCATCTATGTAATATCCTGAATTAGGGCTTAATCGGAATAGTGGTTTCGTGACCACAAATCCGAGATAGAAATAATTATTTTATAAATATTTTGATGATTATGATATGATTGCATGATTGTGTGAAAATTTCGTGATGAAATTCTATGCCTAAAGTGTTTAAATTGAAAGTAAGGACTAAATCGAATAAGTTGCAAAATTTGCATTCTAGAAGTTTTTAGTATGAAGTTGCATTGAAATATTAATTAGGAGGTCTTAAATAGCAATTTGACCAATTTTAAGTTCATGGACAAAATTAGTACATGGATGGAATTTTTGGAAAGTTTAGTAGTAAGGGCATTTTGGTCATTTAGTTATTAAAATGAATTAAAAACAAAATTAAAAGCCAATTTTTGTCCATCTTCTTCATTAGGCTGAAATTTCAAGGGTTCTCCATAGCTAGGGTTTGTTTCAAGCTTCCAAGCTGCATAGTAAGTGATTACAAGCCCCGTTTTTAATGTTCTTTACGTTTTTGGAATCCCGGTAGCTCGATTAAACTTATGCTAGCAATAATTCAACCTAGGGTTCATATTTGGAAAAATACCCATAGGTGAAATTTGTGTATTTTGGTGTTTCATGATAGAAAATGAGGTTTTAAATTATGTTAGACAACTTGTACTACTCGGTTTTAAGCAAAAACGAGTAAAAGGGCTTAATCGGTAAAAATACCTAATAGTCATAAGTACATGTTAGAGTGTGAATTTGATGTTGCCATAGAAGGGAAAAGTGATCAGCATGTTATAAAACATAAGAATAAGGAATAAAGTTTAATTCCCGAGCCTAGGGGCAAAAGTGTTATTATGCAAAGTTTAGGGGCAAAAATATAATTTTGCCAAAGTTTGTATTAAATGTTGTTTTGATGAATGTATGTATTAAATAAGATTAATTTGGTATTATAGATCAAAAGAAACGAGAATCAAGTCGCGATCGAGGAAAAGAAAAGATTGTGGACTAAATTGCAAAATCTTTATATTTTGGTACCAAGGTAAGTTCATGTGTAAATAATGTAGCATAATTGTTATTTTTAAGTTATTGATGTTAATTATATGATATGCTGATTTTTTTATCGTGAAATATTATGCTTTGTGGTTAATGTTGAGTAATATGCAAATTATGTTTACTACTTGATAAATATGAATTGCTATCGAGTATCGGTTTCGATATTCCGTGGAAGACGGCAAATGTCAGATCGAGGGAAAAAACCCGTTTGAACCTTAGGAATAGATTAGGATACAAGTGACATGTCACTAGGATGGTTGAGCATCCGAACTTGTTGAGTTGAGTCCGAGTTCACTTCTGGATGCAAATATTCGAACTCGTTGAGTTGAGTCCGAGGTCGTGAGATGTAACTAGGCATCCGAGCTCGTTGAGTTGAGTCCGAGTTCACTTATGGATGTGAACACCCGAGCTCGTTGAGTTGAGTCCGAGTTCACTTATGGGCGGGTTACATGATTGCTTGATTACATATGTGGCACTTATGTGCAAATTATCCGTGTATCCGAGTTATATTCCGATGTGTTCAATGGGTGAAAATTTCTATGAAATGGAAGAACACTTAAGATGCAAGTGACGTTTTGGTAAGTGTTGAGAAATGGGCACTTTGGACAGGTATGTACTTAACCCTTGGGTTAAAAATAGATACAGCAACGATAAAGTGGTAAGATGATGAATGATGTTTAGAAATGTGATATATGTTTTGGTGATGCCATGCTAAGGTTGTTTGGTATAATTGTATTGTTATGTTACTTGTTATTTGCATATTAACTTACTAAGCATTTATGCTTACTCCCTCCTTTTCATTCATTGTAGTTTTGAACAAGTCAGCTCGGGAATCGGGACAGGTCGAAGTTTCGATCACACTATCCGAAGGATTTCTATTGGTAAATGGCTTGTAAAACTTAAGTATGGCATGTATAGCAATGTACCTATTTTGTGTAAATAATTTTATGATATGGCCATGTTCGGTTGAGAAAATGTTTGATATTGATAAGTCATGGTGATAGCTAATTAGATCATGTTTGATATCATGGAAGTTTAATAGGTTATCTAGTTCATAAAAAATTCATGGAAAGATGAAACTTGCCTTAAAACAGAATATTGCTGCAGCAATGACATGAATTTGAAAAATCACTAAAAATAGTATAAGTGGAACTAAATGATGAGTAAATTATTAAATTGAAGCTTAATGAGTCTATTTTTATGTGGGTTGAACAAAACAGGCATATAAATTATATTTTATGAGATATTTAAACTTTTGTGAAACAGATCCAAAATGATTTCTGGATCCCCTGTTCTGACTTTAAAAATTCATAATAAATTTTACAAAAATAATTAGAAGTTTTTGTTTACATGTACAGATTCCTTATTGAGTCTAGTTTTAAGAGAAACAAACTCATAGTCATTGAATTTTTTTTTAGAGAGATATCTGATTCGAAATACACAGAGGTCAGAGCAGTCGAACCCTGAAACAGGGGAGGCTTTAACTAATAAACTGTACTAATTGGTCCAACCAAAAATTCTAGAAAAAAATTAGTAAATAGATGTATGAGTCTATATTTAGGGAAAATTTATGGATATTGATTTTGAGTTTTTTAACTCGAGATATGATTTTTCTTGTAAATGTGACGCAGATAGCTAGAAAGCTGTGAATGTAGAAACAAATGATTCGAAGTACTTAAATTGATAAATTATGTTTGGTAACACCTCAAGCTCGATTCCGGCGTCGGTCTCGGGCATGGGGGCGTTACAATCTATGCTTCATTTAAGTCACCCATGTCATAGATTTCCAAATTGCTAGGTTAACCTCAAGTTACCATTAGTGAATATTGATGGAATCAAGCTTGAAATTCAACATATATAATTGTTAAGTATAGATTTTGTTGAAATTGTATTAGAAGATAGAGACTAGTTTAGAATTGAAATTGAAGTTAATTTTGAAACTAGGAACTAAGTTGAATAAATTGAAATTTTTCATGAAATTATGCTATAGAGAAAAAGTACAAAGTCCCGAATAAAAGAATATGAAATAAGATTTTGATCCGATGTTAAATATAAAAAAATATGAGTAGTTCGGATACAGGGCCTAAAATGAATAAAATACAAAATATACTTGATTATTTGTTTTCATTTCAATAAGTGAAATTGTAACACCCCTAACCCGTATCCGTCGCTAGAACAGTGTTACAGAGTATTATCGGAGTTTACAGAACACTCACAGATAATTTATTCTAGTTACTAAACATTTTCTGATATCAATCATAACGTCCCTTAAATGGACCCTCAAGGCCCTAAATGAACAGTAGGAATAAATTGGGACTAAATCAGAATTTCATAAAATTTTTCACAAATTTTGAAAATTTTTCTTATGAACAGTGTTCACGTGCCTGTGTGATCTAGGGACACGCTCGTGTGGTCGGACCGTGTGACTACACACGCCCGTGTCCCTAACCCGTGTAACTCTCTAACTTATAAGGCATGAAGAAATTGAATTCACATGGCCAAGTCACACGCTCGTGTGCTAGGCCGTGTGGTGAATTTTATTTTTAAAATTTAGGTGTAGTTTTCACACAGCCGTGTAACACGCCCGTGCCCAAGGCTATGCCAACCACATGGTTGAGACACATGCCCGTGTCTCTACCCATGTGCCCAATTTTGAGCATTTTGTTTCTCATTTTTAAGGTGAAGGGGACACACGACAGGACCACATGCCCATGGGACAAGCCATGTGTCACACACAGCCAAGACACACGCCCGTGTGTCTACCCGTATGGACAAAAATAAAGCCATTTCCTAGCCTCATTTGTCACCCATAACTTATCAATTTCCTGCACCAAAAATCACAAGCATATATCCACCAATCCAACATTATATTCACATAAAATTTGTCATCAATCATGTAGTATTATCTCATGCATCAATGGATATAAACTTACTCTTATCATAAACTTATATGCTAACATAACTCCAACAAACTAACACGTAACAATCACTTATGTGATTACTAAAACATCACTTCAAAAATAGTCAAACTTAGACCATCACTAGCCACTCCAATGGCTGGATTACAAAACAATTATTACAAGCCATCATTGGCCAAATAAGCTTATACATGCCATTATACCAAATAAGATTTCTAATTATACCAAAATAAGACAGTGGATAGTGTGAGGATTGCTCCGACTGACTTCCAACGTCTGTGAGCTTTCGAGCACTATAAAATAGGGAAAATAAACTTACCAATCATATTTATCACTACAAGCATACATAGTCATACTTTCCATAAAATTTGGGTGAGTTTTACCGAAACACAAACACTTAATTAAACAAATTAATCACATAACCACATATAAATATCAGGTAAACATAGATGAGCTCATCACATCATAAGCTTCCATTAAATTTCACCTTTCCACATTATAAGAGTTTTTCCCGTCGAACTTTTGAAATTTCGATGGATGTTCAGGTAGTATACTCATGTGCAAAAGTAACCGTTAGGGTACATAATAAAAAGGCACACTCTTGAGCCACACATTTTACAACAGGATTACCAGTCCAAGCTAAATCCTATTCGTAGCATATGCTCTAGAGAGCTTAATTTGGATTACCCGTCCGGGCTAAATCCAATCTATAATATAAGCTCAAGAGGGCTTAAATTATAATTACCCGTCTAGGCTAAATTCTATCTGCAACATATGCAGTATTATTCTTATTCAAGAAATCAACTTAATTCATCGAAATTCAACATTTAACCGGAACATGACAATTTGTCCATATTTCACAACTTATGACTATTTCATTATGTATGTCATCTCATACATATCAACACAATCGTGCAATTCAATTCAAGTATATTAACATACATATTTAAGTTGCACGAACTTACCTTGAAAATGGTTCGTATTTGAATTTCAACTAATCCGAAACCTTTTGCTTTCCTCGATCTAGTTCCGTAGTTGGTCTTTCCGGATCTATATGGGTAAATTTAACTATTAATATATCACATTTCATATACATTTGCATCCTATTACATCCTAGGCAAAATTATCAATTGCCCCTATCCTTTTCAAAAATTTCGATTTTGTCCCTAGGCTCGGAAAATGAAATTCATGAAATTTAACCCTCTTTCCAAGCCTAGCCAAAATTTATATACTACATTTACAACACATACATTTCACAAATTTTAGAATTTTCCATGTGTTTTATCACTTATTCATTTTAGTCCCTAAATCAATTTTTCATCAAAAATTTCTTTGTAAAAGTTGTTTATCTATGAATAACTTTTTATTTTCTACCATAAATTTCTAATTTTTAGCATATTCATCCATGACCCAAATTTCATACCTTGATAAATTTTCAAATAAACCCCTTACATAGAAAGATTAGACTATCTCGATTCCAAAAATATAGAAATTACTAAAAACGAGACTTGATTTCATACATTTTTAAGCTTGAAAAGTTTTCTTCCTCTCTCCTAGGGTTTCCATAGAAATATTGGGGAAGATGATATGAAAATAGATGATTTTTTTTTTCTTTTTAATTAATTACCATTTATTAATTTTATTGATTTCCATTTTAGTCCCTACCCTTTTCTAATTTTTCCATGGATGAGTCATTAAAATATCTACTAACTACTCTTCAATGGTCTAAGTACCATATAAGGACCTTAAGTTTTGAATTCCATAGCTATTTGGCAGCTATAGCTACTAGAACCTAACTTTTGCATTTTATGCAATTTAGCCCTTTCCCTAATTAAACACACAATCGGTAAAATTTTCGTATCAAAATTTTCAAATGACCTTCCTATCATGATGCCAACCATAAAATAAAAATAAAAATAAAATAAAATTTTATTTTTTTGCTCGGATTTGTGGTCCCAAAACTACTGTTTCGATCTCACTGAATATGGGCTGTTACAGAAATCTAATAAAATTTTTATAATTGAATTACCGAACGTAGCTAAAGACAACATTGAGTTGTCTCAAGAGAAACAAAATTTGAAAGTCATAGATGAGTAACGAATAAGATTTGTGCTTTCATGATTTGAGTTTAATATACATATATATGATTTGTTACAAATAAGCTTATGTAAGGTAAGCATTCTACTTGTCTCATGATTCAGGTTATATGAGATGATATGAAATGTTGTGAATTGAATAGAGATGAGCATGATAAAAATGAGTATTTTATGAAATTTTGATATGTGATTGATAACTCTTGAAAAGAGTTATATTTCATACCTTTAGACCTAGCTAATTGCTTGTACTTGGTACACTTAGTGGTATTTTAGGACATTTTATTAGTATTTTTATCATTTGCATTAGGAGCTTGGACTATGTTTACATGCTAGGTACTTTTAATTGCATGTGGAAGGGTTCTGTTTGGTGGTTTGGCTGATGCAGGATATGGAGAAATAAATAAATGAGTGAAGGTTTGTCAGGGAAAAAGGTTGGATAGTTTGCATCTTGTATGGCATTGCAATTTAGGAAGATGACCGAGTCAACATTCAGCGCATACCAGTTTCAGCCCAACTCTACTTGTACCAGAAAAATCTGCCTAAAAAATAGGAGAATATATCCTGGGCTGTAGGAGATATTCTAGGAAGAAAAAAAGCCTATAAAAATTCGAAGGAAGAAAGCCCTAAGTGTAAAGATACGGAGGCAAAAATAGAGGGTAGCAACAGAGTAGAGACAAAAAGGGGAGACCGAAGACAGTCCTTCTCAACCATCACAAGATGTTGTGCTGCTGGATTGAGGATTGATTTGGCAACAACCATCTTCCTAAGTTCTTCCTTTATTTCTTATTTTGTTCTCCGTGAATTAATTTGATCAAAATGATGTCGGATGTTATTTCGAACTTGAATTTTAATCACCAATCCATGAGCTAAATCTCATAGGGTTGGGATTACAAGATGAAAACTTTTATTTTATTTAATAGTTGAAGCATATATTCAACTTAACTTATTGTTTTATTCAATTTCTTTATTTCCCAAGTGTATGTGTACATTCTCTAGACATAGATAATTGTGCACTATGCCCATAAAATAGAATCTAATTCTAAAAAGGTTGGATTAGTTGGATCATAATTGAATGATACAAGCAAGTACTCGATAGATACTTGTAGTAAACTTAGACATAGAGCAACGATCATATGTAATGAAGAAAAAATAGTGCTGGGTATAGTGATAAGGCCTATAGACACATGCCAGGTAACTTGAGACCTAGCTCTCGGAAGAAACATGTTACTTTAGGTCTCTTCTGAGCAGTAGATTAAGTAAGAATTTGCTGGATTAAGTAAGAATTTGCTGAGGCATTATTTAAAGTAAGGGCATATTCTTAGTAATCCCAACCTTCCAATTAACATCATAGACCTTCAATCTGTTGTTGCAGCATCTTTGTCATAACAATCTTAGTTTTTTATTTATCACCCGCACTTTATTCACATGCATATTCTCATTATTGCCATTACATTTTTACTCTTGCTTTGTCTTAGCATTTTTCAATATTAGTGAGTATACATGTAACGCCCCCACGCCCGAGACCGTCGCCGGAGTCGAGTATGAGGTGTTACTAAGCTTAATTTAACATTTTTAGAACTTTGGATTATTTGTTTCTACATTCACAGTTTTTAAGCTACTTGCGTCACAGTCACAAGAAAAATCATATCTCGAGTTACAAAACTCGAAATTAAGATCCGTAAATTTTCCTTGAATCTAGACTCATATACCTATCTAATAATTTTTTTCTAGATTTTTTGGTTGAGCCAATTAGTACAGTTTATTAGTTAAAGTTACCCCTATTTCAAGACTTGACTGGTTTGACCTCTGTTTACTACGAACACATTTCTCTCTGTAAAAAATTCATATGACTATGAGGTTTGTTTCTACTAAAACTAGACTCAATAAGGATTCTGAGAATATAAAATACACCACCTAATTATATCTTTACAATTTATGGTGAATTTCTAAAGTTGGAACAGGGGATTCAGAAACTGCTACGACCCTGTTTCACTAAAATTCAAATATATTTTAACATATAATTCCTTTACCTGTATCATTTTTTTCATGTGAAACTAGACATAATAAGCTTAAATTTGATACATAATCCATCACTAGATTCAATTTCTATGATTTTTAATAAATTTTCAAACTCGTGTCAGTGTTGCTGTAGTATTCTGTTTATGGCAAATTTCATCCCTTTTATGAGTTTTTATGCACTAAGTATCTTAATAATTTTCCTTAACATCAAACATAATCTAAACTAACCATTTTCATAATTTATCATTGTCAAACATTTTCTCAACCATTCCATCACCATATCATAAGATCATTTACACAAAATAGGTATATTGCTATACATGCCATACTTAAATTTACAAACCATTTACCAAAAGTCTTAGGATAGTGTGACTGAGCCTTCGACCTATCCCGACTCACGAGTTGGCTTGTTCAAAACTACAATGAGTAAGAAGGAAGGAGTAAGCATAAATGCTTAGTAAGTTCATATGCAAATAATAAGTAACATAACAAACAGTCATACCAATCAACATTAGCATGCATCACTAAAACACATATCACATTTCTAATCATTTTTCATCATCTTATTACCTTATCGTGATTGTATCAATACTCAACCCGAGGGTTAAATACATACCTGTCCAAAATATCCATTTCACATCACTTACCAATACGTCTTTTTACATCTCGAATATTCCTCCAATTGAGTAGAACTTTACCCGTTGAACACATCAGAATATAATTTGGATACATGGATAACTTGCACATAAGTTCCATATATGCAATCAAGCAATCATGTAACCCGCCCATAAGCGAACTCGGACTCAACTCAACGAGCTCGGGCGTTCGCATCCATAAGTGAACTCGGACTCAACTCAACGAGCTCAGATGCCTAGTTACATCTCTCGAACTCGGACTCAACTCAACAAGTTCGAACATTCGCATCCATAAGTGAACTCGGACTCAACTCAACGAGTTCGGATGCTCAACCATCCTAGTGACATGTCACTTGTATCCTAATCTATTCCTAAGGTTCAAACGGGATTTTCCTCGAACACATATCCTTGCTAGTCTTCCGTAGAATGCCGAATTCAATACTCAGTAACAATTATATTTAACAAGTAGCTCACATAATTTACATATTATTTGAAATTAACCACAAAGCATACATTTCATAATAAAATTCAGCATCACATATATTTAACATCACTAACTTAAAAATAACAATTATGCTACATTATTTACACATGAACTTACCTTGGTACCAAAATACAAAGATTTTGCAATTTAGTCCACAATCTTTTCTTTTCCTCGATTGAGGTCGATTCCACGTCTTTCTTGATCTAAAATAACACATTTAGCTTATTTAATACTCACATTATCAAATTAATCCTTAACTCAAATTTTTGCAAAATTACAATTTTACCCCTAAACTTTTGCATATTTATTTTTGCCCTAGGCTCTGGATTAAACTTTATTCCTTATTCTTATGTTTTATGACATGCTGATCATTTTTCCCTTCTATGGTAACATGAAATTCACACTCTAACATGTACTTATGACTATTAGGTATTTTTGCCGATTAAGCCCTTTTACTGCTTTTTGCTTAAAATCGAGTAGTACAAGTTGTCTAACATAATTTAAAACCTCATATTCTATCATAAAACACCAAAATACACAAATTTCACCTATGGGTATTTTTCCAAATATGAACCCTAACTTAAATTATTGCTAGCATAAGCTTTATCGAGCTCAGGGACTCAAAACGTAAAAAGAACATTAAAAACGGGGCTTGGAATCACTTACTATGGAGCTTGAAAGCTTGAAACAAACCCTAGCTATGGAGAACCCTTGAAATTTCGTCCTAATGAAGAAGATGGACAAAAATTGGCTTTTAATTTTGTTTTTAATTCATTTTAATAACTAAATGACCAAAATGCCCTTACTACTAAACTTTCCAAAAATTCCTTCCATGTCCTAATTTTGTCCATGAACTTAAAATTGGTAAAATTGCTATTTAAGACCTCTTAATTAATATTTCAATGCAATTTCATACTAAAAACTTCTAGAATGCAAGTTTTGCAACTTATTCGATTTAGTCCCTACTTTCAAATTAAGTATTTTATGCATAGAATTTCTTCACGAAATTTTTACATAATCATGTAATCACATCATAAACCTCAAAATAATTATAAAATAATTATTTCTATCTCGGATTTGTGGTCACGAAACCACTATTCCGATTAGGCCCTAATTCGGGATATTACAATACATTTCACACTCATCTTTATTATTTTAATTAATTATTGCATACCTAACTTAGTTTTACCATAACATTAATCATTATCATAACTTGACCATTTCTATACCTAATTAGATCCCTGTGGAGATTATCTCACTTATCACTTTATTACTTGATTCGACATGTATACTTGCACAATTCACATATCATATTCACACGCGAAATGTTTTTGGCACCATTGTTGGCGATCGACAATTTTATGTAATTTTACTTAATTCTATTAGTTTATTTAACTTAGTTATATTTAACTTTTACAGGTTTGCCATCAGTGCATGAGAAGAGACATTCTTGTTAACAAAGCATATCCTTTTGACCCAGAGATAGAAAGAAATTTACCAAGAAGGCAGAAAGAACTGTGAAAAATGGCTTGGAACGCGAATGATCCTAGTCTCAATGATAATCCGACTGGTCAAGATCCTAATCCTCTTATTTGAAGGGTGATATCAGGTATGAATGATAATTTCAATGGTCAAGATGTTTATCCTCTTATTCGTCAAGTGATAGATGACCAAGATAGACCAATCTGAGAGCATGTTGTGCTAATTTTGGATGACCTGAATCCATGGATAGTCAGACCACAAATACAAGCTCAGTAGTTTGAATTGAAACCAGTAATGTTTCAAATGTTACAAACATTGAATTCCCCTATTCTCAAAGTCGCAACATTCCCCTGTGGAAGTCGTGATGACAACCTTATGTCTTTAAGGTCACGACTCATCTTGATTGATGTCGTTACATCGTGCCTTTACCTTCAGTGCTGCAACATGTTTTCTTCAAGGTCGTAACATCACTCCTATATTTTGGACACTTTACATTTTAGTTCCTTGATTAACATCATTTTTTTGTAAGAGATTTTTTAAGCTCATTTATATTTTGGATTTGATAAAATCACACTATAATTAAGTATTGAACTTAATGGCTTATGTAAATTGTTTAATTGATATGAAAATGAAGTTGTAGTTGCTTCGGCAACAAATATGATATCTCACATCTCAGATTTGGCAATCGGGTCAGTGTAGGTTTTACAAACTTACTATGTTTTCTCAATTAGCTCGTATTAGTTAATAGGGGCTAAAATGATATTGTGATATGAGTTATAATTATGATTATGTTATGATAAACCAATGTGAAATTAAAACTCATCAAAATGTACAAGTGATTATGATTTAAATATGGAAGGCAAAGTGCCAATGGATGAAGTTATCATGATTCCATGATATAAATAAAGGTAATTTTTATGAATATGAACTCATACACGTGAGAAAGCATGAAATACTATAAATAATGTCCTAGAAGAAACAACAAAGGAGAATTCATAAATGACATTGATTACTTAACTTTGATGGTGTGAACTAGTACATATTGATGGTAGATGATATGAGTAATAAATTTGTAAATTCATGCTATGGAATGTTAGTTTATTTAGCTATTAGAATTATAATTTTGATTTCATTTATGTTGTACATATTTTTTTTTGTTTTCGTGCACTGGTCTAGAATAGATTTTGATAGACTAAAGGACTCATGAAGCATCTAAGACTAAATGAATCAGCTCAAGCCAAGCTTTTGTTCTTTTCCTTCTAAATGGTTAAAGACATGTACCTAGGTTGAGTCACATGGTTAAATGTCACTTTTAGGTCCTTTGATATGTGTCGGTACTTGATGAAAATTTGAGTGTCCTAAAAGCTAAACTTAACTATATTATTTTGCTTGATTTTATGTATGTATTAGCTTGCTTTATTATCCTTTCAGCTATATGATAATATGACGCATTGTATACCATGTTTGTGTATAGTTTGAATATGTTTCACATGTTAAATATATGTGTATTGGCACGGTAAGGTATTGGTACAACTTAGGCGAGGTTAGGCTACATTTCCGTGCCTGAAATGTTGCAGTTCGGAACATTGGTATGCTTTTCTCAAGACATTATGAACAAAAATGACCATTCCAACCATTTATGCGTAATGGCGTTGAGATATGTTGAGCAAGCCTCTAGACATAGACTGCTAAGTCTGGAGACATGTACCTCATAGTATCAAGATACCCAATATCAAATGTAAGGTCAAAGTCAGAGGAGTTATGTCTCAAAACATGGTCTCCTAACATGAAAGTTATTATACCAAGTTAAGGACTATAACACCCCTTACCCGTATTCAACGTCAGAATAGGGTTACGGAGCTTTACCGGGCTTATTACACAAATAAATATACATTTCTCATACATTTTTCCATTTCAAAAATAAATCATTCACAATCATTCATATCGTCCCTAATACGAGCCTACGAGGCCCAAAACATACTTTAGGAGTGGTTCGAGACTAAACCGATAACTAAAGAAATTTTCGGAAAACTTAAAAAAATTCAAAATATAGGGGACACATACCCCTATGGCTCGACCGTGTGTCTCACACGCCTAAAGACATGCCCCTGTCACAGGCTGTGTGGACATTCAAAATGGGATCACATGGCCGTCTCCCAGCCCGTGTAACTCTCTAACTTGGGTCACACGGCCAACCATAATCTCGTGTGACCAGCCCGTGTGCCCTTCGAAATGGCCTCACATGTCCGTGTGCCAGGCTATATGCTAGGCTGTGCCAAACCTGTAGGGTATACTGACTTATGCCACACGACCAAGTCACACGCTCGTGTCCTGGGCCGTGTTGAGCATACTGACTTGATTTCTAATTAAACACCAGGGGACACACGGCCGTGTCACCTAACCGTGTGTCACACACGGCTGAGACACACGCACGTGTTTCTGCTCGTGTGGACAAAAATAGGCTATTTACCAAGCCATTTTTCTCACCTAATTTTCATTCACCTACACCAACCAAATTTGCATATAATCACAACTTCAAATGGCATTTAAACTCATCCAAACTAAGTCCAATTCATGCTATACCAGTACCAACAATTACAAGGCACATAAGTACTACAATATGACATTCAAGTTCATACCAATTTCACATTCTCAAATTACCTAAATGGTCACTTTCAATTATGCATCATTTTACCTAAAACCACAAGCATAATAATCTAAAAATATCAAACATTTGATAATCAAAATACCAATTCACATACAACCAATCACAACAAGCATTTACATGGCAATTACCAAATTCATAACAAATGTCATTTGCATATACATATACATCACCAAATATGCCAAAATAAGCCAACTCTCATGGCTATACACAAAACCAAACACTTAACATTTATAAGCCAACTCAAATGGATAAATCCATTACTAACATATACCAAAATGACCATAACTCCTATACATGCCATATAATGAAATACATAAGCTCAAAAGTACCAAAGTGAAAGCTTGATAATGTGATGAGATCTCCGACGACTCCCAAATTCGAGCTAGCTTCGATAATCACTATAAAAGACAAAAAAGTAAACAGAGTAAGCTATAAAGCTTAGTAACTTTATATAGTAATAAAATCAACTTGCCATAAATACACAATTCAAACAATTGAATATATCAATATACAACTCATATTAATCCACAAACCTATCACATAATCATTCATAAGGTTAAATGTGAAATTCACAAGCTTCTTCGATTCAAAGCTTATACGGTTCATGTACATACCTGTACAATCTTGTACCAGTCTCATATTGATCCATATCTTTGATATACCCGTTGAACCATTTGGAATACTATCGGATACTCAAGAATCTCGCACCCTAAGTGATAATACATAGCTGAAGCTATCTCAATCGTAAATCACATATAATGCTCACTCTCGAGCCATCAACAGGTCTACTCACATAAGCTGACGGTCATGACGTAGCTACACAATGCTGCTCACACAAGCTGATGAGAATCCACAGCACATGCCGGTTAACTCAACCACCGGTAGGACGTACAGACCAGCACCTAAATCACATAAGCCCTAATGACATGTCATTCGTATCCTAATCTATTCCTAAGATTCAACCGGGATTTCTCATTGCCAATTCTTCGTCGAACATTTTCGTACAATCATATTCATCAACAATTCAAATATAAAGCATTTAAAACATAATTACAATAATGCTTATTAACATACAAACTTACCTCAATTCACAAAAATGACAGAATGAATCGATTAATCTAACACTTTGTTTTTCCCCCGATCTAGATCCGAACTTCGCTTTTCTTGATCTATATGTAATCAAATTTAGCTTATTTAATTATCATTCTATTCAATTTAGCCCAAAATCCATATTATGGCAAATTTACACCTTTGCCCCTAATGTTTCAATATTTTTACAATTTAGTCTTTATCTCACAAAAATACAAATTCATGCAATTAAGTCCCTACCCATGCTAGCCGAATTTCCCTTGTTACCATAACAGCCCATATTTTTCATTTATTTCACATTTCTACCACAAAATTTCCACATTTCTCAATTTAATCCCTATTTGACAATTTTACTAACAATCACTTTACAAATATTGTTTATCTAACAACAAGCATACATTTTCTATCATCAAACATCAAAATATATGTACATTCATCAATGAAAAACCCTAAACCTTTAAGGGTTTTTTGAATTAGTCCCTGGGCTAGCTAGATTAAGTTACAACGATCTCAAAAACATAGAAATAATTAAAAACAGGACAAAAATTATACCTAATTGCAAGAAATGAAGTTGTCGAAACTTAAAAGCATAAAAATGGCTTCTCAAGCCCTAAATTTCTCAACTCTTTAATCTCTCGAGCCAGAATTCTAATCGGTTCTTTGTTATATGTCATATCAGGCTAAATTTGAATCTTTGTCGAAGAAATTACGGGTGACGGATCTGATCTATATCTGAACAATATCGACACATGAAATACATTGTGAATCTTTTCTAACTCTGACGGTAAAGCTAGTCAATATGCCACTGGCCTTATTCTTTTACTAATCTCATATGGCCCGATAAATCGCGGACTCAATTTGCCTTTGCAACCAAATTGAAGTATCTTCTTCCACAGAGATACTTTCAAAAATATTTTATCGCCGATTTGAAATTCAATTTCTTTACGTTTCAAATCCACGTAAGATTTCTGTGAATCTGAAGCTTCTTTCAAACTGTCACGAATTACTTTCACTTTATCTTTGGTCTTTCTAACCAAATCAACCTCGTGAATCTTTTTCTCACTAAGCTCGGTCTAATACAATGGAGTTCTGTATTTGCGACCATACAATGCTTTATATGGTGCCATCTTTATTCTCGATTGAAAACTGTTGTTATACGCGAATTCAAACAATGGTAAAAATTTCTCCCAGTTGCCTTCAAACTTTAAAACACAACAACGAAGCATATCTTCAAGAATCTAAATTACTCTTTCAGACTGACCGTTGGTTTGCGGATGAAAAGCAATACTAAAGTGCAACCGTGTACCTAAAGCTTCTTGCAATTTCTTCCAAAATCTTGATGTAAACCACGGATCTCTATCCAAAATAATAGAAACTGGCACCCCATGTGTGACACCCCTAATCCCGTATCCATCGCCTGACTAGAGTTAAAGGCATTATCGGACAAATCGAAACATTTAACATTCATTTCATAAACATCATAACATCAGAGATTAAACATCAAAATAGAGTCTCTTATATAGGTCATCGAGACCTTAAACATACATTAGAAAGGGGTCGAGACTAAACCAAACACATACAAAATTTTTCCAAAACTTAAACATTTTTCAAACAAGTACAGGTCACACGCCTGCGTGAACAGGTTGTGTGCCTCACGCGGCATTAGACACACCCGTGTGTCTTGGCCGTGGTCGACACTAACTTGAGTCACACAGCTAGGCACATGCCCGTGTGCCTTGGCCATGGTCAAGCCTGACTTACAATTGTAGGGTACCCCAGGGGACACACGATCGTGCAACATGACCGTGTGTTACACACGGCTGAGACATACGCCCATGTCTTTGCCCGTGAAGACAAAAATAGGCCATTTGAATAGCCAGTTTGCCACCCCAATTGGGTCAAACCCACAAGTACAAAACCAAGTATATTTGTACAACAATTTTAGCCTATTTTTATACCAAACCATACATCATTCATGCCATGTCATTATCAACCATTTACATGCTCATAAGCCTTACTAATTTATGCCAAGACATAAGACAAAAATCATATCAAAACATATGGTTTATAACCTTAATACACATCATTCAATCTCATGCTATTAACTTATCAACTTCTTAAACAATCACATAACAAAGCTTACCAAATTGACCAACACTCTTAGCCATTTAAAACATATCAAACATAACACCATTGCATCACATTTAATATATCAATATCAAGCCATAAGTTGAAACACAAATTAGCCATATCACATGGCATGATATATACATTACAAAACATATCAAACACTTCTAGCCTATACATGCCATACTTTAATACATACATTTTCAAAAGGGTACCAAAATAAGGTTCGATAGTGTCGTGACTATCCTCAATGATCCCCTAACTCCCGATAGCTAAAAAAATAATGCAAACACACACAAAGTAAGCTTTCAAAATCTTAGTAAGCCATATAAAAATAAACTTATCATTCAAATCATATAAGCATCGTCAATTTACATATACTTTGTAGCCAAAAACTAACAGAAACATCTTGCTCATATACATGTTACATAACCTCAATTCATTTACACATATAACATATGTTCACATACTTAGATCATATATCATCATTTGCTTGTAACTTATCTTTTATTCTCAAACACATTATACAATTCAAACGTACCTGAATCGGATACAATTTTTCAAACTCATTCATTTACTCTGAATGCCCATTTGAACCATTTAGAAACATAAGGATACGCAGATAGCTTGGAAAGCATATACAATGCCAACGTCCCAGATGTGGTCTTACATGTAATCAAATATTGATGCCACTGTCCCAGACAGGGTCTTACACAAAATCAGTTAAGATGCCAATGTCCCAGACATGGTCTTACATGTAAAACAGAAGTCGATGCCAACGTCCTTAACGTGGTCTTACATGATAACACATATCAAAAATCATATGTCATGACATATGTATCCTAACTATTCCTAAGGTTCATACGAGGCTTTTCAGACGTCGAAACTTTATCGATGCTTTCTCGAATAGCACATATTTAGCTTGAACATTCATTTATCACAATTCAAAATCATATGAATAATAAGAATTCAATTCAAACATGTTTATTATATATTGACTTACCTCGTACGAATTCGGATGGATGGAATCAGTTACTCGACACTTTCGACTTTTCCTGATCTAATTTCATTTTCTTTAATTCTTGATCTATATAAATTCAAATTTAACTTATTCAATCACAAATTCATTGAAAACAATCCATAAACACAAATTTAGGGTAATTTACAAACTAGCCCTCACATTTTCACATTTTCACATTCTGACACTTTAGTCTCTAATTCACAAAATCACAAAATACACATAATTTGCATATACTCATGCTTGGCCAAATTCTCCTAGTACTCATACTAGTCCACACTTTTCATTTATTTCACATTTTAGTCCCTCAAATTAAAAATTTCACAATTTAGCTGATGTTATTCAAATTCATCAAAAAATCCAAAGACAAAACATGTTGACCCAAAACATATCTTCCATTTATCAGTAACTAACTTCACAAAACTCATAGTTTCATCAATGGCACATTTCAAAATCATTAACAAAATTAGAAATTGAGGCATGGGCTTAACACAAAGCAGCGATCACAAAAATGTAGAAATTATCAAAAACCGAACCAAATCCATACCTTAATCAAGGAAATCAATGGCCAAACCCTAGGTAGTCTTTTTCTTTTATTTTCTTGTGATTTTCGGTTGAAGAACATGAATAATGGCTTATTTTCATACCTTATTTTAATTATAATTCATTTTATAATTAGTTTACCATTTTTCCCTTAAAAATAAAACATTAACAAGCCATTATACAAAGGCCATTAATGTCCATGAACCATGTAAATGGCATATTAACCACATAAGGACCTCTCAAATAATAAGCCAAATCAAATAGGCACTTTAACAAATAACAGACAACTTTTACATTTTACGCGATTAAGTTATTTTTATCAAATTAAGCACACAAAACGAAACTTGCACACATGCTAATTCACATATCATAAGCACAAAAAATAATATTTAAATATTTTTTTGACTTAGATTTGTGGTCCTAAAACCACTATTCTGACTAGGGTCTAAACCAGACTGTTACACCATGCAATCTAATGATCTCAGAGATGTACAACTCAGCTAGTCTATCAAGCGAAAAGTCTATACGTACTAAAATGAAATGTGTAGACTTCATCAGTCAATCAACGACAGCCCAAATAGCATCTTTCTTTTTCATAGATAGCGGTAATCCCGATACAAAATCCATCGTAACTCTATCCTATTTCCATACTGGTATCATCACAGGCTGTAATAATCTCGAAGGCATTTTATGTTTGGCTTTGACTTGTTGACAAACTAAGCATCTCAACACAAACTCTGAAATGTCTCGTTTCATACCCAACCACCAATACAACTATTTCAAATCATCATACATTTTAATACTTCCCGGATGAACAGATAGACAACCACTGTATGCTCTGTGTAAAATTTTCTGAATAAGCTCAGAGTTTCTCGGTACACATATTCTACCTCAGAACA